>OX344723.1:39979158-40379158 GCA_947034835.1 Ballota nigra
CACCACATCATGGGTTGGCAGAGGAAATTGGGGCAGTGCCTGCCATCAGAACAACAGTCACATGCAAGTCCAATAAGGGTGTGTTTGCAAACACAATTAACAACGTTCAGGACCACTTCTTTTCAAAAGCTGTGATGAGATGAAGCTTTTGAAAAAGAGTGATACTCACCAACTTTCAATTGTTCGCAAACACCCCCTAAATCCAGTTACAGATCTCATAATAAAATGATACCTGAAATGCCAACATAAAGATTTAGAGTACTTGCCTCGTGAGGATAAGCACCCCATAAGAAAGTGCGTAAGCGAAACTGAGGTAGCCCATAGCAACCTGCAGCCATAATCCCAACCCTTGATTGGTAGTGCATAGAAACCAAACGGCTTATAGCATATCTACCAAGACAGCCGTCGGCAAACCTCAAGATGTCAATCACATTCTCCATTAGGACGAACTTTGGCCTTAAGAAATCAATGATTTCCATGAAAATTACAATTTGACGATTTTTTTCATCATCAAGAGGAGAATCAAAATTTCGGAACCGATTGGAGCCACTAATTCCTTGGCACGGAGGACCACCACAAATTACATCAACATCTCCCTGTGATAAGTTGATACCATATGGAGGGAAATTAAAGTAAACTTTATTTTTCCACTAGAATAGTCACATATTCTAGGCAACCCTGATAACTTTATGTTCAACTAGCAGAACTGATTTTTGTTTTCAAATATAAGACACAAGTAAGCTGCATTAACAAATCAAACATACCGGCCGAGGCAATATTTTTTCTTTCATACCCTTTTGCACAAAATCTCGTATACGATCTTGGCAATTTCTACCAAAGAGCAGAAAAAAGTTATCAGCGAGGATTCTCATTTGATAATATAATAAAGTTAAAAGCAAGACATACCTCAAGCCCTGAATTGGTTCCCATGTATCTTCACTTGGCCCATACCCAACCCATCTCACCTAAAAATGTGGAGGTGGCATAAGTTGCTAATGCATATCATGACTAAATTATATAAAAAGCAGCAACTAAAATGGTTCAACATATACATGATATAGGCAATTAATTTTATGAATTAGTGATCTAAGAAAAGTGATTAAGTGCCCAGTTCACTTGTTTTACATGACAGTTAGAAACTTTACTAGAGAGAGTAGGATTGCATTTGTATAACTTGGTTCTGGATATGTTTGCAAACCCAACAAAGAGCTTTTAGATTTTATTTTTATTTTTCTTTCAAAAGAGGGGTAGCTTTTGGTAAAAAAAAAAATAGGGAAGAAGTGATTCTACCCCAAATTTTACAGTTTGCAAAATTTTCTTAATTTAATAATCTGTTTCTTCACATTAGGAAGCATACGAGCAGAAGATATCACTGTTTAAAATCAATAATATAAAGCAGCAGTAAATACCCGAATAAAGCATTACATTTTTTGGGATATATTTATATTAACTATTGCATTCACCATATAACGTTTTCATAGAATGTTCAGTAATTTAACATGAAAATGCATCAGGCAGTTTGTTAATTATAAAATTTTAAATACAAAGTAACTACTTTGTTTGCTGCCAGCTGATTTTGTCAGTTTCAAAGGACAGACATGTTATTTAAAAGTCATATGACAAAATTTCACCTTAAATTTAAGCTCTTGTTTCCCTGTATCAGTGGAATTACCATAGCATATATCCACCAGCCTTTCCACTTCATATTCACTGGAATTCTTGTCATTTGTTTTAGATTGTTTGTCATCAGCTTGCCTATCTATCTTTGACCTAAGTTCTTTTGCTTCATATCTCCCATATTGTTTGCATAAGCAGTTCCATTCCTTCAACAGATCAAGAAAATCTTCTGCTGATTCATTCCTAACCTGTCCAGGGAGGCATTTAAAACTATAAATATACTTCAGAGTAAAACATGTTGACAAATAAATACCAACTTGTGTCTCTGGGTGGTTTAGCTTCAAGCTTTCACACGCTGCTTCTTCAATGTCAACTGCCCATCTCTGTCATGTGAAGGGAAGTCATATGCAAAAATTAAAAAAAAAAAGAAAAGAAAAGAAAAAAAGATGCCAAGTTCTGAAAAGGATGGCATTGTGAAGTTTCAATTCTGAATCTTGATATAATACCGTTATAAGATCTACCCCACATGCCTTAGCACCAAGGCACAGTCCTGTAGACATTCCTCCACAACCAGAGAACATATCCAATAATGCTAGCTCAGATTTACGACTTTTATCAACAGTATGATTTGTGCCAGTTTTACAGGTTCCGTATTTGCTTTCTGATGAAAACAGGGGATGAGGAGAAGACGAACTACTATTATCTGCATGATTATTATGGTAAATAAGTGGTTAAAGAAAGTGGCGATTGGCTTCCAAACAAGTGTATGAAAGAATTTGCCTAACAATATGATTTAAAGTTTTAGTACATTTCTTTTCTACAGCAGATCAACCATTTAAAGCACACTTTTATGAAGAAAAGGTAGGGATAAAGTGCTAATGCTATATTTGCTCATATTCCATCACAGGGCATGTGAAAAGGCGATTCCAAATAACACCGCTTAATAAACTGTTTTTAAAAAAAAAAAAATCAGAAATTTCTCAGTTCTAACCTCAGCTGGATCTTCTCAGTGACACTCAGATTCATCCTTTATATTTTAAGATATATAAGCAATAATTCTACAGTGCCTAGCTATGACTCTGAAAATCCATCTTCGGCCAATCAAAATCAAAGAAAAAAAAAATGCATACATGCGCATGTGAGTATTGTATATATGCTTCAAATATTACTCCATATAGTAGTATTATGATGATGTGCCTAATCAACTTATTGTAACTAAATTCTTTTTTTCTTATTGGGCAAATGGTGACTTGAACCCATGACCTACGAGCATAGGTAGTTGGGCTATAACCATTTGAGCTATTCCACTTTGTCTTATCATTACTAAATTCTGAAAAAGATATTTACTTATATAAGTAATTAAATGCAGATATTGTAACTAAATTTTTTTGTATTATTTTTACGTATTTTACGCAAATGCATTATATGCATATATCTGATTGACCTACCTAAATAAATCACTATTTTTTGTAAAGTCCACGGAAATTTAACTCTTGCACACACTAAAAGCAACTTAATTCTACTAATGCAACTTATTTGCAAAATAATCTTTAATTACGCTTTGAAAAAGCACTCCCATTTGTTGTTATTATACAACTTTTTCATTTATTCTTAAATAAAGCACTTCTATAAAAGCAAAATTGCAAAAGTATATGAAGTGCTCCTTGAACATAATTAGTACTTCTAACTTCGATATGGGCCCCTTTCCTGCTATATAAATCAAGTAAAATATACTTTACATTGGGTTTTATATTTAGGAGAAACATTGTTATCCACGACAAGAACATAAAAGATTGAAATTAATACTTCTCACTTCATCAAGGTGCCTATTGCGCTATCCAATCTTAAAGATGACAAGAAACATTGCCATAACAACATGCAAAAAATAATCTAAGTTACAAAATAGCACACACAAAGAAAATGAATAAAAGTAAACTTCATGAATTAAGCATTAACTTCTAATTTCATGTCAACACTCAAGAACACCAAAATACCTGTTAAAATTGAGCTGAATGTTGAGTAATCCACATCGTATTTCATATCATAATAGAAATCACAAGGTGGTAGAGATTTTTCTTTCAAATTGACCTACAAGAAAATGAATGTCAACTTTTTGGAACTACTAAAAAGCAAAAACAGTTACCAACTATAGGGATAATTTTGCTGAGTCACACTTCTTTGCCTCTAATTAATTTCACCTCTACTGTAACTTGATCATCAAAATTGGCACATAGGCTTTCAAATCTATTACAAGTCCTTACCAGTTACCTAGCAATTGTTTATGCAGTTACACATGTATAATGGCCTTAAATTTAAAAAGATTTAAATATTAGGGACAAACAAACTATATTATATTACAGTCATGTATTGCATTAGACTAGTTTCTAATGACAGCAAAGTTCAGATGGCCACTACTTCTACAAAATTAAAAAGTATGTAATTAACCTGATGAGGCGTGGACCAAATTGACTAGATTTCAATTAGTAGAAAACTAAGGGACCAAAAATATATTTATCATGTGAATAAAGTGTTTACTTAACAAGTAAAAAGATAATCAGCAAATAATTATATGCTAAGCGGACAACTTTTGGACATACATTTGGTGTAATTTGAACTACATTAACTTTTGAAACTATGCAGTCTAATAAGTTGTCATTCACGAGAGTAGAATAGAACAACCGTTTCTTGTCATGAGACCTTCCAGCATCCTTTATTACCTGTCAACGCACACCAATTAGAAAAAGAATCACTTAAAAATAAAACTCATAATAGTTGCAAAATAACATTATTAACACCGTATCTTGGGCTCTGAAAAACCATTGAACACTGAAATAGTTTTCACCATCCATTGTTTCAAAAAACTCCAGAATTTTGCCAACATAATTAGGACCTCCCTTTGGACCCTACAATTATTGAAAAGATAAGAATAAGACAACATTAGTAGCTATGAAAAAAAAATGGAGTATTGTGGTTATTACATGAATATTCAATCTGTTTTTGCAGTGGAAAAGAAAAAATTATTTCTCTTTTATGGTGGTCTATAAGAAGCATGAGGCACTATATGTGTTCCTCTTTGGGAGAAATATAATCCTAGAGTAAACAGAAATTGGCACAGAAAGTTGCCATACTTGGCCATGGCCATCATTGTTGGGACTATTTTCCTTCAATATTGCAATGAGAATTTACAAGAAATTCCTCGTTACAACTGCATCTTTACTCTGTTTATTTATGAAATGGGTTGTTACTCTATCATTGTTGTTGAACTTTTTTTGAGGATATGCGTCAGCATGCTGGTGAGTTAACACTGAACAGTGAAACCAACTTCCAAGAATTGTAGTTGATTGGACCACGGACAACTGACCAAACGAGAAAAAGATGGCAATCACTAAAGTCTAGATATTTATAGCATTAGGCCAAGTACATTGAGTTAATTGGATCCTGCACAGCTGTTTTAATAAGAATACTTAGATCTAGACTGCCCAAAGATGATCGCAAAATTTTATATGTCAGTTGTCATCCATGTACCATAACCATTAAGCCAGTCTCATAGCCAAGTTTAAAGGGGAGACTACCTAACAACAATTTGGTGTCTAACATAGCTATTTTAAATAACTTTCGTAGGATCATGACGAAGGAAAAATGATGATAAACCTTATTTTGCATGTTGAGCTTAGTTCTATAATCTACCTATCAATAGCTTCATACAGCTTTTGGATTATTTTTCCATGTTTTTCATATTCAGTAAACATATTTGTTGTTACACACAAAAACCGTGAGAGACTACTAAAATATGGTGTATTACTAATTTCAAAGAGCCCCCCCCCCCCCCCCCCCCCCCTCAGAATTACAGGAGTTTATCCTGGCTGCACCCTTACCATTACCTAAGTCTATTACACTCATAAAAAAAATATGGGATAAGTATGATTTAGTAGTTCTTAAAGTACTAATATAAATTAAACAAAAAATGTTAAAAAGAAAACTTACTTTAACATAAGCACAATCACCAAGAACAAATACAGTTTTAGACATTTGGGCTTCAGAATAGTGGCACTTTATATTAGAAATGAGCTCATCGTCATCATCATAAACCCTACAAAAATTGCAACAGCGTCAATGTGAAACAAAAATACTTTTAAACACTTCATCAAAAAGTCTATAATCTTCGTAACACTTACTTATTCTTCGATGACTGTCCATTATTTTGTCGACCCTACAACACAGTTGACATAAATCCAAATTCATTATTCCGGGATAAACATTATAGCTGAATATAACTTTCGAAATTACTTTACAAAGAATACAAGCCTAACATGCTTGAATATTTGAACGTTGAAAGATGGAAAAAGGTACAATGCTGTTGCAAGAATTCTCTAATTTGTTTGAGTACATTATACCAAAACTTCTTAAAAACATCCCATTGCCAAGTCTTAAAGACGATAAGACATGGACCTTCAAATTATTATCAAATTTGCCCACAACCATGTTATCAAGTTCCTCTAAAAGCGCTTAAAAGTCAAATTTTGCAGCATTTTTCGATAACTAGCAACATTGAAGAATCACTTGATCGAAAGAATTATAACCACATTACCGCCTCAGATTTCACATACCTCAGTTTCCTTATACCGCCAAGGCCACCGGCGGCGAGCCTCATCGTCATGCATTGGTTCGCCGACGAAGAACGAGCTCCTTTTTCCACTTTTATGCTTCTTAAATGACCGGCCATTCTCCAGTGAACCATCCAGTGCGGGAGACTCTGCCTCCGTACCAGCACTCTTATCACCACTGGCATTTTCAACCAATCTGGGAGAACACCGCCGCAATTGACATTCCGAGCTCCTCAGCAGCTCAATTCTCCTACTAGTCGAATTTTTCCGCAAAAATCCATTCGACTTCGGAGAATTCTCCAAATCACCACTGTTTGGGGAAGGAAACGCCGCGTCGGAGTTCCCGATCAGCTGCGGCGGAGGCGGCGTCGAATCACGGATCGAATTACCCGATCCGATTTGCGTCGAATCCTCCATTAATGAGATATGATTGAAACCAAATCAGATTATTGATAACTGAAACGAAAGAAGATGCTAACCGAAAAGAGAGCTACAAAGTTGAAGTGAAAAGAGGAGAAGTATTATTGCGAAATGCGAAGTGGCTGGCGAGTAAATAATGAGGAAAGAAAGGGTATTACGGTAAAATCAGCAACGTGCTTTTTCGGAGGATTCCGAGCGGGATGCAAGAGTTTAAATTTATTTTTTTCCATTTTATAATAGACAAATTGCAAAAAAAGACTTATCTTTTTATTATTTATTATACCTTGAGAATCCAACTTTCAACTTTTGCCAGACAAAAATGGAACTATCAAATTATTAAAAAAAAATCTGGCAGTTTTAAGTATAAAAAAGATGTAAAAAGTTTTTTTTTTTTTTTTTGTCTCATAGTCTATTTAGTGTCTGACTTTCATCTCAAAAAACTTAACAATTGCAATTACATCTCCAAACTTATTTGATTATCCAAAAAAAAAAATTATCTCTTGTTTTATTTTTAAAATTGTTCGAAGTTCCTTTTTATAATAATTTGATAGTTCTAATTCGATATTTGTTATGCAAATATCAAAAGTTAGGTGCTTAAAGTACAATAAATAGCAAAGATAGGTCATGTTCTTACTATTTGTCGTTTTATAATTATATACAGGTTGGAAGTTTAAACTTGTCCAATGAATTGCATGGGCCCGCCCAATAGAATTGGATTTTTTTATAAAAGTCCACCCATAAAATAGTACTTTTTCTTTTAGGAAATTGAAGTTGGCTTCACTTTTTACGCTCCCTATAAGTTGGTTGGACTTTTCAAGAAATTAGAAGTGACAACTGCTTGGTAGTTGGTACAAAGGGGAAAATATGGAAAGGATATGAGTTTGGTTGAATTTTTCCTGTGTGACACAATAGTATAGTTGGGTGTTTTACTATTGGTAGAAGTAGAACAAACCGGTTTGAGATATCAAATTCGCAGTGTATATGAACCAATTTGTTATGCTTTTTTTTAGGTGTATACTCCATCTGTTTCAACTATTTGACTTTACACAGAATTTAATTCGAGAGTTAAATGTAGTATTTAAATTGTAGGGTAAAGTTTAAAAAGGTGAATGTGCTTTATTTCCATTTTGAGAATAAGAAAACAAAATTGGGACGGATTTTTTTGGCAAATGGAAAAACAAAACTGGAACAGATGGAGTTTCATTTAATATAATTAATTAAACTTTTTATTAAATAATTAATACTCTTCTTTTTACTTTTCATTTAATATTTTTCGGTGAAAACAATCAATACCCTCCAAAATTAATCATCTTCAATAAAAATAATTAATCTCCTTAGAATAATTTGTGTATGAAGTATCTACACTCTACACTTTGTCTTTCATAGATTTCATATAATGGAGGACATAATACATTAAAAGATTTTTAAATTACCAATTTTTGTTTCAAGGAGCTTCTAAATTATTTTTTGTTTTTTATTAACTATATAATTTTGAGAAAATGACTACTATTAGGTTATATTTTTTTAAGTCTATTTATTGTCAAGTTGGTAGACTTTTTAGACTTACAACTAGGTGAACTTTTTTGGATAAAAATCCTAAACTACCCTTAATCTATCAATTTTAAAAAAAATTTGAATCTCTCTTCACACGTCCCATCACTTTCCCTATATCACACCAACTACTCCCATTCTCCTCATTTCAAATCCACAATCTCATATTTGAGATTCAAAATTCTCAAATTCATCTCAGATTTCTCTCCCATAAACTAAAGGCAATCAGAGCGGTGGAGTTGTGGTAGGCGGTGCTGGCGGCGGCGATGGGCGGACGGCACTGGGTAGGCGGCAGCCGGCGTCGCTAGGAAAAATAGAGGCGAAGCGGCTACACTTGGTGTCGTCGGAGGTGGCGACGGGTTGTGTGCCTCAGTGCGACTGAGGGAGGCGGCACGGTGGAGATGGGGGAGCAGCGGAGCTGTGGTAGGCGGTGCTGGAGGCGGCGACGGGCGGACGGCGTTGTTCTTGTTTATCTCAGGATCCCATTTTAACTCCAGTTCCACGAACCAGAAATTAATTTATAAATCGTCGAGTAAATCCAGCACCAGTATCGGATCATCCAATGTCAGTGTCGCCTTTAATTCGAAGAAATCGTTCAATTTCGGAGGTTTCCGCCTGTAATCCCTAAAATTACATCTTCTTGTAATTTGTTGCATCTTCTATTCGTTTATTTATTTTGATTTCTTATATCCGGTAATTACATCTTTCGGTATTTTGTCTCTCCTTGTTTGAGTAGTTCTTTTTCTATCTAATTTGTTAATTCATGGGTTCAATTTCTCAATTCTTTTGTGATTTTCAACTAGGTATAGTGGGGGGGAGGTATTTGGGGGTTTTTTGTATGTCTTTTTTTTTTTTTTTTTTTTGTGGAAATGCTTACTGATTTTGTTCTGATTCGGAGTTGGTGATGATTTTCATGCTCATATTTTTAGGTTGGTATTTTAATGGTTAGAGTAATACCTTATATGATAAATGAGGTCAAAATTATACTTTATGTTTTTTAATTTCCTCAAGTCTAGGAGTTATGTTTCAGTTTTAAGTAGGTCTTTTTTTACATGTTATAGGTTTTACTTTTGAGCATTTATTTACATAGTAAAAATGTGTGCTAATGGATTGCAAATGGTTGGTTTGTGTTGATGATCAAATTCCAATCACTTGGATTAGTGGTTGTTTTAGGTTAATTTAGTGGGATCATCAAACAATTATGTAAGATTGATTACCACCGTAAATGGTAAATACGAGGAATCAGGGTAAGAACGGATGAATGTGTGTACTGATTACGTATTTCTTACAAAAGTGTGTGTATTGGAGATGTATGAGTGCGCATCAATGTATTTATGAATTTTCACTTAGTTTATTTTATTTAATTTAAGGTTTTTATACACACCACCAAGTAGGAGGTAGCTAGACCTTTGCTATCACATGTGTGCATGTTTGACACATGGGTGAGTTGACAATTTGATCTTATCTATGTTAAATTCTATCTTCTAAACATGACTAGCTCGTAATTACAAATTGCTCGTCGAGTTTAGGCTTCTCACTGTGGAGTTAGCTTTGCTTTTATTCGGCTGGTCGATTCTCTTAACTCTTTTGTCCATGTTGTTTGCCCAGCCTTTATTGGTCTTCGGGAAAAGTCCTCCTTGCTTAATGTTCATTTGTTCGTCATGCAAAGTTGTTCGTCAAATGGTAGTTGGTCGCCATGATGAAGTTGCTCGTCGTCAGTTGATTATGATCAGTTTACTCCTTAATCCTCAGACTATTTATCATAATGTTGCTCGCCTATCAACAGTTTGTACTTTAGATTTTGCTGAAGGTGGTATTGGAAGTAAGGATGTTGCACATAATCGAAGACAAATCACTGAAAAATTCAAGAAGGGGATTCAGACGTGATTCACACACTTGTTGAGAAGAGAAATGACAAAGTGAAGGCCATTGTTGTGGCTATCAGTTCTACTCCTTCTGAGAAAACGAAGGAAAATCAAATGGGAACGAAGGGATTATTGAATAATTGAAGGAAAAACGTATGGGGTTTTGTTGCAGGAATAGATAGGTTAAGTAGAAATATTATTTGTAATCTACGGTTACAAATTGTATTATGGTATTTATTATCATTTTACATTATTATTTTTGAATGATATATATAAACATTGTACTATGGTATTATTATTTGTACTATGGTACTATAATATTATCATTTGTACTATTCAATGACGAGAATTGTTACTAATTTCGTAGTATTTCTTTTGCACTAAGGCCCACACTCTTATACTAAAGCTAATAAATTTGTACTTTATCGATAAAATTTGGACCACGGTATTATCGTCTTTGCAAGAATAATTACCAAATAAAAAAATACAGTAAAAAAGGTCTAAATTTGAAAAAAAAAAAATTGGTCACAAATCTGAATACATTTTAAAAACTATCTACAAAAGTTAAAACACAAATTGTTATATAAAATATTCTACGGATCCTAGATCAATAGAATAATTCATATTCAGAAAATGGATCTTCATGCCAATTCACCCGTCCTCACATTCTCTGCTACCATGATTCCGTGACCACCGCCCTCCGCCCCTGCCCCCCCACCTCCCGCTCGCCCCCCAATTCCAATAGCCCTGCTAGTTTGCTCCACCCCGCCCCCACCCTCCCCTCCCCTCCCCAACCCAACCCAACCCAAACAACCAACAACCATGCGTGTCTCCCCCCCACCCCCAACAAATCCCCACCCTCCCCCTCCCCCTCTCCAATAAAGGACCTTGAGAATTCATCCAATAATGTACTACACTTTCAATTTTTCGTTATGAAGTGAAAAAAAAAATTTAAAAGACATGTTAATTATGATTAAACCTTGATTGATTTCTGAATACAGAAGGCTAATTTTATTCTTTATTTGTGTGTTGGTTGCTAAAAATATGTGTTACTATTGGAACAAATATATGTTATTATTAGAGTAAATATGTGTTACTGCAAGTGTGTGTTACTGTCAGAATAAATGTGTGTTACGAGTGGAGTAAATGTATGTTACTGTTAGAGTAAATATGTGTTACTGCAAATGTGAGTTAATGTTAGAGTAAATGTGTGTTACTATTGGAGCAAATGTGTGTTATCATTGGAGAAAATATGTGTTACTATTGAAGCAAAGTGTGTTAATGTTAGAGTAAATGTATATTATTGCAAATGGATGTTAAAGTTAGAGTAAATGTGTGTTATTAAAAATATGTGTTACTATTGAAGCAAATATGTGTTATTGTTAGAGGAAATATGTGTTACTATTGAAGCAATGTGTGTTACTATTAGAGTAAATATGTATTACTACAAACGTGTGTTAATGTTAGAGTATATGTATGTTACTAGAAATATGTGTTACTATTGGAGCAAATGTGTGTTACTGTTAGAGGAAATATGTGTTACTATTGAAGCAAAGTGTGTTATGTTATAGCAAATGTGTATTTTTGGAAATGTGTGTTAATGTTGGAGCAAAAATGAATTTGATGTTAGAGCAAATGTATATTATTGTTGGAGCAGATATATTTTAATATATAAAATAATAAATTTAAATTTAAAGGTATGAGAAATAAATTAAAAACACATATTTGATCTTTTAAAAATATATATTTGTTATTATTATTATTTTAAAGTAGAAAAGGCCTGTTTTTTTAATGACTTGTAACACACATTTGCCCATATAGTAACACACATTTGCCCATATAGTAACATACATTTGCCCATACAGTAACACAAAATGGGAGCGAAAATCCTGAAACTTGACTTGCTCGAGATTTTGGAAAAAACCCACCAAATCCGATCCGACCCGGCCAAGATCCGCAAATTTTTACCTGGAGCGCCCCGACCTATGATGTTTTTAATATTTGTCTATTTTAGGTTTATTTCACATGTGAAATATTTTACAAGAGAGCTCCTCAAGTTAAAAAAATAGATGTCAAATCATGAACACTGAAAAGTAAATAGAAGGAAAACAAAGGGTAGTGTGGGTATTATACATTCAAAATGTTCACCTAGTTGTAAGTTTTAAAAGTCTACATACTTGATAGTAATAAGCACTTACAGAATAACCCACTAGTAAGTGCCCCTATAATTTTTGTATCAAGAGACCTCGTGTTGTTTGCCTAAATATTTATGGGAGTTGATAAAAATAAATATGTATGGATCTTAGACAAAAAAACGCAGAATGAATGCAGAATGAAGACATTAATTGTCATTAATGAATATGGTGAAGAAAATAAGACAGTAAATGCAAAGAGATTTGCTAAGTTTTTTAGGTCTGGTCTTAAAGGATTTCTTATTCATTTGTGTATATCCCTTTTTGAACTTTTTTTAGGCTCTATTTATAGTTTTATATTGTGGGGTTACAATTTGAACCTCCCATCATTGTGGGGGACAACCGTAGTTAATGAGAGAATTTCTCAGTAACAAACTCCTCCTATGGTGCAGTCGCTGGTCCAATAAGGGTGTGACACCTTAGTGGGACGAGCACCCTGATTTGGCGTGCATGTCATTTTCCCCTTGTGGGACAATACTTAGTGTTTTTTGCGTCCTTTTGCTCTCAAGATGCATGGTCACAGGAAAGCTCTTGCTAGCTGGTCACCATGGGGAGCTCCTGCTTACTTGCTTGCATGCGCCCGAGGAAAGCTCTTGCTTGCTTGCCTACCTAAGAAAAGCTCTTGCTAGCTGGAGAACTCTTGCTTGCTTGCCTATCTGAAGAAAGGTCTTGCTAGCTGGGGAGCTCTTGCTTATTTGTATGCACTGCATGGGGAAAGCTTTTGCTAGCTCGGGAGCTCTTTCTTGCTTATCTTGCTTGAGGAAAGCTTTTGCTAGCTGGTCACCATGGAGAGCTCTTGCTTGCCTGAGGAAAGCTCTAGCTAGTTGGTCACCATTGGGAGCTCTCTTGTGAGTATAGTGAGAGGGTGATCGGCTGGGGTGTATTTGCTAGGCATGGAAAGTGCTTAACATAGTTGACCATATAAATATTTATTTTTATAAATATTATGATCACAACATCTCGGTAATAGAAAATTATATATTTTGCTGAGTAAGTTTAATATTTTCTATTAAATTGACGACTTTCAATGGTGACATATTCAGATGGTGGCATTTAAGATCAATTTTCAATAAAAAAAAATCGTCTTTAAAAAGAACTTATGAAATAAGAATATATATACTTTAGAGCAAGTCCTTTATACACCAGGTCAAGGTGCACAATTCAAGTGCATTTTTAAAAAATTATAACAATTATTATTGAAAAGTCACACTTGTTATTACTGCAAAATCACTTTTAAAAAATGCATTTTCAATAATAACATATTTGACTTTTTAATAATACACTTGAATTGCACTATGCGTTTGATGCACACTAGATTAATCTTATACTTTAAGGTCTTTTCAAAACAAATAAATAGTTAGGGGGTTTTACGAAACAAGAATTGTATAGGTTATGGGTTTTTCAAAAAAATAAATTGTTTAGGGGTCTTTCGAAACAAATATAATACTCCCTCCATCCTATAGGATTTTGTACATTTTCTTTATTTGGATGTCCCACACCAATTTGCACATTACCTAATAAAAAATATTGATTTGTGTGTACATACATATTTACTCATATGTCACTATTATACCATTTTTGGTATTCCACGTGCAACTCAAGGGTGCAAATACCCCTAAAACGGAGGAAGATCTTTTAATTCATCACACTTTTACAAGAAAGAAAATGAGGATGTTTGGTTGATAACTTTGAAATTGAAGAATATAAATGGAACGAAAGTTTGGTGTTTGGTGGGGAGATATGATACTTTAAAAGTAGTTTGTTACCTTAAATAACGAAAGTTATAGATCCACTGTGCACTTCATTCCTAAAATTTCATATATAATATTTAAAAAAAACTGCCTTCTAAATTATTCTTTATTATTATTTATAATATTTTAAAGCATTATTAATACGTAGTAATATATTTTTTAACAATAATAATAATTTTATTACTGTAGATCGAAAATGATCACATATCCACCGATAGACACAAATTTATATATTCATCGCGAATATTTTATAGTGAAATATTTCATAAACAAGTTTTACAGTGAAATATATTTGAGAACATTAGTTGTTTTCACTAAAGGATGTTAGTTATTTTATTAGTTGTATCACTAAAGATATTAATTGAAATGTACTAGTTATTTTACTGATTAGTATTAATTGTTCTACTAAAGAATATTAGTTGTAAGCCAATTCCAACATAAATAAGTTTATTATCAAATGGAATAAGTCTCCTATGCATCAAGTGCACCGTGCAATTCAAATATATTTTTGAAAAATTATTCTTACTATTACTGAAAAGTTACCCCCTATTAAACGCATTTTTCAGTATTAACAAAAATAACTTTTCAATAATAGTAAAAAGTAATTTTTAAAAAATATACTTAAATTATACGGTGCAGCTGATACATACAAAATTATGTCTATGTTAAACATAATATATAATACAGATTTGACATATTAATACACTAGCGGCCATTGAGCTATCCCTTATTATACTAATATGGAGTTTTATATGCTTATGTGCCGTCTTTATATAAATTTCGCATACATGTCGTCTTGAGGTTAATTTCACCTATGTGGCATGATTATAGAAATCATACATGCCAATTTTTTAATTCTATGTGTCATATGTGTAGCCTTCTATGAATTTTATGTGTCATCTATGTGACCTTCTATGAATCTTATGTGTTATCTATGTGGTCTTATACAAAAAATGTATTCACATGGATTTGAACCCTACACCTCATGAGTAATACATAACATGTTTACCAATTAAGTTATGCTATAAACCACTATAAAGTTTGAATTCTATTGTAATGAATCTCTATAAAGTTTAAATTCTATTGTAATGAAGGTCTATAAAGTTTGAATTTTATTGAATATAACTCGAGTCTATAAAATTATATTAAAAATTTTGTTGTGATTGTACCAATTTAAATTTTATTTTATTTGAGGATATTTTACATATAAAATTTTCAATGTGTTAATAATTCAACAAGTAACTTAAGTGTATTTAATTCTACGTATTATTATTAAAATAATCACAACATTCAATAATCTTATGAAAATTCATCATATCTTTAGTTGTTTCAATTCGATATATGACTTGCACACTTAGCAAAATTAAAATAAATTGATGTATGAGAGGGCATTAGGGCTTGGATGAGAAATCCCCTTACATCAAGAAAATCATGTCATAATTTTAAAATGTATACCAAATTAAAATTAAAAAAAATATGTGAAATTAAAATCGTAATTAAATTGAGATTGAATCTAAAGATCGTGAATTAATAAGAAATTAAAACCCATCATTTTGTACATATATATTATTTGAATATATTTATAATATAATTATATTATTATACCTTGAACATATTTATTTAAATATATGTAATACATATACAATTATTTTTTATTAAAAATTCCGCGGGACATTCATCTAATACACAATTATTTAAAAGTTCTGCTAATTTATAATTCAAAATAACTATAGGAAACATGATGAAATAAATTTAACATGTAAAATTAAATTATTTATAATAATATAACTCACGTTAATAATTGAATCATATCACATTAACCAAATATTAAAAAAAAAAACATTTATAAAAAAAATAACCACTATTTAATATTCGACAATATTATCACTCAACATATTTAATCCTTATTTGAACCAAAAAAAATAAAATTCTTTGAACTCATCTTCATCTAAAATTTATAAAACCATAAAAATAAATTATTAATAAAATTATCTAAAATGGGACCGAAAAGATTCGGATTTAAACGATTAGAAAAAGCTAGTTATAATATAACCGTAACTCTTTGAGATAGATCTATCCTTATTGAAAATATTACTCTATTCAGAACGTTAGCAAATATGAGAACCTCCACAGCACCCCCTTCCCCCCAACGGCCCAACCCAACCAAATAAAAATAAAAAAATAAATCAACAAAGAAAATACAAGTCAGATTGTACACTCATGAGTATAAATGTACAGTGTGTATTCCTATCTCTTGAAAGATCAAATCATCCCATTCCGAATGTATACAAAAGCTCACAATCTTCCTAAAATAATCAGGGGCTCCTGCATTTCTACCCAATTTGCATCATCATCATCATCTCCAAGTACATAACAAGCTGAGGCCTTAATTTTCTTGCGAAAAGTCAAGATTTAAATGGGGTTTCACAGAAAGAAAAAAAAAAAAAAGGTAGTAACGATGCTAATTAAATTATTGCTTACCTAAAATTTACAATGCAGCTCGTAGCGATCACACCTACGTAAACCCCCTGCGTATATTACGGATGGCGACCAGCCAACTCCTCATGTAACCGACTAAATACCAATTTGACAGGTATACAAGCAACGGTCGTGGGCAGATTTTCTGTTTTGACCAACCCGTTTCTTGGATCTTTCTGCTGCAGATCTTCTGATCCTATCGATGAAAGCATCCGTACCTTTTGATTGGACGATGGGCTACTCTTCTTCAGCGATGAATATTTTGAGAATTTTTTATCCATAGGGTATTGAGAAAAGCCCTTTTGCATCATATTTCCCTTCTGATCAGTGAGATGAGGACCGTTCAACGTTGAAGACAAAAACGGGCGGGGAACCCTGGAGTTTGCTGTTCTACGGCCCGTTCTCCATACTGAAGGAAGTGTAGGAGTCTCCGGTGGTTCAGTGAGCAAATAATCAGCTTGGTTTTCTGATAAACTGCTTTCTAGAGCTTCGATTGGGATAGGATGACCTATTATGGCATGCCCATTTAATTTGCTCATCAACGAAATCATGGGAACATCTCTTCGGTAGTTGTTGGCCTGAACTTTTAAGTCCACGTCTATCAGCATAAGTGTCCTAGTACCAACATGATGCCTATTAACAGAAAAGGGATCAATGTATTCTTGTTCGTCGTCCCAATGTCCTCTCATGATAGAGTGATTATTCCAAGCTAAGACATCCAAGTCAGCAACCTCATTAGAACCGTGTAATCCTGCTGTTGATCCGTATCGGGTTACTTGGTTTCTGAAACTTCTATCAGTTGCTTCGGATTTCACATTATTGTTGCTCCAGTTGGAATTTCTGCCATTTGTATGACCTCTGAAAACTTCAGCTTCAGTTCTGTCCAGATACCTTTTCCCAAGGTTGCGATTATTTCTTTTCCCTTTCAGCTGCCATTTGGAGACCTCCGAGCCATGTGGTGAAGGATGATCGGCATATGCCAATTCATCAAAGTCATCACTACTGCTAATGCTTCCATGGTCTTCATGTGCTTCGATTCTCCTTGGATATTTAGGTTGTAATTCTATTGAAGCGGAGCCATCTGTAAATCCATAAATAGCAATAGTTTATAATGCAAGATGTCATAATACCCAACGTGGAGACCCATTAATGGTGATACAAGTAATAAACCATGGGAATTAGTAAAATAAGCAGACAAGAAGAACCAGATCAGAAGTCACTGGGCAATAAAACAATGACCAAATGTATATTTTTGGCTACAGATAGAAAAGGAGGGAGAATATGTTACAGATAGTTAAAAAATATGAAAGAACATGCCAGGTCAAGCAAGGCAGCAACTGCACTTACATATATGACCCAGAAACAGAAAATCAGGCTGAGCAGTATTTAAGATTTAAAAGAAAAAAATACGATAAATTAATAATGGCGACCAGAAAGAGAATGAAACAAAAGATCTTACCAGAAAGTGCAGCCATGTCGTCATCTGAATCTGACTCCATCGAATCTGTTTCAGAACAATCTGTCTCAGTATCCTCTGTGGACCCAGAAATGTGGTCTTCACCCACATCAACTGGATAGCTATTTTCTTCAAATCTGGAAACTGGTATCTCGATCTGGGAGGACAGAGTTTGGTCATTTAAATAGTCCCCAGTATCATATGTCAGGTAAGCATTTCTACTCCTCTTTGCACGAAATGCAAGGCCAGAAACCTCCTCTTCTGATAGAAATAGAGATATTAACAATATCAGCCCGCGTTAAACAAAAAAGGAAATCTAAAAATTATTACAGTTTTTTTTTTTTTTTAAAGGCTGCCTCTACTGCATCTCAGATGAGAAATTCTGCAGCGAAGTAACATTTTCCTCTTTAAAAAGTAAATTAACTACAAAGTCGGAGAAAGCTTACTCATTGGTGGAGTAGTTCGGAGCCCAAAGTCCTGCAAACCTCTCATCCGAGGTAACACACCAGCACTATCATCATCGCCACTTAGTTGATTTCCCTCTCCTAATGTCTCACACGGTTGCTGATCTGTCCCACTCTTTTCTGCAAGAGATGGACCAAGCCTCTC
Organism: Ballota nigra; assembly: GCA_947034835.1. Classification (NCBI taxonomy): domain Eukaryota; kingdom Viridiplantae; phylum Streptophyta; class Magnoliopsida; order Lamiales; family Lamiaceae; genus Ballota; species Ballota nigra. The sequence continues at coordinate 39,997,702 of OX344723.1, forward strand.
AGAAAGCTGGTCTGCCCTGGGATCTTTTTTATTTTCACCCCCATTTTCCAAGCACTCCGAAGAAGTGACTGCATCAGGTGACATTTTGCTCCGACCATTAGAAGAATTTACTGATTTTCCATATTTCTTCTCCAATAATTGCCTCTCCAATTCAAGTGCATGCAATATGGCATCTTCCCTGCGTGCATATTTTTCTCGTTTCTTTGGAGGCATACCCTGAGCAGCTTCAGCCCTTTCTATGCAGTCATCAAACTCACCACATCGGAATGCCTTCACACGCTTTGACTTCTCCAAATTGTACCAGTCCCTAGTGATATGTATAGCCAGAAACTTCCTATCAAATGAAATCAGGGCAAGGAATTGCAACATGTCTACTCTTTTGGACTGAACTACAAAAGCAACTGAATGATGTTGAAAATAAACTTCATTATTCATAAGATGGATCTGATTGCCATCACATAGTGAGGGGGGAAGGGGCACTTAGAATTCCCAACCCACAAGCACGCTTTGTTCTTCATATAGGTTGGAGAGAAGATACTCCATAATAAACTAACAAGACTAGCCGACATTATATCTGGGCCTTGTGGCACTTTATTCTCATCCAAACTCCCATTTAAACCAGTTATGCATACTACATAAACTTAAAAGGCTTAGCATTTGGATCATGAAATAAAAAAACTGGATCAGTGGGCATATGACCATTTAGCTTTATAGCAGTAGGTTGCAACGGTGCTTTTTTATACAGATTTAGCTTGGTACGGAAGTTATAAGACTAAATGTGCCATCAAATGAGGTCAACTGAGCTGAGATTTCTATTGTTGGTGTAGGAGTAAATTTTATTCTGACTGTTCTGGTCCAAAATTTGTTTGTCTCTTTTCCCCCTTTCACCAAGAAGATCCAAAAGGAGGACATAACATTGGAGACAAAAAGTTCTAAACTCATATACCACTCAAGATAAGATGTCAAGTCTATTTTTATGTTAGGCACCCCTTGTTGGTGATGAGACAATCATAACCCCAAAGGAAGAGATAAAACTTGAACTAGATAAAATAAACTTCATAGTTCACACACAAGAAACATATTTAGATCATTTGATGCTACCAAGGATCGTTCAAGCAAGCGTAGAACCCTCTGTGTCCAACCCACCTCACAATTTTGCTAAATTATGATCTATGTTTCACCAAATTACCAGACTAATAAAGCTAAAGACTCTAATTGTTTTCATTATGATATAGCACAAAAAAAAAAAAAAAATTTAAATCAAGAAATACTGAGCATCTTCTTCAACCAATGTCTCATACTTTAGGGCCATAAGTAGTTTCCTTGTAATATGGGTGTTGTAATATATAAACCAACAAGATCCTTTACGACCTCTCCATCAAAAATGATTTCAATCCACATTCAAAGTCTAATTGTAATTCTCTGGATAAAGTGTCATAGAACATAATGGACAAAATGGAAGGATATGATAAGGAAAGTGTAGAAGTCAAAGCAATTAACCAATGCAAATATTAAAAAACAAAGTAAGAAGAGAAGATCTTAAATTGCACGAAGCATTCAGCTACAAGATGATTAAATGATTGACAAGAGAGGCTGGGAGAGCATCCAGGATGTCCTCAATCAAAAACCACTACTGGCAGGTGATAGAGTCATGTTCTATGCTTGCACATAAGAAGGCAATGTACTGCATATTTTAAAGATTTTGAATTACTATCATATCTTCATTTTTTTTATTTTGAACTGAATCCTTAGTATAAGTTCATCACGCTGAAGCATGCCCAGTTTTGCTCTAAATATCACACCCCACCCCAAACCAATAATATCAGTAATTTGTTTCCATTGTATAATGCATGACTACTATTTCAGTCAATGGTTGGTCATGAAAAGCACGAAAGATCCACCAGTGCACACTTCACACATGCATTAGCAATTGCAGCCAACAATATCATAGAGACATACAACCAAAACATTATATAATACTTCCACCAAAAAGTAAAACAATAAAATCATTCGAACTTACACACTTGCATCTTCCCTCCCAAGAAGCTTCACTGGAGTTCCTGAACGTGGAGATGTAATATGAGAAGACGAAAGCTCTTCAGGCCCAAGTATTTTTCCCGGCCACCACGACCCGTTTCTTCTTCGGACCCAAACTATACTCCCTACACTACAATCCGCCACTCCCCCACCACCACCTGTTTCTGAACTACCCATCTCTTTCTCTCTCTATTCACAAAAATCTGACAAAATGTATATAACTAAGACAATTACAAGTACAAATTTATAGACAAAACAAATCCTGTTTCTCCAACTCAACCTTAATCAATGCTCATTTCTATGCTCAATCAATTTATTTTTCTCCATCCAGCTGAAGTTATGACGCCTCGAGGGCAGATTATTCTATTCCATAACTAATAAAAATAGCAACAGTTCAAAAAAAGGGAACAGAAGAACTAAGCATTTAACAAAAGCACAGAAAACTACACCAGCAGCTTGATTAGATGATCACGTGAAACAAAACCAGGATTCAATCGATTAGCCACCGGCGAAGAAGAGAGAAGAGCGGGACGATCTGAGTAGAGCAATTGGGGCTAGGGCTAGGGTTAGGGTTAGGGTTTCCATTCAAATAAAATCAGGGGCATTCCATACTGTGTCGAATTCTGGTCTAATTTCAGGGATTGATTGCCGGTTTGATTCAGGAACATAAAGAAATTTCATATTTAGAGCAGATGTGTGTATGTATAATGTATGTATAGGTGAGTCGTTGATGCTGTTTTGAGTTTGACTCTGCCTGGGTGCACGAGTTGTGTCTGTCATACGCAACGCGTGGTGTTCACTTTAGCTTTCCCTCAACCCCCGGCTCACTTTAGCATCAGGCGGGTATGTGGCCCAATAGACTCGCTATATGAAGCATCATAGCCCAAAATCAAAGGCCCAATAGGCTTTCCAATTGATTCGGATGATACTAATAAGGTTAATTGCAAAATGAATCATTATCAATTATAACATAAATTTATAATATGTAAATTCGATACACAAACTAATTTACTATTGCAATTCGATACATGGTGCAAATTTTCAATAATACTTATACTTACATGGCAGTTAGAGCCGTCACTAAAGACACGCTACATGAGGTGCCCTCTTTATTAAATATCGGCAAATAATTTATTATTTTAATAATTTAATCTCATGTGAATCAGTTCTACCATGAAATTGGTTTAAAATTAATATTTTGTAGTAAACAACTAATATTTTTTAATGACGTGTCTTTGTTAGCAGCTCCGGCTACCACGCTTATAAGTGTTGTTGGATTTTATACCATGTATCAAATTGAAACAGTAAATTAGTTTATGTATAATATTGCAAACTTTAAAAGTTCATGTTGTAATTGATAAAGACTATAAAGTTCGTTAATTGTTTTTTTTTTAACTAACCCTGTTAATAATTTTAGGTTCTTTTTGACAGATTTAAAACAAATACTCTACTCCCCCTTTTTTTTTATTTCTCGATATTTTTTTGAATACTCCACAGACTTGGAATAAAAATTGAATTTTTTTTTTCGAACTTCAGTTGTTCTTTTTTTTTTTTTTTCCTCAAAAATTTGTATTTTTTTATTTAATGGAGTCTGCATTCTTAATTGTTTTTCATTTTCTTGGTTTGGTCTCAATTTGAGGTGGCTGGCTGTGGCCTGTGTGCAGCCGCATAGACAGCAACAACAATATGATAGGGGGAGAGAATGAGTGGTAATTAGAATTTTAATTTCAAATAGTAATATACTAATATCTTATGTGTAACTTTTTTTCTAAATTTTGAGGGGTATTTAATATACATGTTAGTGCAAATAACTGTGGCCACTCATCATTTACTAAAAGGGGACAATATGTGTTAGGCCCAGGTTATTGGCACTACAAGGTGAAGTAAATACACTACACAAAATTTAATTTTTAAGACCAATTCTTGAAATAACAATATTATCTCTCTAGTCTTCCCTCCAAAACTAATTTTAGTGAATACACTCCACCTGATTTTCATATACACATTCGAACAATGAAACCAATCTCGAGCAATACAAACGAACTTCATACTTCAAGAATGTAGTCCACCATCAATCGACCACTAGCCACTTGAAATGTGTTTTGTCGGCCTACATTGTAAGGATAAACGATCTTCAAAGCTCGGAATACGATTGTTGATAGGCGACCAACAGGGACATAATGACATAATATTAGCATAAAAAATATTAATCTAATAAGATTAAGAAGTCATCAAAAGCAATAATATGGAAGAGGACGAGCAACAGGGACTGCATGACATAGGAGGCGAGCAACAGGGACTAAGGTCCTAATGAAGGAGGCGAGCAACAGGGACAAATACCCATCTGAAGGCGGCGAGCAACCGGTCATAAAGGCCATTACAAAGTAGCGAACAACAAGAACAAGAAGACCCAAGATCTCAACAAGAGGCGAGCAGGCGAGCAACTTGGGTTATAAACCCAACGAAGACGTACAGACGAGTAGCTAGTCACCAAGGAGAGCAGCTGAGTGGTTCCAAAGACCAAGTACAACATTGGGAACTCCAAGAGTCACCAACTTTAGAAATAGTCAATGTGTCTTAACACTTGGCACCCATTCATTGGGCAATAGATTAGATGTTGTACAAAAGTCATAACACTTGGCAAAATCCCAATGGCTAAGCCATCAAGATAGTGACACCTAGCCTCTTTGTATGCCTATAAATACCCCTTCATTTGCATGAAGGGGGGGGATTCTCCCATAATAGAAAAAAGTGCCTAAATTCTTGCAAATTCATTTCTTGAGTATTACTTATCCAAATCTCATAATCTTTGATCTTGTTTGATGATCTTAACTTGAGAAAACAACCACTAATCATCATAGATTAGAAAAGGTCATCAACAATTGGCGCTAGAAGAAGGGTCCGAACCTCCGTTTCACAAAAAAGTCGAAGGAAGGTTGAACTCCACCGGAATCTGCAAAATCCGGCCGGAATCCGGGAGGAAGCCATCGGAAATCAAGTGTACACATTATTTGAAGCAAAATCATCCATCTATACATTACTCTGAGAGTTTAAATGCATGTGTGTATGAACTAGGGTTTTCAAACCACCATATTCATACAAACAAAGCTAGTAACTCTTAAGAAAGGTGTTTGTTGGAGACAAAATCACCCCATTCATTTGCTTACCACTTGTACTTCGGTAACCAAAATGGTTCGATCACAAGAAGAACGACATTTGAGCACGTCTCCAAGTCGTAGGTCAAAAACTAGGGTTTCGTCTACTGAAGGACATGCACGTACAGTAAAAGCAACTTCGCAAAGAAACGTCCAAGTTACCATTGATACAATCCCGCCGGAAGTGGAAGCTCTTGCTCAAAATCCCGAAGAGCTAGCAAAAACGATTGCTGTTTTACAAGCATTGCAAAGGCGACAAACGGTCGGGCCATCAGGGACGCAGGCGGCGACCAACAGGGCAGGCGAGCAGCGAAGCGAAGGAAGAAAAGACGCACGAAATGACGAGGTTGACAGCGAGGAAATCCGTAGGTATAAAGGGAAAGCTCCTTTAAGTGAAAGACTTGGAAGTCGAGGAGAGTCTACTCCGGGGACAGGTGAGGAGTCGAGCAGCGGGGACACAAGGAGTATAAGCCACTATCACACAAGAAGGGCAAGTTATCGCGGAACACATAGGGAGGATCAACTGAGAGGCGAGGAGCGAGCACCGGGACAAACACACCCTGCTGCTCGCCGCTCAGTGCATGAAAGGCTAAGAAGATCAGCCTTTGGGCGATTAGGTCCCAATGGAGCCAGTAACATCGCTAGGCACGCCACTCAAGAGAAACGTCCCGTTAGCAAGGGACTGCGTCATGAAGAGGTCATTGAACCCAATCATGACGAACAGCCTTCTAGCGGAAAAACGTCTCCAGATGAGTGGCAAGCTTTGAAGAAAGCGGTGGAAGAGATGCAAAAACAGTTGGAGGAAAAGAAAGGCGACGGATCGACGATGTTGCCATCATCACCCTTGTCCCCGGATATCCTTAATGCGCCGGTACAAAAGAAAGTACAATTCCCAGCCATTAATTTGTACGAAGGAAATTCAGACCCGAAAGTACACCTGTCCAAATATACCGATTACATGATATCGGTAAAGGCATCTGACGCAACTCAATGTCAGAATTTTCCGTTGACTCTTGGTGACGGCCCTCACAGATGGTTTTCTGCACTAGCTCCAGGCTCCATCAGTTCGTTCATGCAACTCAGCAAGGAATTTCTCTCGCACTTCTCCACGGTCGGGTCTTACCTTACGCAGAGACACAGGTTGGCAGATCTAAGGCAAGGAGACGAGGAGTCTGATAGAGCCTTCCTTGAAAGATTCGACAAAGTCCTACTGGAAGGAGAACCAGTAAGTGAGGATACTAAGATAGTGGCGGTTATGGCAGGGCTTAAGAAAGGAACAAACATGTGGAAGGAAATGCACCTCGCTTTCCCTAAAACTTATTCCGAATTCAGGCACAAGGCTGGAGTGTACATTTCGATGCAAGAAACTCTACAGAGAGAGCTAGGAGACAAGGCTGATACCAAGAAATCGGGAAAGAAGTCAGGAGGGGAATACAAGGCCCCTAGGAACATGAAAGCTTTTAGTGAAGGGTCCGAATTGAAGGAGAAATTGAACCATGTCTTATCCACATCAATTGAGGCTGTGTACAACAACGTGAAAGATAAGGATATGCTGTCTGAACCCCGCAAGATACGACAAGAACGAGGAAAGATGAACCCCAACAAATTCTGTGCATACCATCAGACTATAGGTCACTTCACGAGCGAATGCCGAGATCTCTTGAAACAGTTATGGAGATTTTACGAAGAAGGAAAGTTGTCAGAATTTGTGAAGCGACAGCCGGGAAAGAAACCAAGGGTGGCGATATCCTCCGGCTCGGAAGATGATGAGAGCGACGAACAGCCGAGCAGGAGGGATAAAAAAAGAAAGAAAACGATGACAGCCCCAGCCGAACCCGTCCGAGAAATCCTAATGCTTGAACTATCCGGACCGGTAGGGGGCTGTTCTGATGGTAGACCACTGATGTCTAAAAGAAAAAGAAAAGCAGAGCTGAGGGCGGTAGCTCAAGTCAGGGAGGTTGGGGTAAACCAAGCTACTAAAAAGACAGGCGAGTTGGTGTTTTCCGAGAAGGACTTAGACGGCATACTTACCCCACACAATGACTCACTAATCATCTGTGCCAATATCATGGGGGCCCGAGTTCACCGTTTGCTTGTGGACACGGGCTCCTACACAAACATCTTGTTCAAAAGCACACTAGATCAAATAGATGATTGTGAGGGGTATGTAAAAGGATGTGATCATAAGATAGTGGGATTCGGAGACGCTGTAACCGTTCCTTTAGGCTTAGTAACGTTGTCAGTCGAACTTGTATCGACCGAGAATCCCGAAAGGAGACTGACTAGGATGGTTGAATTCTTAGTCGTAGATCAGCAGTCTACCTACAACGGGTTTCTTGGTCGACCTTTTATAAATGAATTCAAAGCGGCTGTTTCAACGTACTACTATTGTCTTAAATTCCCAACTTCGAAAGGCCCGGGTACGGTCAAAGGTGATCAAAGAAAAGCCCGAGAATGCCTCCTGCAACTTCAGCCCACTGACAACAGAATATCCGTGATGGACGAGCAGCCGAGCAGCAGGGACGAAGGTGAACCATCCATCCTAGATGAAGTCATGGAGTCCGTCGATACTAAAATGATGGAGGTGGACGACCAGCAGGGCGTGGACGAGCAGGAGGGCATGGGCGAGCAACAGGGAAGAGAGGCCGTACCCGAACTAAATCAGGCTGAAGACTTGGAGCCAAGACTGGGGGCAGAACCAGTGATCAAGGATGAGATCAACTTTGAAGGGCCCATTATCGATCCTCGATGGAAAGACCAAAAAAGGAGAGCAACCCCGGTAGAGGAGTTGGAGGCAATAAGAATTGACCAAAATCGAGAAGACTTGGAATTATTCATTGGATCTGAGCTCCCTGAGCCATACAGATCCAGAATGGAAGAGTTTCTCAAGTCCAATCTCGATGTATTCGCATGGTCACATGCTGATATGGTAGGCATTAGCCCTGAGCATGCCTGTCATAAGCTAAATATTTGTCCAACTAAGAAACCGGTGAGGCAAAAAAGGAGAAAATTTGGGCCCGACAAATATGAAGCATTGGACATAGAAGTGAAGAAGTTACTCGACAATGATCTTATCAAAGAAGCCTTATGTCCTAGATGGGTAGCAAACCCGGTGTTAGTAAAGAAATCAAATTGTACATGGAGACTATGTATCGACTTCACTGATTTGAATGTCGCTTGCCCTAAAGATAACTTCCCATTGCCTCATATTGACCAACTGGTGGACAACACGGCGGGACACGAGCTCCTTACCTTCATGGACGCATTTGCTGGGTATCATCAAATACCAATGCACCCAGATGACCAAGAGCACACAGCGTTCTACACCAATAAAAACTTGTTATGTTGGAAAAGAATGCCGTTCGGATTGATTAACGCGGGAGCCACGTACCAAAGACTCGTTAACAAAATGTTCGATGAACACATCGGCAAAACAATGGAAGTGTACGTGGACGACATAGTCGTAAAAAGCCCGAGAAAAGAAGATCACTTGGAACACCTCGCACAGTCATTTGAGATACTTCGAGCGTATAACATGAAGCTAAACCCAAAGAAAAGTAGCTTCGGGGTACACTCGGGAAAATTTCTTGGGCACCTGGTCAGTCAACGGGGTATTGAGGCGAATCCATCAAAAGTCAAAGCAATTATGGATATGCAACCACCAAGGTCGGTTAAGAAGGAAGTTCAAAGACTAACCGGATGCCTGGCGGCCCTAAACAGATTCATTTCCAGATCTGGAGACAAGTGCCGACCCTTCTTTGATGCCATCAAAAAAGGACAGTTCCAGTGGATGAGTAATTGCCAACAAGCATTCGAGCAATTGAAAGAATATCTGAGTGATACTAAGATTCTATCGAAACCCGTCTCTGGAGAAAAACTGTACTTGTATCTAGCCGCATCAGAGGTGGCCATCAGCTCAGTCTTAGTTCGGGCAGAAGGGAAATTTCACTTACCAATTTACTATGTGAGTCAGGCCTTGCATGAAGCAGAGATTAAGTATTCGCCTATGGAAAAGTTAGCCTACGCACTGGTGATGAGTGTGAGAAAGCTAAGGCCGTACTTCTTCGATCATCAGGTGGAGGTCTTAACAACTTTTCCATTAAGGCAAATCTTACAAAGGCCTGACACAGCTGGTCGCCTCCTCAAGTGGTCGCTCAAAGTAAGCCAATTTGGAATAACTTATGCACCTCGAACAGCGATCAAGGGACAAGCGTTAGCCGACTTTATTGTCGAATTAACATTCCCTCAAGATCCGACGAGAAGTCATAATCACCCATGGCACATGTATGTAGACGGATCATCGAATAACACAGCAGCAGGAGCCGGGATAGTGTTGATCAGTCCAGACGAACAAGTATTCACCTCAGCCGTAAGGTTTGAGTTCATGGCAACAAACAACGAGGCTGAGTACGAAGCATTGATAGCCGGGTTACGGTTAGCTCTGGCTGTGGGGGTTCGAAAAGTTCAAATTTATGGAGATTCCCAGCTGATAGTCAACCAAGTCCGTGGGGAATACGAAGCCAAGGATGAGAACATGGCCTTATATCAAAAAATCGTTGCTCACCTGGCTTCGCTTTTCGAGCAAATTTACATCGAGCAAGTGCCAAGGGACAATAATGCGCAAGCAGATGCACTTGCCCGTTTGGCCACTAGTACAGGACCAGCAAAGCTTTCAGAAGTCACCATCACAAGAATTTCTAACCCATCTACCGGTGACTATAAGATCAATCAGATCGAAGAAGAATTGACAGATGATGATTGGAGGACACCGATATATAGATACCTCAAAGATAACACAGTACCTGAAGACTCCCAAGAAGCAGCAAAGGTAGCCAAGCGAGCAGCAAGGTTCACAATCATGGATAACCAACTCTACAAGAGAGGATTTTCACTACCCCTATTAAAATGCCTAGCAAGGGGGCAAGGTCAGGAAGTTCTGAAAGAAATACACGAAGGAGTATGCGGAAATCACGCAGGGGGGCGGGCACTGGCATACAAAACAGTAAGGCAAGGTTACTACTGGCCAACTCTGTTACAAGACGCAATCAGAATTGCAAAAACATGTCACAGGTGCCAGCTGTTCGCTCCCAACATCCATAAGCCGCCAACGGAGCTGATTTCGGTAAATAGTCCATGGCCGTTCGCAAAGTGGGGAATAGACATCATAGGACCTTTCCCAACGGGAAAAGGGAATGTCAGATTTGCAGTGGTAGCCGTGGACTATTACACGAAATGGGCTGAAGCTGAAGCACTGGCAACGATAACACAAGAGAAAATGATCAGCTTTATCTGGAAAAATATAGTTTGCCGGTTCGGAGTCCCACAAGCAATAGTGACAGACAATGGAAAGCAATTCGAAGGAAAGAAGATAAGAGATTTCTGCAAAAAGTGGGGTATCAAGAAGCATTTTTCAACACCATATAATCCTCAGTCTAACGGTCAAGTCGAAGCAGTTAACAAGATAATCAAGCATATCCTCAAAATCCGTCTGGTAGATAAGAAAGGCAAGTGGTCGGAAGAACTGCCCGAGGTACTTTTGGCATATAGGGTATCACATAGAACAAGCACTGGAGAAACACCATTTGCTATGGCATTCGGTACAGAAGCAGTCATACCTATAGAGCTCAAAATACCGACTGAGAGGGTAGCCGAGTTCAATGAACAGGAAAACAACAAGGCACTAGCTGCAGAGATGGATTTGATCGACGAAAAAAGAATCTCAGCAGAAATAAAAAACGAGATATACAAAAGAAGGATTGCAAGGTACTACAACTCACAAGTAAAAGTCAGGGAATTTGAAGTCGGGGATCTGGTGCTCCGAAAAATCTTAGCAACACCTCCAGGTGTATTTGGACCGACTTGGGAGGGCCCATTCAAGATAACTCAAAAGTGGCACAACGGCACATATGATCTCGAAGACATGGAAGGCAACTCGGCCCAATACACCTGGAACGCGGCTTTGTTGAAGAAGTATTATCAATGATTAGGAAACCAATGTAAAGTTTTTTATAGACTATCGTGTCGTTTATATTTTTGTAAGGTGTAAGATCGATGAAATCTTCACACTTTTTTGGGCAAAATTTGTAAGTAGATAAATGATTGTTCAGTGAATTATGCACGTAAAAAATCAAAGAGGCATCAAAGCTCAATTGTTCGCCAAGAAGAAAAACTGCTCGCCGGAGGACAAGCAGGTGTTGAAAGCACAAGTCCAAAAGGAGGCGAGCAGCAGGGTCCATGAAACTCAGGAGCCCACCTGATCGCCCCATCACACGGAGTTGCTCGCCCAAGATACTAAATGCATAAAGCACAAGTATAATGGAGGCGAGCAACAGGGCACATGCTAATACATAGTTGCTCGTTCCGAAGCTAAAGGCACTTATGCACAAACATAGCAAGGGGCGAGCAACAGGGCATAAAGAGAAGTATGACAAAAGCCAAGTTCCCCAGAAGAACCAAATGGCACATACTCAATATACATACATTTGCAAAGAAAAGTATTTTACTTTCAACTTAAGAAAGAAATACTTAAGCAAAAAATAATTAAAGGGCAAATAAGAGGCGAACAATAAAATAAAAGTGCAATCCTCATTCATTAGCACCAAAAAATTACAGAAGATGAGCGTACAACCATCATCCTACTACATCAGCTAGACAAAAAAGAAACTAAGCCTAAGTCTCGGGAGCTGGCGGAGCAGGTGGCACCGAAGGATCTTGGGAAGAAGGAGGAGGTGGAACATCTTGCACAGTGACCCCGGGGACCTGCTGTTCGCCTACTGCTGCAGAAGAGCTTGTTTCACCAAGAGGATTAGGGAGAAGGGGACCCAGAGCTTCAAAGATATTCATGTCCCTGTCCGCCTCCACCCTCTCCCTGGGGGCCACAACACGAACATCGTCTTTGAAGATGTCTAAGTTAACCCCCATCTCTCCTAGGTCGGCTACCGGGATCTCAAAGCCGGGTGCTGGAGGGTTTTCAGTGACGTAATCCGTGAAGTCCTTTGTGGTCGAAGTCATCACATCCAAACCATTATCCAGAGCGTACTTCACATTCCTCACACTATCAGCATATGCGATGATGTAACCAAGATTGGTATTGTCGGTTACATCTTGCACATAAGTAGGGTAAGAAATGGCACGCTTGTTCTTCTTCTCCAGCTGGTCGACGTGGACCTTCAACGACTCCACTCTTTCCACCAGACCCACCCGCTCGGTCTCCAGGACTTGTAAACGATCAGTGGCGACACCTAAATCCAGTCTAAGCTTCTCTGAAGCATTAGACGCTATCATCTCCCGGTCCTCAGCGGCCTTTACCTCCCGCGTCCATGTGAGCTTGGCTCTCTCAAAGTCAGCCTTCATCTTAGCCAACTCTTCATCTTTCTTCTTCAGCTCATCATCCTTTTTCTTCAATTGGGCAAGTTGAGCATCACGATCTGCTTCAACTTGCTCGATCCGTCGCCCCAGGCCGCGATTTGTTCGCTCTAACTCGATGGCTTGATCTAAGACTCGTTGAGCTGAGATTGATTGATGGCTTGCATTATAGCTCAATAAACGAGCGTTGTCACTAAGGCTCTGACTCTGAATGATTTCCTCACCGGTCTTGGTCCACGAGCGGGGGACATACTCCATGGCTCTGCGGATGTGGGAATCCTTAATCTCTTGGGGTGCCGGAGGAGACTTCACACAGCTAAACTGGTGGAGTACCTTTGAGCGACCACGATAGTCGTTTTTCCGGTACCTGTTCGAAGAAAAAAACTGTTAGAAAACTAAGTCAAAGGAATAAGTTATCAAATTGAATAGGAAGATACTCACTCCCTCATTTTTACGGGGTCATAGCCCAAATACGAGTTGTCAGGGGATGAGCTCCTGCCCTGACCGGCGATCATTGCGCCAATAACTTGCTGCTCGGTCACCTCCTCCACCGGCGAGGAGCGAGCAATAGACTTACCCACCTGAGAAGAACCCTGTCCTTTTGTCCGTTTAGAACGGTCATCTCCCTTGCGAGGGGCAGTTTCCTTGGCAAGTCTCTTCTTGCCCCTCGTGTCTTGGGGAGGCGGCGAGGAGCGAGCAGGTGGGCGAGGAACGGGGGCAGGAGCCTGAGGAACTGGGGGAGGAGCCTGAGGAGCTTCTGCTTCCTCCTCGTCTGCTTCAGCTCTAAGTCTGATCAAGGAAGTACAAGGATCAAACTTTTTCTTCCTTGAAGGTTGATTGGCTGCCATTTGCTTAACCCGACGTGCGAGTAAATGATAGCTTTCGGGAATGGGAGGAACAGCGACCGTTACCCTTTGAGCTGAAGACAACACAAAAATTATCAGTAAAATTGGCAAGTAGAACTTATCCTAGACGATCAGCAGGGCCTAGGCGACCAGCAAGACCTAGGCGACCAGCAAGACCTAGGCGACCAGCAGGGCCTAGGCGAACAACAGAGCAAGAGTGAATAATAGGAGATATGGGAAAAGTAATAAGTAATGCTTACCCTCAGGGACCTCTGCTTGTGCTTCCAAATGGTGAGCACTAGTGATAAACTGAGCGTGCTTGCGGAGATGTGCTTGAGAGAGATGTTCGACACTCCGATCTTTAGCGTCCCGAAGAGAAATCAACGCAAGGACGTATAGAAACTCTTCACTCAAATCCGGATGCCCCCACCTCAGGATACGCGGACCTGCAAAAACAAAGAAAAAGATTAAAATTAGTTCACCTGAAAGTTCGATGAACTGAGATTTAAAACCTACGCCGAATTTCGCCGAAATGCGTAGGAGAGTCTATACGCCCCGGTCCTCCCGAAAAATCGGAGGACGCCCGCCAATCGCCGCCAATATAAAAGAATTGTCTGTGCCAACCCTTGACCTTGTTGGGCACTCCTTCAATTAGCTTAACGCCACTACGGGCTTTGAGGTAATACCAACCAAGCCCTTCTTCATGAACAACCGAAGAGATAGTCAGTGTATAGTGTATCTCCGTCGTGCTGATCTTATTCCGGTACCCCTCCAACCCGAAAAGGGTAATAAAAGACAGCAAAGTACTCCAACCGTTAGGAGTAATCTGAGTGATTGCCAGGTTTATATCCTTCAGGAATTGCCCGATCACAGGATGTAGAGGGAGAGGGAACCCCGAGTTAAGTATGTCGAGGTTGATAGCAGTGCAACCTGGAGGTGGGTCGTCAGCTCTTTCTCCTGGTTGGGGGGCATACAAATGGATATCGTACGGAATACGATAGCGAGACCGTATCCGAATTAAATCCTCCTCTAGAACCGCGCTGGCTACCTTACTCGCTGTGTATGGCGATGGACGAGTTTCCATAATAGGTCGAGCGGGAGTGGGGAAAGTCTTATGATACTTATTGGCGTAGTCAATCCAATCTTGTCTTCGGACCACGGCTTTAGGAATAAGAGACTCGGGCATTGGCCTTGAAACGGGAAAGTTTATCTCTCGAAGAAATTCCCATGTAACTTCCACTTGCTCGCCCCCTGATCCAGTTGCTCGCTGTTCGCTCCTTGCCTGGTGCTCGCTGCTCGCTCCCATTTCTTCAGGAAGACTCATCCCGTCTATTTCAGCAGCGACCTCGGAAGAATCTTCACCCAAGTCCGAGTTAGTCCCCTCTCGAGCCGAGGAGCGAGCAACAGGGCCTTGGACGTCCTGCTCGCCCGAGCTTTCCACAGCATAGAATGAATCAACGGAGCGAGCAACAGAGCTCGCCTCAGAGCCCGTCTCTTCATCAACGAGCAGGGTCCTAGGGTTTTGCCCAGCTGCTCGCCGGAGCGAACGGCGAGGAACAGGGACTGACGGTTCATCTTCCATGGGCCTTTTTCCCAGATTTCGCCCAACAAATTCAACAGAAGGCGTATTGCTTGAGGAAGGTGACGTCATCTTCGAAAATTTTTGAATTTTTTTTGAAAAATTCCCGTACAAATCAAACGATGAAGTTTGATCAAGGAGTGGAAGATCACGATGGCAGCACGGCGGCGGTACGGCGGCGATGTGGCGGCGGAAATGACGGAATAGCGAAAAGAAGAACGAAATTTGCAAAATCGAAAGAAAAATGTAAGTAATAACGAGAGTAAACAAGAAAAATCAAAGGATTCACCTTTGATTTGGATGAAATTGGCTGAAAGATCAAAGAAAACAGTGAAAAGAAAAGCTCGAAAACTCTTCAATGGCGGTTTGCTTGTGAAAGAACGAAAAAGAAAGAAAATGGAAGGTGTTGGTGAACGAATCTAATCGTAAGGATTAGTGGCTGTTTTAATCCGTTTTTACGTCACCAATCAATAACGTGTGATTGATTACCACCGTAAATGGTAAATCGGGGTTTGGATTTATCGAATTTGTAAATTCGGTAGTCGAAATTGGACTTATTTCGTGTATGTGTGAGTTTGAGTGTGTTTGTGTGTATTTTTTTGTCTGAAATTCGAAAATTACATAAATAAGCTGGAGAACAACTATTTATAGAGGCTAGCAAGCATGAGGTGCTTTTGACTCTTGGTCTCCCTAGCTTGCATGCCTGACATGTGTCCTTTGACCTTAGTTTGACCTTATCTAAGCTGAATCTTAGTTACAAAGTCTTCTTTTGGGCCTTATCTCGGACTCATTGTTGTTCGCCTAGGTCGGCTTGACTGATCTTGATGACCTTTCAACTGAAAGTTGTTCGCCTCTTGAAGTTGTACTTTGGAAGTTGTTCGCCTTATGGCTTTAGGATCTTTGTCCTTTGTTCACTTGTACACACTTCTTTGGCTGTTTGTTATATCATTGTTTGACCAAGTTGTTCGTCATTGATGACTTCACAGTTGGCTCATTCTTGGTCTCGGGTCTAAATACCTGTTCGCCCATTAGTTGTTCGTCGGGGAGTTGTTCGTCACTTTACTCACCTCTACATAATCCTTGATGTAGCTTTAATCCTTGTTCGCCATTTATTGACTTATGTTCGCCTATCAACAATTGCCCCCTATCCTGGCTATATGTTGCCCCAGACGAGCAACTTTGTGGCGAGCAACTATAGTTAGGATATCAAAATGATGAGGGTTGGGGCGAACATCATTGGCTTGGGCGAGCAACATACGGTCTGCCGTTTCGTCTTCCCAAGGTCTGGGAGTTGTACGAAGATGACGTGGGCGGCATGGCTGTGCGCCGCCCACGCGCGAGCAATCCCGAGGCCACGCGCCCCTATAATTACATATAGGTCCCTAAATTTTTGAACTTGTATGGAAATTACCCCATTTTCTCTCAATTCGGCCCCAGGGCTTTTGGGAAATTTCGTCTGGGACCCCGCTTATGCTTGGGGTATAAATAGTGGGAAAACTGAAATTTTTTCCACTTTTCCCCCTCTTGCAATAGTGCTCCGGCGAATCCTTCCTTCCTCCGGCGATATCGAGCTTTCCGGCGTCCGTTCCACCGTATTTGGCCTCAAAATTCAACTCCCAGGTAGTTACTCTTCTTCTCCTATCTTCTTCTTTACTTTTTCTCTCGAAAACGCCATCGCCGCCGTGTGGGTTCGAGCTCCACCGTCTTCTCCGGGATAGCGCCGCCGTCTGCAACTCTTTCTACCACCGTTTGGATTTTTCTTCCTCTTCTATGTCTTCGCAATCGAGCAATAAAACTGAGGAGACCCTAGATCCCCTTTTTCCCGTTGCGGTCCCCATCGATCAACCTCCCCTCGAGATTTCTTCAGCGTCGGATCATCACGTGGATTCAGTTGTTCGCTCTGTGGAGGACACCGGTGCGGGCCCATCTGGGAGAGAATTAGTAGTTGCGGCGAACAACAATCTGGACGTTAGCTCTTCGTCTTCTGCCGAATCTAGAGATCCAGACCTTAACGAACTCACTCGCGAGTTCTTGGAGAGCATTAACTTCCCATCCCCAAGGATGCGGGAAAATGAGATCCCAGCAGGGGTTGCTCGGCTATTTGAATGGCGAGCATATGCTGAAAGGTATGCGAACAGCTTTCCCCGTCCTCAGAGGAAAATAATGGATAAGGTGAAAACTGAGTACCAGACGAGCAAGATAAAAAGCGTTGTTCGCGAAGATGAACTGGACTCTATCCGGAAGGATTACAAAATCCCATACGATATTCACCTGTGGGCCCCTCGGAGAAAGGAAAGAGCTGATCGCCCACCCCCAGGATGTACGGCGATCAACCTTCACACCTTAATTGTCGGGCTAAAGTTGCCTCTTCCACCCGTTGTTGGTCGATTCCTGGAGGCGACCAACTTGGCCATCACCTAAATTACTCCAATTGGGTGGATGAACCTTTTGGGCTCAATGTGTTTGTTCGCCCTGGAGGGTTACGTTGATCGGATCACTGCGGAAGAGATAAATTATTTGATGACAATTACAAGCTGCCCCTTGGGAGAAGAAGGTTATCACTATCTCAAGGCCAGGACTGGGTTGAAAATGGTAGAAGAAGTGCCGAACAAGATTCATGACTGGAAGCAACACTTCTTCTGGATTGGGGGTGATTGGCGAGCATCTTCTGGTCCACACGGCGGCCCTGGACGAATAAATTCTCCAGCAGCCTATGGAAAACTGAAACGTAAGTTTGTTTCTTGCTCGCCTTTGGGCTAAGTAGTTCTAATTTAACTTTTCTTGTTTGTTCGCAGGCCCTCGTCTACCCAAGTGGAATTCGAAAGAGGAGGAGTTGAGCTCCGAGTTCTTGTTTACTTCGTGCTTGGTCGGCCTCCGCAATAAAGCAGATAGAACTATAGACTATCTCTGCCGATCAAGGTGTCAAAAAGCTGCTCGCCTTTTGACTTACCCGCACCACCTGGAGGCTCAAGCTGAGGTGCCCCCAGGTATGAAAATTTCTAACTCCTTGCTCAAGTCTTGTTCGTCGTTAACTTGTTTAACTTGCTCGTCTAATTCTAACTTTTTTTTTTTTTTTTAGCCGAACAAGTTACAGTTGCCATCCCTCCTTCATACACCCTCCTAGAGCAAAGGGTTCTCGAAATGGCGCCGACTCGAGGGAAGAAAAGGAGAGGGGACCCTCCACAAAAGATGCTCGCGATGACGAACAAGCCCGAGGGGGCTAAGGTTCCAAGGCAGGTTGCTCCCCCCATTCAAATCCGTTCTCCTCCTACCTCTCCCCCCCATGGGGGGAAACGTTTAAAGAAAGCCGACGGGACTTCCTTGTCCCATGATGTCCCTGGCAAGGGAAAGGAGAAGGTGGGTTCGAGCCATGCTCGCCCAGAAGGGGACGTTGTTCGCCGTTCATCTGTCGAGCTCACGGAGAGGTCCGGCAAGGCGAGCAAAGATATAGGTTCCCCCAGAGGCCCCGAGGACACCACATACTTAGGCCGAGATGAGCGAAAATTTTCTGAGTAAGTTTTTACTTTCTTGGCGAACAAGTTTTTTATTTGCCAAATCTTTCAAGTATTGACCTTCTTTTTGCTCGCAGATACCGGCCCAACGATTATCCAGGGCGAGCAGATCTGATTCACCAGTTTGCCTGCTCTAGGACGCCGACGAGCTTCCGTGATATTACGGACGACCATGTTCGCCGAGCAACTGAAATTGTTGCTCGTGCCTGGTCACGGCCGTTGAACAAAGCGGTCCTCGCCCAGGGCCCCATTGATAATTTTCACTTATCAATGGTCCAAGCTGCAAACTCCCTTGTCTCAGCTCAACGGGGAATGGCTCAAGTAGCCGAGCTAGAGGAGACTGCTCGTCATCATGCCGCCTCTATTCGCCAGCTCACTGAGGAAAAAGATAAAATGGCGAACAACTTTAATGGCCAGATTGCTCGCCTAAAGGATCAATTGAAGTTGGCTAATGACTTGGAGAAGAAGCGCATTGAGGACTATCAGCTTGTCTCCGGCGAGCTTAAGGATACGAAGGCCGAGCTGCTCTCCTCTAAGACTGCGCTGGATGAAGAGAGGAAGAGGAGAGAAGGAGCAGAAGAAGAAGTTGCTCGGCTAAAGAAGCAAATGTCTGAGATGCTTTCAAGGGAAGAAGCCGAGCAAGAATTTCAAGCTCGGAGTGGGCCCATCTCAAACTTGGGTTATATATGCGCCTATGCGGACAGCATTCGCGCGGCGGATGCTTATGACTTCAAGGATTTAGTTGAAGAGATGAGCAAGGATCTGAATGAATTTCTGGAGAACTATCCTCCGCCGAACAACATCGAGATTCAGCTGGCGGATTTGGCAGTACTAGGGGTCAAACTTGACAAACTCGACCCTAGTATTTCCATCACTCATCCTCCTCTTCCAGTTGATGAAGGCGAAGAAGAGGAAGGGGTGGCCGCGGCTAACGAGCAGAATGCAAAAGAGGCCGAGGATAAAGCTGCTGAAGATCTGGCCCGTGAAATGATTGTTGAACCCCCTGTTGAGCAGGCTCAAGATTCTCCACCCGCCGAGCAACAATAGGCCTTAGACTTAATTTTTTTTTTCTTTTTGTAATAGTTGTTCGCTCCTTTTTGTAGTACTTGTAATGGCTGCTTCCAGCTTGTACTATTTTTGAGGCTTAATGCCTTTGATTAATGGAACGTCTTTCTCATGTTCGCTCATTTTCTTATATATGTTAATTGCCTTTACATTTCTGTCAATGCCTTTACAATTATAACATATAGTGTTGGGCTTTTGTTCGAATGAACTTGCCTTTAGTGGAATCAGGGTTCAGCCTTAGGTTCTGTTCATTTTAAAAAACGAACAACCTTCAAGTGGCTTTGGTCCTTAGGTTCTGTTCATTTGTAAAACGAACAACCTTTGAATGGACTTGTACCTCGAGCTTTTGGACTTTTCCTTTTTTGACGAACAACTATTATATTTACATTGCAAAATAATTACAAGTGTTGTAAGACTGTCCATCACTATCATATACAATCTGACGAACAACTTTAAACACAAACTAAAACTTGCTCGCTTATAATATTTTTTGCCGAGCAACTCTATCTATAAAACCAAAAGCGCTAGCACCAGACTATACAAATGTGGCGAGCAACTTTTTAATCTATACTTAACCAAATTTTCAAAAAATTATGCAAGTTTTTGATCCTTGATCCATTCCATTTGCTTGATTCACCGTTTGCTTGATTTACTCCATTCGCCATACTTGCCCCCAAGATAATTGTTCGTCCATTTATTGATAGTACTTCTTGAGATGTACGGCATTCCAGGAGTATGAGGCCGGCTTGCCTTCCATATCTTCGAGATCGTATACGCCATTTACGAATTTTTCCGTTATACGATATGGGCCCTCCCAAGCTGGTCCCAGTACTCCTGAAGATTGGGCGAGCAGTTTTCTTAGAACCAAATCTCCAACTCTGAATTCCCGGACTTTTATACGGGAATTATAATAACGTTCCGCTCTTTGCTTGTATGTTGCATTTTTTAACTCAGCATTGAGTCTTTTTTCTTCGAGTAAATCCATTTCAGTACTTAGAGCAGAATTATTTGCTTGTTCATCAAAGTTGGTCGTCCTAATCGTACTGGTCCTTAACTCAATAGGTATTACTGCTTCTGTTCCGAAAGCCATAGCAAAGGGTGTTTCTCCGGTGCTAGACCAGGGAGAAACTCTGTATGCCCACAAGACTTCCGGGAGTTCGATAGACCAACCACTTTTGCTCTCCGCCAGTCTTACTTTTAATGTATGCTTGATTATCTTGTTCACAGCTTCAACTTGTTCGTTTGACTGGGGATGATAAGGTGTGGAGTAATGTTTTTTGATCCCCCACTTCGCACAGAATTCTCTCAACTCTTGTCCATCAAACTGTGGACCATTGTCTGTCACAATTGCCTGTGGAACTCCGAAACGACAGACAATGTTCTTCCAAATAAAGTTGATTATCTTCTGCTGCGTGATGCTCACCATGGCCTCTGCTTCTGCCCATTTAGTGTAATAATCGACTGCCACAACGGCAAATCGAACATTTCCTATTCCAGCCGGGAAAGGACCAATGATGTCCATCCCCCATTTTGCAAAAGGCCATGGGCTGTATACTGACACGAGTTCTTGGGCCGGGGTATGAATATTCGGGGCAAAAATCTGGCATTGGTGGCAAGTCTTTGCTTTTTTTATTGCATCTTGGCGTAAAGTTGGCCAGTAATAGCCTTGTCTGATTGTCTTGTATGCCAGAGCTTGCCCCCCAGTATGGTTTCCACATACTCCCGCGTGTATTTCTTCGAGTACCGCTTGCCCTTGCCCCCTAGGCAAACACTTGAGAAGTGGGATTGATATTCCCCTTTTGAAGAGTTGCTCGCCCACCAGAGTATATCTGGCGGCTCGCTTTACTAGCTTGGCAGCTTCAAAAGGATTGTTTGGTTTTTCCCCACTTTTCAAGTATTTGACTATACTTGTTCTCCAGTCTTCTTCATTGGTTTGATCGTCGAGTTGGTTGACATTATAGCTTACTGTTGATGGATCTTTCATCTTTGTAACTATAATATCTGCTAACTCTACGGGGCCTTCACTTGTTGCTAGTCGAGCAAGCGCATCTGCTTGAGTGTTGCTCGTCCTTGGAATTTGCTGTATGAAAACTTGCTGCAACATGGACATCAGGTGAGCAACAATCCGTTGATACTCGATCATGTGATCATCTTTTGCTTCGTATTCACCTCGGACTTGGTTCACGATCAATTGTGAATCGCCAAATATTTGCAAGCGTCTGACACCAACTGCGAGAGATAGGTGGAGTCCAGCAATAAGAGCTTCATACTCAGCTTCGTTGTTGGTTGCCATGAAACCAAATCTGATTGCCGAGGTGAATACTTGTCTATCTGGGCTGATTAAAACTACTCCTGCCCCCGAGGCTATATTGGTTGATGATCCGTCCACATAGAGATGCCAAGGATGATCAAGTCCTCTCGTCGGATCTGGAGGGAAAGTTAGTTCGACTATAAAGTCGGCTAATGCTTGCCCTTTGATCGCTGTTCGAGGAGCATAGGTCACCCCGAATTGGCTAATCTCCAGTGACCATCTTAAGAGACGACCTGCAGTGTCGGTGCGATGGAGAATTTGCCTGAGCGGGAAAGTTGTTAGAACTTCGACTTGATGGTCAAAGAAGTATGGTCGTAACTTTCTCACGCTCATAACCAAAGCATATGCCAGCTTTTCGGTTGGAGCATATTTGATCTCTGCTTCATGCAAAGCCTGGCTGACGTAATATATAGGTTGGTGGAATTTGCCGTCTTCGCGCACCAAGACAGAGCTGATGGCAACTTCTGATGCGGCTAAGTATAAAAAGAGCTTTTCTCCTGGGATTGGTTTTGATAGGATTTTGACATCTCCCAGGTAGTCTTTAAGTTGATCGAAGGCCGCTTGGCAGTTGTTAGTCCATGCAAACTTTCCTTTTTTGACGGCCTCGAAGAATGGACGGCACTTGTCCCCCGACCTGGATATGAACCGGTTCAATGCTGCTAGGCACCCGGTGAGTCTTTGCACTTCTTTCACCGAACGTGGTGGTTGCATATCCATGATAGCTTTAACTTTTGGAGGGTTGGCCTCAATTCCCCGCTGGCTAACAAGATGGCCCAAGAATTTTCCTGAGTGAACTCCAAAGCTGCTTTTCTTTGGATTCAACTTCATGTTATAGTGTCGAAGAATTTCGAACACTTGAGTCAGATATTGAAGATGGTCTTCCTTCTTGGGACTTTTGACTACGATATCGTCTACATAGACTTCAACCGTATCTCCAATTTGTTGATCAAACATCTTGTTCACCAGTCTTTGATATGTTGCTCCAGCATTTATGAGGCCGAACGGCATTCTCTTCCAGCACAGCAAGTTTTTGTTAGTATAAAAAGCTGTGCTTTCTTGATCGTCAGGATGCATTGGGATTTGATGATACCCTGCAAAAGCATCCATGAATGTTAGCATTTCGTGACCCGCAGTGCTGTCCACCAATTGATCGATGTGCGGGAGAGGAAAGTTGTCCTTCGGGCATGCTGCATTCAGATCTGTAAAGTCTATGCATAGCCTCCAGGTTCCGTTCGATTTTCTCACCAGCACAGGGTTTGCTACCCATTGTGGACAAAGTGCTTGACGGATCAGATCGTTGTCTAACAGCTTTTTAACTTCTTCATTCAATGCTTGATATTTGTCTGGGCCGTACTTCCTTCGCTTTTGATGGACGGGCTTTCTTGCTTGATTTATGTTCAGCTTATGACAAGCATGTTTCGGGTCTATCCCCACCATATCTGCGTGAGACCAAGCGAAGACATCTAGATTCTCGGTGAGGAACTCTTTCATTCGGGATCTGTAAGGCTCTGGGAGCTCAGATCCTATGAATAATTCAAGATCTTCGTTGTCGGGATTAACTTTGAACGCCTCCAGTTCTTCGACTGGAGTTGCTCGTCGTTTTTGTCCCTTCCAACGGGGATCAAGTATGGGTTCCTCAGGGTTGAAATCATTTTTGATGTCCATAGGCTCTGCCCCCAGGCGGGGTTCTAGATCATCAGTTGGCTCCGTCCCATCATTGTTCGTTTGTACTTGGCCCTCCAAGTCCCCCACTGAGGGTTGTTCGTCATCACCCCTTTGTTGTTCGTCAGATGGGGGTTCCTCGCGGGTGGTAACGAGTGGCTCGTCCAATACCTGCTCGTCCAAGTGTTGTTCGTCCGTATCCATGTGGTCGTCCATGTCCATCATATTGTTCAGTATTGATGGTTCGTTGACGGGATAACTTGTTGCTTCCATCATGGATATTTGTACAAATTTTGCTCGTAGCTGTTGAATGCATTCTCGTGCTCTCCGTTGGTCTCCTTTAATTGTGCCTGTTCCACTAGCTGTTGGAAATTTCAAACAATAATGGTAAGTGGAACATGCAGCTTTGAATTCATTGAGAAAAGGTCGGCCAAGAAACCCGTTATAGGTCGACTCCTGGTCTACAACCAAGAAATCTACCATTCTTGTTATATTTCTTTCGGGTTCATTAGCCGTTACAAGTTGTACTGCTAATGTTACAATTCCCAACGGTGTTGTCACAGCATTCCCGAAGCCTATGATTCTATGTGTTGTATTCCGAACATAACCCGAATAATCTCCCAGATTATCGAGGGTCTTCTTGAATAAGATGTTGGTGTAGGCTCCGGTGTCCACCAACAGTCTGTGGACTCTGGTCCCCATAATCTTGGCGCAGATTACGAGTGAATCATTGTGCGGAGTTAAGACGCCTTCAAGGTCTCTTTCGGTGAAAGTTAATTCTGCCGTTTGCATGATAGACGGCTTAACTCCCATTTCTTGTACTTGGCCAATCACTCGTAGCTCCGCTTTCCTCTTCCGGTTAGAGTCGGGTGGTTGTCCATCAAAACACCCTCCCGCGGGACCTGCGGGTTCCATCATGAACAGATCTTCTAGAGGTTGAGCTGGCATACTGGGAACTGGTCGCCCGGGTTTGTTGTTTCTCTGAGGTTGAACATCCTCTTCATCTTCTGAGTTGTTCTCCCGAGCTCTTTTCCCAGGTTGCCTTTTAACGAAATCGGAGAGCTTTCCCTCCTCATAAAATCGCCAGAGTTGCTTAAGCAAATCTCTACACTCACTTGTAAAATGCCCCACACTTTGATGGTAGGCACAATACTTGTTTGGGTTGAGTTTGCCAGTATCCTGGCGGATTTTACGTGGTGGGGAAAGCAACTCTTTCTCCTTTACGCTCTCATATACAGTATCAACTGATACTGTCAACACTTGGTTCAGTTTTTCCTTCAAATCCGATCCTTCGGTGAATGCTTTCATATTTTTTGGGACCCTGTAGCTTGTCCCGACGGGCTTTTTGTTATTCTCCTTAGGATCAGCTTTGTTCTCCCCTAAATTTGTTTGTAGGGCTTCGTGCATGGAAACGAAAATGCCAGCTTGGTTTCTGAACTCGGCATAAGTCTTTGGGCATTTCAGACGTACCTCCTTCCATAACTTCGACCCTTTTTTCAATCCGGCCATCACAGCGACGATCTTTGTATCTTCGCTCACCGGTTCTCCTTCTAGCAAAACCTTATCGAATCTTTCCATAAACGCCCGGTCAGTTTCATCATCATTTTGCCTCAAATCTGATAGCCGGTGTTTTTGGGAAAGATACGACCCCGCCGTTGAAAAGTGAGAAAGAAATTCTCGACTTAGCTGGACGAACGAGTGGATTGATGCCGGCGGCATTGATGAAAACCACTTGTGAACCCGATCGCCCAGTGTTAACGGAAAATTCCGGCATTGGGTGGCATCGCTGGCCCCCACGGAGACCATGTAATCCGTATACTTCGTTAAGTGGACCCGGGGGTCGGCGATGCCTTCATATTGAATGCTAGCCGGAAATTGAATCTTTTTCTGTATCGGGGCCTTCAAAATGTGAGCTGCCAAAGGTGAGGATGGCATGCTGGTCGTTCCCATCCCCCTCTGTTGGTCTAGTTGCCCCTGCATGTTCTCCACAGCCCTCCTTAGGCTTGATAATTCATCAAGAGGTGCCCCCTGACTTGGAGGCTGTTCGGCGAGCAAAGGCATTAACCTTTCTGCTTGTCGCAGTCCCTCGCTTGGAGTGGGCATTTCCTGGGCTTGCCTCCTAATGTTGTTCGCCGCATTTGGCCCTAGGCGCCTGAAGGCTGACTGGGAGAGTCTTTCATGGACTGATGGGCGTGGCTGTTCAAAAGTTGCTCGCCCATCTCCTGCTCCCCGGCGAGCAGCTTCCCGCTGGGGTTGGCTAAGCCTGTCTTGGGCACTGGAACGTGTTGTTCCATGGCTAGACATAGTTGTTCGTCCGCGACCAGACTCAGCCTGTACTTCTTCTTGGTCGACCACCTTGGCCTTTCCCTTATTTCGTCTGACTTGGACACTATCAACCTCTCGCTGTTCGCCCCAGGTAGTCCTGGGCCTAACAACCTCTAGGGACTTGTCCCTTGGCTTTGCTTGTGTTGGCCTGACCTGCTCTTGTTGTCTCTGGAGAGCCTGGAGAGCAGCTATGGTTTTGGCCAACTCGTTGGGGTTGTTCGCCAAAGCCTCCATCTCAGGGGGGAGGTTATGTGTTATGGCTGTATGTTGCGACCTGTTCGCATGTCTCGGGTCACGGTCCTGATGGTCGGCCGACGTGGCCCGGGTTTGAGATGGTCTTTTCGACAAACGTGATCCTTGGGTTTCTTTAGATTGAGGCATTTCAATTTAAATTAATTCTTAATTTATAAATTGAAGAACACCAAGAACACCAAGAACACTTTTGTTTGTATCTCCAAATATTTCTTGAGATTTCTTATGGATCTTCAAGTTTTCAACTTGAAGTTCTTGAGTAATCACACTAAACCGGAGGTTCGAACCCTCCTTCTAGCGCCAGATTGTTGGTGAACGAATCTAATCATAAGGATTAGTGGCTGTTTTAATCCGTTTTTACGTCACCAATCAATAACGTGTGATTGATTACCACCGTAAATGGTAAATCGGGGTTTGGATTTATCGAATTTGTAAATTCGGTAGTCGAAATTGGACTTATTTCGTGTATGTGTGAGTTTGAGTGTGTTTGTGTGTATTTTTTTGTCTGAAATTCGAAAATTACATAAATAAGCTGGAGAACAACTATTTATAGAGGCTAGCAAGCATGAGGTGCTTTTGACTCTTGGTCTCCCTAGCTTGCATGCCTGACATGTGTCCTTTGACCTTAGTTTGACCTTATCTAAGCTGAATCTTAGTTACAAAGTCTTCTTTTGGGCCTTATCTCGGACTCATTGTTGTTCGCCTAGGTCGGCTTGACTGATCTTGATGACCTTTCAACTGAAAGTTGTTCGCCTCTTGAAGTTGTACTTTGGAAGTTGTTCGCCTTATGGCTTTAGGATCTTTGTCCTTTGTTCACTTGTACACACTTCTTTGGCTGTTTGTTATATCATTGTTTGACCAAGTTGTTCGTCATTGATGACTTCACAGTTGGCTCATTCTTGGTCTCGGGTCTAAATACCTGTTCGCCCATTAGTTGTTCGTCGGGGAGTTGTTCGTCACTTTACTCACCTCTACATAATCCTTGATGTAGCTTTAATCCTTGTTCGCCATTTATTGACTTATGTTCGCCTATCAACAGAAGGGGGGAGCTATTTATAGATATGGATTCGGGGGCAGAAGTGAGGAAAATGAAAAATTGAGGCCCCTAGTTGCAATTATAGGAGCGCACGCCTGGGCAGACTGCGTCGCTTCGTATTCCGTGCCTCGGGAAGCGAAACGACGCAAGTCCAAAGGTCGTTCCACGCTGCTCGCCTCTGGGAGTCCCTCGCTGATCGCCTCCCAGAGTTCCCGCCTAAATGTTTGAAAACCTGCTGCCCGCTCCCTATATAGAAGTAACTCACTTTCCCCGTTGCTCGCCTCCTTTTGGATAACACAGCCTATCCTATAGTTTGACAAAAAGGATAAAATCTATCCTTATATGCCAAACTAGGGGGCATTGTTGATAGGCGACCAACAGGGACATAATGACATAATATTAGCATAAAAAATATTAATCTAATAAGATTAAGAAGTCATCAAAAGCAATAATATGGAAGAGGACGAGCAACAGGGACTGCATGACATAGGAGGCGAGCAACAGGGACTAAGGTCCTAATGAAGGAGGCGAGCAACAGGGACAAATACCCATCTGAAGGCGGCGAGCAACCGGTCATAAAGGCCATTACAAAGTAGCGAACAACAAGAACAAGAAGACCCAAGATCTCAACAAGAGGCGAGCAGGCGAGCAACTTGGGTTATAAACCCAACGAAGACGTACAGACGAGTAGCTAGTCACCAAGGAGAGCAGCTGAGTGGTTCCAAAGACCAAGTACAACTTTGGGAACTCCAAGAGTCACCAACTTTAGAAATAGTCAATGTGTCTTAACACTTGGCACCCATTCATTGGGCAATAGATTAGATGTTGTACAAAAGTCATAACACTTGGCAAAATCCCAATGGCTAAGCCATCAAGATAGTGACACCTAGCCTCTTTGTATGCCTATAAATACCCCTTCATTTGCATGAAGGGGGAGGATTCTCCCATAATAGAAAAAAGTGCCTAAACTCTTGCAAATTCATTTCTTGAGTATTACTTATCCAAATCTCATAATCTTTGATCTTGTTTGATGATCTTAACTTGAGAAAACAGCCACTAATCATCATAGATTAGAAAAGGTCATCAACAACGATTATGTAAGTGTTTTGGTATTTTTTAGAAACTAGGTTTTTTAAATATTGATTAGTATAATTTTTAAATATTGTTAATTTTTGTTGGTGTTTTGGTAATTTTTCATGCATATTATTGTTCATTGAGTGTATAAAATTGTATGGGTATGATAATATTATTGTTGTTTGCTTGTTTCGAACAATTTTTAAAAAATAAATCGCGATTGCACTTGTTCATCTCTGGTTCTCCGAACTCGATCAAAATATTCGGAATTTTTATGTGAACATTTCTTTGATGTTCATAATATTTTTCCGAACTATGTACATATGTTCGAGAAAATTTTCTGAACAAATATGTTCTGATAAATTTTATGAACATATTCAAAATGTTCGGAAAAATTTCCAAAAATTTCACCTTCGAAGAGCTTACTGGGTATTTTGGGAATAAATGTAGTGTATTCATCCTAAGTGTAGTGAATGTATCCATATAGTGTATTTACTCCATCTTGTAGTGACAATAACCTGGGCCTATGTGTTAATTATAGTTTAAAGAGTGGGCTTGTAATATAAAGTCTTGGGCCCAAAATAAAGGGCCCAGTGTGTGTTAGTTACAGTTTAATCAAGGTCCAGGTTATTGACACTTAGGGAGAGCTTGGTTAATAACTCTTCAATGATAATGAGAATGAAATTGAAAATTAGTGTAATTAGCATGGTTCATGAGAACAAAATTACTACCTCTCCTCCTAAATAAGGTAATCACTACTCCATTTTGATTACTCTATTCTCTTCCTACAATCATTCTCCTACAATCATCCTCCTCAATCACTCTCCCATTCCTCCACCAACAACCATTTGTTGTTAACTTCTATTCCAAAATTGAGGCATGACACTAGCAATGGTGTCACCATTGAAACACTTCTTCCCCTAACATATCATTTTTCTTATGAGTGTACAGATGGAAATAATTTTTCATTCCTATTACCATTGAAGAATTGTTAACCAAGCGCCCCCCTAAATACTTATCCCTCTCATCTTTCAGTTTTTTTTTTTATTTTTTTTTTTTGTATGTTAGTAAACCGTCATCATCTACTTAGGGCCCATATTATTTGCAATTTCTTTTTTTTTTTTTTTTTTGATAAATACACTAGCGCTTCTTATTCTACTCCTCTTCCTCAAAATTTTTTTATCGCTCAAATGGAACCATGATCTCAAGTCATACGTAATAAGACTTTAATCACTCGAGTTACAGCACTTAATCATTCTATTACTCAATTACATCCATCCAAGTCCTAAAATTTTCTTTTCCTCAACTTTCTTCTCTTTTTCCATTTTTCATCGTCCACTCTCACTAATCCCACCACCTCCGCAGCACGTGACCTCACAAGACTTATTTGTAGAATATTGATACATTTTTCATATTTCTAGAAAATGAAATAATGAACTATTTTCCAAAGAAAATTTAGTATAAATTTATACCCCTAATATAATGAATAAGTTTTTCTGCTCTCTTAGCTTGATCGACCTGTTTTGCAATTGTCCACTTTTTAAACAAATATTGTTGCAAATAAGTGCGTAAAATAAAAGACGGGATTTGTTCACCCATTTCGTCGGGAACGACTATGTCTGGGGGCAAGCCAATCCAGGAGTTTCACTAATATTCTTGTGTATGAGTAATTACAATTATGAGTACAATAGTCTATTTATAAGAATAAAACCCTAGTCTAAGATATGAAGCCCATTGGGTTATTGGTCTATTAGTAATGTCCACATTAAATCTTCTAGATTTGGAATATTAAATCTTCTAGATTTACAACACTCCCCCTTGGACATTACGACATAACATAAATGTCTTGTCATAAAAACTTCACGTGCTAGGTATCGGCCAAATAATAAGTTAGGGAGGAATGTAATCGATCTTCTAGATCAAATCTTCTAGATTTATTTTGGGGTTACCGCTCCCCCTGAAGACAACAACACTTTGAGTCTTTGTATCCCAATACCACGAACGTACTTTTCAAAAGTAGACGTAGGTAAGGACTTAGTAAACAGATCTGCTAGATTGTTACTAGATTGCACCTTTTGAATGGTAATCACGTCACTCTTCTGGAGTTCGTATTGGTAGAAAAACTTAGGTGAAATATATTTCGTCAGGTTTCCCTTGACATACCCATTACTCATTTGTGCGATGCAAACTGCG
Source organism: Ballota nigra (assembly GCA_947034835.1). Classification (NCBI taxonomy): domain Eukaryota; kingdom Viridiplantae; phylum Streptophyta; class Magnoliopsida; order Lamiales; family Lamiaceae; genus Ballota; species Ballota nigra. The sequence continues at coordinate 40,028,113 of OX344723.1, forward strand.
TTGTCTTTAAATATAACGGTGGGAGGTGTATCACCTTTAGCGATACCACACGAGTCACCAATGTGTTTTACCAAGGACCTTAATCAAACACATTCTCGTGTGGCTTCAAATAAAGCTATTATCTCTTAGTGGTTTGAACACGTGGTAACCATGGTTTGTTTAACCGATTTCCATGAGATCGCGGTACCACCACAGAGAAAAACGTAACCAGACTGGGATATGGCGTTGTGGGGATCAGACAAATAACCAGCATCTGCATAACCTACTAAGGTTTTGTCTTGGTTCTTACGGTAAAACAGTCCAAGATCTTGAGACCCTTGGAGGTACCGTAGAACATGCTTAACACCATTCCAATGTCTCCTTGTAGGAGAAACGCTATGTCCCGCAAGCAAATTGACAGCAAATTCAATGTCCGGCCGAGTGCAATTTGCGAGATAGAGCAATGCTCCAACAACACTAAGATAAGGAACTTCTGGCCCCATAATTTCTTCTGAATCTTCTCTTGGTCTAAATGAGTCCTTATCCACTTCGAGGGATCGAACAAACATAGGGGTGTTAAGTGGATGAAATTTATCCATGTGAAATATCTCCAATACCTTCTTCACGTAGGTCGACTGATGTATAAGAATTCCTTCTGGGAGATGCTCGATCTGCATGCCGAGGCAGTACTTGGTTTTACCCAAGGCTTTCATTTCGAATTCACCTTTCAAGATTGAACTGGCTTCGTCAATCTCTTTGCATGTTCCGATTATGTTCAGGTCGTCAACATAGACGGATATGATGCAAAAACCATTATGCGATTTCTTCATGAATACGCATGTGAAAGCTTTATCGAATGTGTATCCCTTCTTCTGAAAGAATTCACTAAGTCGATTGTACCACATGAGACCCGATTGTTTCAGGCCATACAACGACTTCTGCAATTTTATGATATACATACTGCGGTTTTCACCATCCCTCATCTGAGGAATGTCAAATCCATCGGGGATTTTTATGTAAATATCGCATCAAGTGATCCGTATAAGTACGCGGTTACTACGTCCATTAATCTCATTTAGAGATTCATTTTAACTGCCAAAGATATCAAGTAGTGGAACGTTATTGAGTCCATGACAGGAGAATAGGTTTGATCGAAATCAATCACGGGTCTCTGCGAAAACCCTTGAGCTACAAGCCTCGCTTTATACCTCTCCACATTATTGTTCTCATTTTGTTTTTGTACAAATATCCATTTATATCCTACTGGGATAGCGCGCGTGGGTGTACGAATGATAGAGCCAAATACTTGTCTTTTGTTAAGCGATGCGAGCTCTGCTTCAATTGCCTCTTTCCATTTAACCCAATCGGAGCGCTTCCGGCACTCGGCGATTTTTTTGGGTTCTGGATCTAGATCATTTATAATGGAAAGAGCAATTGACACTGCAAATGTGTCATCGACGATAGTAATATTTCAATTATATGTTTCTCCCGTATCTGTGAAATTCACAGAGACTTCGACGTTTACGTCAACCAGACCTTCCTCATTTCCTATTGTATTTGGGTCTGGTCGTTCCACGATCCTAGTGCATTGAATATTTTTTGCACGTGCTTCATCACTAGGACGCTCGTCTCCTAGAGACTTTGGGTTATCTAGACGGATCTCTTCTAGAGATTTTACATTCGACTGACCAGATTTGCTAGTCTTTCATTTAGGTGTATTACTATCTCTTGAGGGTCCTTTGCGCTTCTGGCGCGTGGGGGCATGAGTACTTTTTTTGCTTGGGACCTCAACCCTTTGGGGAGCATTTACTGCAGGTATATGCGATTTAGTTACACTTCTATGGTCAGTGAACGCGTCTGGCAGATTATTTGCTAGATTTTGCAAGTTAATGATCTTCTGAACTTCTAGTTCAAATTTATTAGTGCGCGGATCTAGATACTGAAGATTACTTACGTTCCACGTAAGCTCCCGGCATTCATTCAATTTTGAATTCGGATCTCTCCCTAATGCCGGGAAGTAATCTTCATCGAACGTGCAATCAGCGAACCGGACGTTAATTGATCCCCGGACAAAGGCTCGAGGTATTTCACAATGGATGGAGAGTCAAATCCGACGTAAATACCAAGTTTCCTTTGTGGCCCATAGATGTCCGTTTTGGTAATGTTATCGAAACATATACCGTACATCCGAAAATACATAGATGGGAAATACTGAGTTCTTTCCCACGCACTAACTGTAGGGGGGAATGATCATTATATGCAGTTGGACGAATTTGTATTAAGTGCGATGCATGTGGGACTGCATGCCCCCAACATGAAGTTGGTAGTTTGGAGTTCATAAACAATGGTCTTGCGATAAGTTTGATACGTTTTATTAGCGCCTCAGCAAGACCATTTTGGGTATGGACGTAGGGGGCCGAATGCTCCACTTTAATTTCCATGGCCATACAGTAATCTATAAAGGCCTTTGAGCTGAATTCAGCAGCATTATCCATGCGAATCGACTTAATTGGATAATCCGGGAATTGAGCTCTAAGCTCGATAGTTTTTGCAATGAGCTTCGCAAAAGCTTGACTGCGAGTGGACAGCAAACATGCATATGTCCACCTAGTGGAGACATCAATAAGGACCATGAAATAACGAAATGGTCCTGATGCTGGGTGAGTCGGTCCGCAAATGTCTCCTTGAATTCGCTCAAGGAAAACCGGAGACTCTAGTCCAACCTCAGTTCGCGACGGGCGTACTATCAACTTACCCTTAGAACATGCATCACAAATAAATTCATCAACAGGAGGGATTCTATTATTCGAAATATTATGACCAGTTGAATTAGATAGAATCCTACGTATCATAGTTTGTCCTGGATGACCTAACTGCTGATGCCACAATTTAAAAGAATTCGGGTCATGGAATTTCATACTCATAGCTAGATGGGAACTAGATGGCCGGATGTAGGAATAGTACAATCTGGAGGAGAAGGAAGGAAGTTTTTCTATAACTTATTTACGGTTACCTCGAGTAATAGTCATCAAAAGGTATTCGTTATTGTTCTCAGTTTCAGTTTCAATGTGATATCTGTTTATCCTAATATCTCTAAAACTGAGTAGGGTACGCTTAGATTGTGGAAACAATAAAGTATTATCGATTATGAGTTCGGTACCCATGGGGAAGACAATGGAAGCTCTTTCGGAGCCCACTATCAACGTACTATCATTGGTTATTGTAGTTATACTCCCCTTACGTTCTATCAAGTTATGAAAACACTTCCTATTTTTTAGGATTGTATGTGTGGTGGCGCTATCTACCAAACATAAATCACCATGTGCATCCATCATGTAAGAGAAAATTGTCCAAACCTAATAGCTGATATGTTTACAAGCCATAAATGAGAACAACAATATCTAAATAAATATAATGAACAACTATTTAAGGTAAACACAGTAAAGCTAAAATAATAGTATTGTCCATAAAATAAAATGAAGTATCCGAAAGAAAGGATCCAAAAACATAAAATTGACTTATTCGAAAACAAAGTACTGGAATTAATCAAATACGCAAATCACTCATCATCTCCAAAGTCCTTAAGCTCAATGCCCATAGGATCTACGTTGTCTTGGTCAGGGTCTGCTTCAGGCAGGCTAGCATGGTGAGATTCAACTCTAGGAGCCTGTTGACAGGCATTTTCGTACGGGTAGATTTATGTGGCTATTTAGGGTATGCCCGACAAACAATCAATAATAAACGAACACGAACGATGGGGGAAGAACTTTCGTTCTTCCCTCGAATAAGAGCTTTTTGCATATATGAGAAATGAGAGGAAAATGTGAATCCCTTTACAATGAGGGGGTGACCCCCTATTTATAGAGGTTCACCCCCAAAGGCCCGAAAGTGACCCTAAATTCGTCCCAACCCTTTATTTTAGGGATTTATTACAATATTAATATAAAGATCAACAGTGGATCTATAATACATTAAATACTCTTTTCTGGCGTAGACTCTCGATCTTGTCGGGTCAGTGTATCTTTAGGATTTCTGACCTTCTGTCAGGCGAGGATATTTCCTGCTGTAACAATTGCCCCCAAGATTGGGCTCTGACTGCGGCCAGAGTTCGATCTTGATCTGTGCTTCAAATAGGTTTTGCCCCCGAGCCTGAAAACAGGATAGCTCGGATGCCCCGGAGGAGTCTTCGACAACAGGGTCCGTGATGGGCGAATCTTCCGTGTAACCTTCGAATAGTCAAACTTTTCTGAAACTGGTCGGGTTAGTGGGGTGCGATCTTCCGTCGTGCCCCCGAGTCGAGTACTGTGACGTTCAATTAATAAATAATTCTTGCCGCTGGCCGGCATTGATTTTAGTAATAGGGCGATGAGGACCGCGATGATAAATTAATGAAGTGCTTAGGCCGCTTGCGGGTAGCGACTTCACGAACAACAGATTGACTTAACAATCGATTAAAAAATAAATACACAGATTAATGAGTGAAGTGCTTTAGCCGATTTAAAGGGCAGCGACTTCACGATGATGGGATTGAATTAACAACCGCTTAAAAGATTAACCAACAGATTAATGAGTGAAGTGCTTTAGCCGATGGTCGGGTAGCGACATTCACGATGATGGGATTAAATTAACAACCGCTTAAAAGATTAACCAACAGGTTAATGAGTGAAGTGCTTTAGCCGATTGACGGGCAGCGACTTCACGATGATGGGATTGAATTAACAACCGCTTAAAAGATTAACCAACAGGTTAATGAGTGAAGTGCTTTAGCCGATTGACGGGCAGCGACTTCACGATGATGGGATTGAGTTAACAACCGCTTAAAAGATTAACCAACAGGTTAATGAGTGAAGTGCTTTAGCCGATTGACGGGCAGCGACTTCACGATGATGGGATTGAGTTAACAACCGCTTAAAAGATTAACCAACAGGTTAATGAGTGAAGTGCTTTAGCCGATTGACGGGCAGCGACTTCACGATGATGGGATTGAGTTAACAACCGCTTAAAAGATTAACCAACAGGTTAATGAGTGAAGTGCTTTAGCCGATTGACGGGCAGCGACTTCACGATGATGGGATTGAGTTAACAACCGCTTAAAAGATTAATCAAAACGTCGAGGACGCGATATATTATGGCCACAAGTGGGCAAAAGCGATGCGGGTCAGTCGATGCCGGTGAAGGCGGACTGGTCGATGCTATTAACATGGATAAACCAAAGCAGAGAATAGGTTAGTTGACGCCGGTGAAGACGAACTAAACAACACCTCGCCCATTAAGGCGGAAAGTCAACGCTTAAAATGCGGACTGGATCCACGCCGAGAGGCTGATTAGTTGACGCCGGTGAAGACGAACTAATCAAGGCCGAGTGGCGGATCGACTTGAGAGACAGATTAGTTGACGCCAGTGAAGGCGAACTCATCAATATGTCAACGCATAAAAGACGGACTAATCAACGCCGAGAAGACGGATTAACTCGAGAAAGAGATTAGTTGACGCCGGTGAAGGCGAACTAATCAATACGTCAACGCCTGAAAAACGACTAATCAACGTCGAGGAGACGGATTACTTCGCCACTCCAGGCGGATTGTCGACGCCTAAAAGACGGATTAACTCGAGTAGATCAGTTGACGCCTGTGAAGGCGAACTAATCAATACGTCTATGCCTGAAAGGCGGACTAATCAACATCGAGGAGACGGATTACTTCGCCATTCCAGGCGGATTGTCGACGCCTAAGAGGTGGATTAACTCGAGTAGATTAGTCGATGCCTGTGAAGGCGAACTAATCAATACGTCTACGCCTGAAAGACGGACTAATCAACGCCTTAAAGGCGGATTACTTCGCCACTCCAGGCGGACCGTCAACGCCTAACAGGCGGACTAATCAACGCCTAAAAGGCGGATTACTTCGCCACTCCAGGCGGATTACCTCGCCACTCCAGGCGGACCGTCAATGCCTAACAGACGGACTAATCAACGCCTAAAAGGCGGATTACTTCGCCACTCCAGGCGGATTACCTCGCCACTCCAGGCGGACCGTCAACGCCTAACAGGCGGACTAATCAACGCCTAAAAGGCGGATTACTTCGCCACTCCAGGCGGATTACCTCGCCACTCCAGGCGGATTACCTCGCCACTCCAGGCGGACCGTCAACGCCTAACAGGCGGACTAATCAACGCCTAAAAGGCGGATTACTTCGCCACTCTTGGCGGATTGTCGACGCCTAAATGGCGGATAAACTTGAGTGGATTAGTTGACGCCTTCGAAGGCGAACAAATCAATACGTCGACGCCTAAAAGACGGATTAACTCGAGTAGATTAGTTGACGCTTGTGAAGGCGAACTAATCAATACGTCTACGCCTGAAAGGCGGACTAATCAACGTCGAGGAGACGGATTACTTCGCCACTACAGGCGGATTGTCGACGCCTAAAAGGCGGATTAACTCGAGTAGATTAGTTGACGCCTGTGAAGACGAACTAATCAATACGTCTACGCCTGAAAGGCGGACTAATCAACGTCGAGGAGACGGATTACTTCGCCACTCCAGGCGGATTGTCGACGCCTAAAAAGCGGATTAACTCGAGTAGATTAGTTAACGCCTGTGAAGGCGAACTAATCAATACGTCTACGCCTGAAAGACGGACTAATCAACGTCGAGGAGATGGATTACTTCGCCACTCCAGGCGGATTGTCGACGCCTAAGAGGCGGATTAACTCGAGTAGATTAGTTGACGCCTGTGAAGGCGAACTAATCAATACGTCTACGCCTGAAAGACAGACTAATCAACGTTGAGGAGACGGATTACTTCGCCACTCCAGGCGGATTGTCGACGCCTAAAAGCCGGATTAACTCGAGAAGCAGATTAGTTGACGCCGGTGAAGGCGAACTAATCGATATGTCAACGCATGAAATGCAGACTAATCGACGTCGAGAAGAAGGATTACTTCGCCAATCTAGGCGGAAAGTCGACACCTAAAAGGCGGATCGGTCAACGCCTACGAAGGCGGACGAATGTTTGTAGTCGAAAGGTGTGACCATTTTTAAAAAATTGAGTTGTGTACCAGGCGAACAACCTCAATGATTTTTCAAAATTATATTCGAAGTTTTAAACCACAGACTGTATTTAATGATACTTAGTGTCAAATAATTTGTTTTTGATATCACAAAATGATATTAGGATATGTATATCCATGCCCCCGCTTTTAATATATAAGAAAACTTACGAGTTACAGTATATATTAAAAGGAAGTTACCAGATGAAAATTGAATTTCAAAATTTGACCCCGCTTTGTATTTTCGAAATACGAGTATATGCCCCCGCTTTTAATATATATGAAAACTGACGAGTTACAATATATATTAAAAGGAAATATCAAATGAAAATTGCATTTAAAAAATTGCCCCCGCTTTGAATTTTCGAAATATGAATATATGCCCCCGCTTTTAATTTATGGGCCCGATTTGCGAGTTGTAATATATATTAAAAGCAAGTTATTGAAATAAACCTGACGTGAGTGGGCAAAGGACTGCCCGTAGATTTTTCGTTGTCGAAGAGGTTCCGGATCCCTGTCTCAGTAGCTGCTGCCCATCCTTTTTTTTTTTTACACTGGTGTACAATTCAAATCGGGCCCAACCTTCTATACTAATTAGGCCTATTTACTATCTACAACTTGGGATACATAAACAAGAAAAAATTAGGCCCAATAAAAAACAAGACTGACCCAACTGATTTAAATAAGAAGGGCCCAATAGACTATCCAATAAAAAAGGCCCAATACATTAAGGAATAAAGAGGGCCCAATCCTATAGGTATATCTTGGCCCCGTCTGCAAATTGCGATCTCACGGTATGCCAAACACCTAAAATTAATTTCCCAATTCTCACGTTGACTCTGTCCACGGAGGTCTGGCGGTGGCTGGAGGGAGGCGGTCGGCGGGGCCCTAGCGACAAAGTGTGGACGTCGGGTAGGGACGCAGCGGGGAGGATCGGCCGCCAGGCACGGCTGCGCGCGCGTGTCGGGCTGCGGGGAGCGGCGGTCTGCTACGCGCGAGGAGGCGGGGCGGCGGCCCATACGGGGAGGCTTGTTGCGAGCAGCGGCCACGAGCGGTGGCGGCTGTGCGAGGGTAGGCTGCGGGCAGCGATGGCGATGACCGTGGGGCGACGGGTCGCGACGGGCAATGGGTAGGCGGGCTGACGATTGGCGATTTATGTCGGTCATCGGGAAGGAAAACTTGGCGACACGGCGGCAAGGACTGGCGATTTGGAGACGCCGTTTGGTGAGGTCGAGCAGCGGCGCGTAAAGGCCGGCCTCGCGAGGCGGTGGCCGTGCGCATGGGCGGGCGGCGGTTAGGCCGCGATATGCAGCGGCGAGATGCACACCGGGTAGTCGAGCTGGGCACCGGCGTGGGGAGGCGCGGGCAGAGGCGGCCGCGTGCTGCGAGCCCTGTTCGGAAGCCGCTGGGCGGCGAAAGCTATTGCGGGTAGGATGCGGGCAGCGATGGCCGCTGGGCGACGGGTCGCGACGGGGAGGCGAGCGCCGGCGTGCGAGTAGCGGGAAGGCAGCGGATACCGGTGTTTGGGCAGCGGGAAGATGAGGCTGAGGGCGACCTCGGCGGCGCACTTTTCGAGGTTAGCAGGGACTTTTGACTTTTCAACGAACATTGGATAGCGTGCCCAAAGCATACTGATAAGGCTGTGTAAAGGCGGTACAACAATCGAGGCAAACAGTGGGATTCAAAGCTGAGGAAAAGCCTCCGGTTTTGCTTGGACGCACCGCTGGTTTTGACTAATTTTTCCAAAACGGCTGTTGCTTTCCGGCGGACAATGGAGGTGAATCAGAAGAAATAAAAATTATGGGGCTCTTGGGATGACCGTTGGAACGGCGGAGTGGCGGCAGTCTTGACGGAGTCTGGTGGACGATGGGGGGTCGATGGCGTGTTTGTAGAGGCGATTCCGGCGGCTGAGCTTCTTGGCGGTGGAAAGCTCCGTCAGCCCCGCTGCCGGAAACGACGCTTACCATCGGATTTTTTTTTCGTAGCTAGCTGCTGTTGAAGCCTTCAAATGGGTTTTGTTGAATTTTTTTGTTTTTTGTTTGACTTGCTATAGGGAGTTTTCTGCAGTAAGTATTGGTTTTTTCTGGAATTCTTGTTGGATAATTTTGTGAGTTTTGCTGTAGGAAGAGAAAAGGACTTGTATGATTTTTCTTGAAGATGATGGTTGAAAGGTTGGATTTTTGTTTGGTTTTGGATTTTGAGGAGAGGATCTTCGTGTTCATCCATCGAGATGATTCCGAATTTACCCTTCTTCTAGCGCCAAATTGTTGACAGACATTTTCGTACGGGTAGATTTATGTGGCTATTTAGGGTATGCCCGACAAACAATCAATAATAAACGAACACGAACGATGGGGGAAGAACTTTCGTTCTTCCCTCGAATGAGAGCTTTTTGCATATATGAGAAATGAGAGGAAAATGTGAATCCCTTTACAATGAGGGGGTGACCCCCTATTTATAGAGGTTCACCCCCAAAGGCCCGAAAGTGACCCTAAATTCGTCCTAACCCTTTATTTTAGGGATTTATTACAATATTAATATAAAGATCAACAGTGGATCTATAATACATTAAATACTCTTTTTTGACGTAGACTCTCGATCTTGTCGGGTCAGTGTATCTTTAGGATTTCTGACCTTCTGTCAGGCGAGGATATTTTGGCGCTAGGATGTTCAGGCAGCGGGCAGGGAAGATCATCTACAACGTCGACATTTTGGCGCAGCGGCTGGGCGAATGCACGCCGACGGAGAAGGAGAAGCCTCGCGGCACGCCGTCCCGAAGGAGCTTTTCCTATCGGGCCTCCCAACCATTCAAACCCTTCGACTCCGTCGAAGTGAAACTGGCCGAAAGATTGTCGGCCACCCCGGAGTACGTCTATGTACAGATCCGGGACAAAAACATGATGCCCAAGGCACGGCCGTGGGTCCACAAACCGGGGGTACAGATCAACCCCAACAAGTACTGCCACTACCACCAAACCGCCGGGCACAACACAAGCGAATGCCGCGACCTCCTAAAACAACTCTGGCGACTCTTCGAGGAGGGGAAGCTGAAGGAGTACGTGAAGAGACCGGCGGCCAGACCGGAAGCTCAAGCCGCTGCCCGCCCCGCAGAGCCAAACCGGGAGGCGGCACTCGTATGCCCGCCGATTCAGGAAAACCATGCCCGTCGGGCCGTCAACATGCTCTCCCCGGTGGGGGGCTTCGCGCCCACCACCTCGCTGTCCAACCGCAGGTAGAAGAGCGAGCTGCGGGCAATGGACAACGTCCACCAGATCACAATGCCGGTCAACATGACGGCAAGGGAGACAGACCTCCTCGCCTTCAAGGAGGAGGATCGCACCGGGGTCATCTACCCGAACCACGACGCCCTGGTCGTATCCGTCAACATCATGGGCATCACCGTCCATCGCATGCTTGTCGACAATGGAGCCTACTGCAACATCCTCTTCAAAGCCGCATTCGACCAGCTGGACAGCTCCTTCGAGAAGTATGTGGAGCCATGCGACCAGGTTATCAAAGGTTTCGGCGACGCCACAGTGAAACCCTACGGGATAGTTAGACTAGCCGTAGAATTAGTTTCTAGCATAGACGCTGAGGTTAAGGCTTCGAAACAACTCGACTTTATCATTGTCGACCAGCCGTCAACCTATAATGGGTTTCTCGGCAGGCCATTCGAGCACGAGTTCGAAGCCGCCGCCTCAGCATTCTATTATTGTATCAAGTGTTTGGGAGTGCGACACGTGCGAGACCAATGGCCCTTGCATCCGCATCTGTAGCAGGACTGCTCAACCTTATCTTGATTGTCAGATTTTTGAGTAGCGGGATTCGTGTTATAGGTGCAGCCTTTCCACGAGTCTGAGCTTGATTGTCATTCAAGGTACCTGGACCACCGGACTTACTACGACCTCGGCCTTTGCTACGAGTTCATTTACTTCTTCTTCCCCTTCCACGCTTGCGACCACTTGTACTACCTTGAGCTGTAGCATGTGCTTTGGGCACAACTTTTGAGCCAACCAGTCTCGAGTTATGATTCTGCACAAGGAGTTGGTTGTACTTTTCTGCCACTAGAAGTGCAGAAATTAGCTCAGAGTGTACATTGTAGTTCTTAGCCCTATGCTGCTGCAGGAGTACAAGGTTGCTGGCGTGGAAAGTCGACAAAGTCTTCTGGATTAAGCTGTCCTCAGTTACAGTTTGCTTGCATAACTTTAACTGAGATACAATACAATGTAGGGCTGAGTTGTACTCCGTTACAGACTTAAAGTCTTGAAAACAGAGGTTCAACCAATCGTATTGAGCCCGAGGGAGGAGTATGTCATTTTGTTGTTGGAAACGGTCCTTCAGGAACTTCCACAACGTCCGAGGGTCTCTCTCAGTGAGATATTCATTTTTCAGGTCCTGATTAAGATGATGTCTGAGGAAAATCAGAGCTTTCGCCTTCTGGGCGTCAGTTGATTTTGAATCATCGGCAATCGCACTGCTTATGTTGGTTGAGGCTAGATGTATCTCAACATCTAGCGCCCATGTCAGGTAGTTACTACCATCAAGAGCAAGCTCAGCGAATTCTCTTTTGGTAATATCAGACATGATACACTACAATTATTAAAGTGACATGGTAAGAGGTGTGACCAAATTTATTGACAACGGAGAAACAAATATTTATTTGATTATTCTAGAGCACATAGAAGCAAGAATTGAGCGCCGTCTACCCAAAATATAAATTACCCGGACGCCGCCTACCCGGGCATAATATGCGGACTATTATGTGCGAGAAAAATAATGCACGTAAGATAATTAAATCATAGATACATTCAAAATAATTTATTATGAACGATAATCACATGAAAATAATTTCAAAAAAAATTTACGACTTAATAAACATGCATATTCATGAGGCTAAATATTTCATGTATATTAATGAAATTTAACGAAATATTTTCAGGATTTTAAAATAAATTAATTAGAATTTTGTGTTATCCTAAAACGAAACCGAAATTAGACTAGGATTTCACAAAATTCTGGGGAGAATGGCGCCACGTGCGGAGGGCTTGCGCCGCCTCGACGCCGCGCGGAGGCGGCGAAGGGGCGACCGACAGTGCACGGGTAGCGCTGCGCGAACGGCGGCGGACGGCGCATGGGGAGCGCAGTGCTGGCGGCGGCGGCTGCTGGGCCGCGACGCATGCGCGGCGACGCTGCTGGCGGGCGGCGGCCGTTCGTCTTCGGGCGGCGGCCGTTGCTCGTTCGATTCTCAATTTGAAATTAATCCAGTTCGAAACACGATTTGATTCAATTAATTACAAGAACAAATCAAATTAATAATTCTAGAGCATATAAATCATGTAACGCATGGATCAAATAATTCGGTACGGGGATTAATTCATATGATTTGAAGAGAATTAATTTTAGGGCGTACCGTTTAATCTCGGGCAAAGTCTCGTGCTGATAACGTGTTGTAAATAAGTGCGTAAAATAAAAGAAGAGATTTGTTCACCCAGTTCGTCGGGAATGACTACGTCTGGGGGCGAGCCAAGCCAGAAGTTTCACTAATGTTCTTATGTATGAGTGATTACAATTATGAGTACAATAGTCTATTTATAAGAATAAAACCCTAGTCTAAGATATAAAGCTCATTGGGTTATTGGTCTATTAGTAATGTCCACATCAAATCTTCTAGATTTGGAATAATAAATCTTCTAAATTTACAACAAATATTTTTGTTTTAACTGCAATTTGTAAAGCTATGTTGAAGGAGGGTTAATTTGGCGTCGAGGAGGGTTAATTTGGCGTCAATGGCTGAATGATTTGAATATGAATAGGTCAAATGAGGGTTAATTTGGTTATTTCAGCTACCCCAATCTCGAGCAGAAAAATATCCACCCAAGTTGAGCGGATTAAAAACATGATATTAGGGGGGTTTGTTCCGGGTTCAACCGTCTACGCGGGTATATCAACATGGAAAGTAAAGAAGTTATAAAGGCCTATTATTTTTTGTAAATGACCTTTATCTAATGAAGTAAACACACTTACATAATATCATTGGATGGATAACCTATCAAGTATGTAGATGTAACATTCACTCTACAATACCAATAAAACTATACACACCATTTCAATATTACTATTTCATTAAATGAAAATACATATTTGGATAGAAAAAAATGTACCATATTTAAACATCTAAATAAAATTAGACATAAATCGTGAAAAAAATCACAAATAAAAAAGGTCATGCAAGCTAATGAAACACTAGAGGGACATTTTTCTAGATTTCGGGTTAAGACACCGTTTTTTCAAGACTTTCTTTTGAAAGTTGTTATAAAATGAAGTCTATAAAATATTAAATATTGTGTTTGTATTTCAATTTTTATTTTATTTTATTAATTTTTCAGTTTTATCTTTTGTCTCAATACAAAACAACGAAAATCTTATTAAACATTACATTTGCTTTAAATTTTATTAAACATTATCTTTGTTCCGAAACACTCTTTACATTTGACTTTAAAAAATTTTAAGATGAGAGTTGACTTGATAAAATATTTTCATGAGAGCTTTATGTTTTATTTTTGTAAAAAAAAAACCTGTTTTGATGGTGTAATTTAGAGATTTTTGTAGGGAATAAATAATGAATTTGCGAAGTGTTTGATGACGCAAGTAGTACTAAAAGTTAACCATATAACACTACCCATAAATTAATTAGTAGATTTTGTGTGAAACCGATTAAATATAAATTGGGCGGAATTGATCACATGCCCACTGGTGGACATAATATTATATGTGTCATTAACACATCCGTTTCATTATGTGTGTAATTTTAATTAATTGGTTATATTTGCTTATGTGTCCATCTGTGGGCATGTGATCATTTCCGATAAACTGGGTATGATGCAATGACACTTTTATAAGGGTGAGTGATAATTTGTATTGTCTCATCTTCCATGCCATTAGACGGTTTTACACACATATTTGTCTAAATTAATTGAGTTTTAAGAATCATTATCACAAAATTGTGGTTAATTGTCTAATCTCGAAAGCTTTGAATTTCATATCTGAAATTCGAGTATATATTTAACTGCAAGAAAACGAATATAAAGGAAAAAAAAAGGAAATATAGTTTATATTTTATGACAAGTTAACAATATGAGTATTACACTACCCCTAAATTAATTGAATTAATACCAAATTTCGGTTAATTGTTTTTTTGTCAAAAAGATTTGAATTTCAAATCTGACGCTCCCAACGGTCATATTTCGCAAGGGCTTTTCTCTCTCACATCCGCTTCATCTCCTTCTTCTGTACAATATCTCACCCCACACTATATATACCCCTCTTCACTATTACCGCCTCCACACCCAAATCTCACCATCAGCAGAAAATTCTCCCTAAGAAGACCAAAGGTAGGTTTTTCAATCCTTTATACGAAGCAATGGATTTCCACATGCTCGCAAGGAGAGATTTGCAAGCCCTCTGCAAGAGGAACAAGATCCCCGCCAACACCACCAACGTCGCCATGGCTGAAGCTCTCAAAGCTCTTGAGTTTGTAAGTTGATTGATTTCATTATTTGTGGACGAATCCAGATTTTGTATTTGTCTCGTGTGTGCTCGTTGTGTAAGCTGAAGGATTTCATTTGTTGGCCAAACTTTTGATTTGTCGAGATTTAGTTTGATTAATCGATTAGTTAATTTATATAAGAAGATTCGTAAGCTGTGAATTTCAATTTGATTGATTAATCGATTAGTTTATTTATGAGGAGATTGCGGTTAATTCATATGGATAATACTGAGAATTTGTTCAAACGTTTCTGCTTTTTGTTTGGTAAGCTGTGAATTCCAATTAGATTGAATCGATTAATTTATATATGAGAAGACTGCAGTTAATTCATGTGGATAATACTGAGAATTGTTCAAATGTTTCTGCTGGATTCAATTGATTAATCATTTTATGTATGGAGCGATTTATGGCATGATGAATAGATCGATCTAATTTTCTTAATTGGAAGTTAGGGTTTATTGTGTTTTTTGATATTGGTCTACTGTTGGATTAATTTTTTGTTCGGAATATTGATTTATCATGTAATCGATTGTCAGGTCGAAGGAATTGAGGAATTTTCGGAGACATGCCAATCGGAAACAGCCCAATCATCAATTGAATCACCGGGGAAGTCGGAGATAACATCTCCCTATGTGCCTGCAACTGGCGGAAGGTGTACTCGCCGTAGAAATGTTGCGAAAGACGAGCCAGAAACCGCTAAACCATCGGCTAGGGCTCCCCGTACAACCCGTAAGGCTGCAATTGCAACTCCAGCCACGTCCCAGAGCAGTAAGAAGAAGGTCCAGATTGCTTCAGCCTGTAAGAAAATGGATTTCGAGTCCAAGGAATGCATAGACGAGGAAAAAAGTGGCGTTTCTGCAACCCCTGCCCCATCGGCGGTTACTACCCGAAGAAGGCGGGCAGCGAAGGAGGAGAGTACAGTTAGTCACGCGTACAGCACACGGAGATCAACGAGGTTGGTGGTGAAGAATGTTGAGTTATCTAAAGAAGTTGGAAGTGAGAACCTTGATTTTTCGAAGAAGGAATTGTTTACTAACGATTGTCAGGAATCGAAATCGGTCTTGAACAAGGGGTCAGTTGAGGATGAAGTATCAGGGATCACTGGTATGCTATTTCTGATTCCTTTTTCAAAAGTTTTTAATGAATAACTTGTTAATTTGCTTCTTTAGTAGTCATCTAAGTTTGGATTTTGCAGGTGGTGTTGATGCAGAAGACGTCACCATGGAGGTGAATTCTGAGAAAGCAGTTGAAGCAGAAGTTGTTTCAGCTGAGACACAGGATGTGTCTGCTATTGATATGGAAGAACCAGTGCCTGCAATTGAAGATGATATAAGCAATCAATCTGAAGCTGATGGTGCTAAATTAGAGCTGAAGGATACATGTAATGTGGTCATTGAGGAAGTGGGATTTGGTTCTAAAACTGAAGCAGAAGTTGTTCCAGCTGAAAAGGAAGTCGAAGCAGAAGATGTTTCTGCTGAAAAGGAAGTCGAAGCAGATGTTTCAGCTGAGAAACAGGATATGTCCACAATTGATATGGGAGAACAAGAGCCCACAATTGAAGATGAAGTTAGCAATCAATCTGAAGCAGATGATGCTAAATTGGAGCTGATGGATACTCGTGATGTGAAAACTGAAGAAGTGGGATTTGGTTTTGAGGCTGAAGCAGAAGTGGAAAAGGAGGAATGTGGTGTAACAGAAGCCCCTAAAGATGAAATTAAAGCTGAAGAAAAAGATGGTATGTTTCTCAGTATGTCTTTTATAAGAGCTAAAACTATCCACATCCTTTTTTGTGCTTAATTTTGTTGTTGTTTTATTGACAGGGACTCTTGATGATGTTAAGGCTTCTGAAATTGAAGAGGAAGTTGTGGAAATGGAACAGAATCAAGCTGTTAACTATGGAGAAAACGTTGTCCTTGAAAGTGAAGAAGAGGGTACTGATGAAGATGTTGTCCTAGAAAATGAAGGTATTACATCACATCAATCATTGTCATTGTTTCACCTTGATTCACTCAAAATTCCGGTGCTAATTTTGGTCTTGATGATATTATTCAGATAATTTTACTGATAGTGAAGCTTCGGATGATGAGACCGAAGAAAATGTATCTGATGTGGATACTGAAGATGATGAGACCGAAGAAAATGTATCCAATATGGACACTGAATATGTTTCTCAATTGAATGTGAACATGGAAGTCCTGGAAATCAATGGTACATATCCAGTCTATTTTTTGCTCATTTAGTCTTACGATTAAGCTCAAAGAAAATGGGACAGAGGTACATAGGTGTTTTTCACAACTTCTGATGATGCTTCATTTAAATTACAGCTAATGTAGATGGAGCCTTGGGTGAAGAAAAGGAAATCAAACCAGAAGATGCCTCAGATTCAGTCACTCTGGATCAGAATACAGATGATTTGTCATCTGAAATGTCTCTGGATATTGGTTTGATGAATGAAGAAGAAGAGTTATCCAAGTGGGAAACCGTTTTTGCCTATGTTAACGAGAAGCACGAGGCTGTTGTAGAAGACGAGACGAAAGACACTGGAGTTTTACCTGGTTTGACACCAGTAAAAGCATCTGCAAGCAAGGCATTTTCTGCAAAGAAGGCAAGCACTCCTGCTGTTTCGGACAACAAAGAGAATAATATTATCATCAATGCATCCAAAGCCAATGAACTAGAGGAGAAACTGAAGCAATTGAGTGTTCGAAAGTTGACCAAGATGTTGAAAGAAAAGCTAAACATCACCAACAAATCGAGCCTAAATGAGAATGGCAATGAGGAGGTACCAGTGGCAAGACAGGCTCTGCAGGCGCTGCCTGAAAATCGCAAGGTGTAAGCTCAAAGGTTTTTAGAGAGTGGTGTTCTTTCGTCGAAGAGAGTACTGTTTTTTCTGTCTTTCTTATGGAACTTGAGGTTTTCAGATGGGATTCTTAACCTTCTTGGTTTTGATCATCTGGAGACGATGACTGAGATGGTTTTTTTTCGTGTTTGTGGACCAAGACTTAAAGCTTCTATATTGCTCAATGAAGCCAATACTACTTGCATGTTTTTACACGTGTCTTTGAATTAATTTTACATGTTATATCAATCGCATAACGATTATAATGGATAGAAACAATCCACATCACTTTTTTTTTCCTTCATAATTTTAAAGGGATAGAAACAAATTATTCCTTATTAAGATGCCAAGTTTTTCAGAATCTCTGAGTTTCAGTTTAACTTCAAAGATTTTATCAAGTTTTCTTGATGACATTATTGATTTTGTGACAGAGATTATAATTCATATTTTGCTAATTCTTGAAGGATTAAAATATGAAAATAATTTTATTTGGAGAGAGGATAAATAAAAGACTACTAAAATAACAATTGG
The DNA here is from genome assembly GCA_947034835.1 of Ballota nigra. Lineage (NCBI taxonomy): Eukaryota > Viridiplantae > Streptophyta > Magnoliopsida > Lamiales > Lamiaceae > Ballota > Ballota nigra. Next base: position 40,046,059 of record OX344723.1, read on the forward strand.
GAAGTTAAAATAAAAGAAAATAATCGTCATTTCTTGACGATTTTTTTTCTCGGGCTTTTTGCCTTTTTATTTTTTTGACCTAATTAAAAAAAAAAACTCTCTTTTTAGGTGATTCGTTTCAAAATAAAAATAAAATTGATCAATTAACATGAATCGTTTTAAGGGTATTAGTTGTTTTCACTGAAAAAATTGTACTTTACTTTCTTTTAGTTATAACAATAACTAAATATCAGTTAAAACAACTAATATTCTTTAACATTTGCATTCTATACTTTGCCATTAACGTGAGAGAATAATTTTTTTAACTTGAGATATTTTAATAGCAAAATGAGTACAAAATTTTTAACTTGAGAAGAGTGTATTAATTACAAAATTAGGTGATTTTTTTTTTCCTTATCTGGGCCTCATATGGGAGTTGAAATTTCTAATTTTTCATTGGCCTCCTTTGGTGGTAATTTATCTTAGGTTGTTTAAAAATAAAACGATTTTTTAAATTTTGAATAAGTATATTAAAGAACTAATAGTTAGGTGGCGTTTGCTTTGAGTGTCATCTGTTGGTCTATGTTTGGTTGGATGACTCAATTCTTGGACTAATTTTCAGCCCACGTCAAATTTGAGAATAAGTCTGAGAATTTAGTGTTTTTAGCTCATTTATCCTTAAATCTAAACACAAACCAGGATTAATTTATAAGAAGTCAATCATAAATACCAAACATATACTCCCTCCGTTTACGAAAAGTATGTTCACTTGTTTGCACGTGATTTAATGCAATATGTCGGAGTGGTATTATGGGGTATTGTGAGGTTCGTTTATGAATAGAGTAATTGTTTATGGTAACGTTTATATGCATACTTACCATAAATAATAAATTTATTAATTAACAGAGCTCACAAGACCCCTAAATATCCTCCAACATATTGCATTAAACCACGTGCAAACAGGTGAACATATTTTTCGTGGACGGATGTAGTACTATTTTGAAATTAAGATTCCAATCAATGCAATCCCTTGAAAAAACTTGTACCATCCAAAACTGATACTCTTAGTGAAAATAATTTATACCCGTCAAAATGGTTTATGGATGAACCAATTCCACTTTATACTTTGTCTTACTTTTATTTTATAGTTTTTTTATTCATTTAGGTTAATTACTATTCAAACCATATAATATTCATTTAACTGAAAAATATTAGTCGTTTTCACTTAAGAGTGTTAGTTTGTTTTCAATAAACAACTATATTTTTAAGTAAAAACAACTAATATCCTTAGTGAAAACAACTAACACTATTTAGTGAAAACAACTAATAACTCTTTAATGGTTAATATATGAATCATTTTTACTCTATACTTTAAAAAAATAAAAATTGTCACCTAATTTGAGGTTTTCGTGGGTTGTTGTTATGTAGACATCATGTCAGTAACGAACAGAGCCAAATTTGTTTGTAAGTCTTAATTATAAAAAAAAAAAAAAAACTAAATTAAATTTTTATTAACAAGATCCAAAAATTTATAATAAAATGCAATTTTATAAAATATCACGATTTAAATTACAATTAAGCCTAAAATTTAATAAGGGGATCACGTTTTAATAAACTCAAACTTATCATAAATTACTTATGGTAATTTAGTTAGTTTTTCTAATTTTTTTATAAAAAAATATTTTTTAGAAACTCAATTAATTATATCTGGAGAAGTACTAACGTCTGTAATTTAAATGAAATTCCCAAATTTGCACTAAATTTAATTAAACTAAAATTCAAATATCAATAGTGTTTATTTTCACGCATTCTCACAGTCCCGAGAGGAGGAGGGATTGGAATTTGGGAGGCAGTTTCCCATTTTCTATCTCTAAAACTTTCCCAAAAATTGCCACACATGGAGACACCGGCGAATGAGGTTTTGGAGGATTCTTCCGTCCCAGAAGATGTTGTGGTGGAGCAGAATCACGAAAATCCAGCGTCTGAAATGCAGAATCATGGGTAAAAGCTTCGGTTTCTGCTCTTGATTTGTTACTGAATATAGCAATTCAACTTGTACTTGTTTCTAGTGTTTGGAGCTTTTCAGTATCCAGTAGAATATATGGACTCGTCGTTGCAATGGTTGAGCTGTTTTGAAGTTGATTTATTTGGGGATGTGGTGATTGAACCAAACAATGGTCCAATTTCTTGGTCGCTGATTTTGTTGGAGTTAATTCATTTATTTCATGCGATGTAGTAAGTTTTGTTTATTATCATGGTCGACCAATGGTACTGTTTCTTTGTTGCTGAATCTGTTGGAGTTAATTCATTATGGGTATGCAATGCATAGGGTTGTTTATTTTCCTTCCTTTTACAATTAGAAATATTGTGGCAATAAGTTAAATGACTGGTGTAGTATAGATATATATCTTAGATTAAAAGTTGATTAGGGCAATCGGTGAAAATAGTATGTGTACAAGAAACCTGTGACTTCAAATTATAGTTCTCATAGTCAGTTGCCTGATTTGTTTTCCTAATCTACCTGTTTTTGGTGTTAAGTGATTATGACTTTATTATTTTCTTAGCACATTAAGTTTTAATTGATTGAATTTCTGGTGCGAGATTGCAGAGGTCTGGAATCTCAACCCCTTTTTTCAGAAGAAGAAGTAAGAAGCACGTTGGAAACAAGTGCGTCCACTGGGAAATTTTGGTATGCTGTTTTGTTTTGTTATTGAAATTTATTCGTTTCTTGGTCTCATTAGTTTGAGCCCTGATTGGCATATATGGAAACAGTCTGTTTCTGTAAGTGTTTCTCCGCATTTTTGCAAGTTTGGAAAATGTTTTAGAGACATATATAAGCTCGTTTTCCTTTTCAGTTGCTGTTAAAATTTAATGTTAGAAAACATTCTCTACTCAATTTCAGCCCTGAGTTTCTTGTTATTAATAACTGAGTTATTTATTGATTATATAATAGATTATGTTTTTATGGCACAAATTGTTTCTTGGTAATCGTTACTATATCATATTTATGCTGTGAATGAGTCATGCATTCTTTGGTTTTCAATCCAAACCATTTCAGATTTACTCAAAAGAGTTGAAATTCTTTTTTGGATTTATTTAAGAGTATACTTTACTCCCTCAGTTCATCATTATATGGTATTTTGTGCCCCAACCCCCCTATATTAGTTATGTAGTGGTAAACAAATGCTACTTTTTTCCGTTGCGGTGCTGCTGAATATATTCTATTGGCTAGAAATTTGAAAAAGCTTTGACATGATACTGAGGTCTTTTTCCCACCAGTTATTGTCATTTTGCCTTATTTGCACAAAAATCCAAAGGATTTTACATCAAAATTTTATGGTTAACTGTTCCTCTGGATTTAGGGATTGAAAGTAATTCTTATATTGTGGGTGATAAGAACATAATATTTCTGCTTAAGCGAATATGACTGTTCTCTTCAAAGTAAGTATATTGCGCAGAAAATATCGTTATCCTAACATCTCTGATATGTGTGCCACTTTATAAAATTATTCCATGATTGCGCTTTTAATCATTTCCCGCTCTGCTTCTATAATCTCAGGCAAAATTGGGAAAAATTAAAGAGTATTTTGTCCTACCACTTAAAGCAGGTATGGGGATGCCACTTTTTTAACATATGGTTTTTTCAAATTATGCATCTTGTTCTTAGTCCAACCCTCCAAACGCAAACGATTCCCTTCCTTATATTGTCTCAGTTTTCCATGATATATTAATATGCCTCATGTGTATTTTTCTTTTTCTTTTTTTTATCTCAATATCGAGTAATCTTGTAATTTCTATGTTAAAGGTCCTGTCAGAATATCCCGAGGCTAAAATGACCAGTGAGCAGCAGGCTTCCTCATTAGGAGAGACATTCCAGGAATTGGTGAAAAGGTTGGACGATGGTATTTCCCTGGCACACACCTTCGTAATTTCACTTTATTTGGTCTCGATTTTGGTCATTATTATTATTATTGTTGTTGTTGTTGTTATTATTATCATTATTATTTTGTTCTACAAGGAAGCTCTGTTTCTATTTTGTTCATTTGTCTGTGTCCTTGGTCATTTCGTTGGAGGTTAAGATGATAACTGCTTCATGTTATTCAGGGGCAATATGCCTAGTGTTACTCCATGTGCCTGTGTTTCTGTGGTTTGGAGCTCCTTCTGTCTCTCATTTTATGAAATATTAGTTTACCAATCTTGCAACTGGAGGGGAATTCAATGATTTTGAGTGTATTCTTGGATCTGTAAAGTTTATTATCTGTAGCCAGACACAGGATAGCTTTAGTAGGGCTTTTTAAGGCAAGTTTTGTATTAGATGGATAAAAGCTCTAATGTATTGTCTTTCATCATTTTTCGCAGCTCTTCATAGCTTTGACGAAGGCCCTCCCTTTACTTTGCAGAGGCTTTGTGAGGTGATAATGTGTTTTTCTTTTTACGAACCAGACAATTGTAGTTATGAATTCACATTCCTGAAATGTCTTGGCATTACTCGCTGAACAGATTCTTTTGTCTGCCAGAAGTATCTATCCCAAGTTGTCGAAGCTTTGTTTGGCTCTAGAAAAGGTATTATATATCTTCATTAAACCCCCAACCCCCATATCAAAGAGGGGGGAAAAAATAATCCCAAACGAGTGGATACATTTGTACGAAATTGTAATTAGAGTGTAGATATTGGTGCTGTGGTATTTGTTTGACGTTGTACTTAGAAATCTTCTCACATCTTTACTGTTGCTCTCTTCTATGCATCAACACTTGCTGCATGTATACATGAATCCTGAAGCTCTAATTGGAGTAGTATTTAATATTTCTTGGAGCTGGGTTGCCTACTTTGGAAAAAAACTCTCATTATTCTTCAACTACGACTGAAAATATCCTGACCTATCTTTCTCTATATTAAGATCTTTTTGTGAGTTCTTGGGAAACAAATGTTTGCTTGATGGGGTTGAGTATTTACCATTATGTAAGATTCAGTTCTTGCAAACACGATCCTGTTGAATAGCTGCTTTAGGGAGACTCATTAAGATCTGTTTTCACTACGCTTGGAGGGTTTGAGTATGTTCAGTTTAGAGCTTTTAGTCCTTGTTACTTAAGACCTTCATTTCATATTATGATGATTGCTTGCCCATTTGACTTTGCTTCCAGGAGCCTAGCTGTTGTCCATGTGCTAAAAAGAAAAACTGCATGGGAAAAATGTAACACTATCATCATGTTCTTGGTTTTTTATCTTTTTTTGGATATCTTTAGCATTGCACCACCTATGTCAGCACGTATCATCAGAACCAGCCTTCCACCGTAGTCTGTATCAGCATAAACTAGACTGTTTAGACTACACCAGTTCCACCCAACTTGGTCTTCAAATTTCCAGGATGTCCTTACCAACCAGAAGGCATTGTATGGCAAAAAGTAAAAAAAAAAAAAAAAACTATTTCTCTTGGCTTGGGGAATGGGGAATTAGAATGAAATGATGTGGGTACAGATTTGGAGAATAATTCCTCACAATAGCTTTGATTCTGATACAATTCATATTATTGTCTTATTATTATTATTATTATTGTACTTGAGCCTTTGTAACTTATGTCATTAATAAACAGCAGGTGGGCTTTATTACTACTTGTGGCCTTAGGTTAGGGTTTAGGCTTGATATTGCTTTGTTTTTCTTAGTTAGAGCATCCAAAGAAATCATTGAGTTGCAAACATTTTTTGCTTGGGCAGGATTCATTCCCGAGTCTTTTTATTATTATTATTTTAATTGTTCTTTTGCTTAGTTCAATAAAGATCCTGAATTTTATCCTTGGCTCTATCAGACCCCCCACTTCTCGGGAATGAGCTATACCTCTCCAAAATGGGAGGCATGGACCCCATATACCTGTACTATTTTTCCTTGTCTCATTCGTCTCTAATTTACCAAGCATCAGTTGTGGCCAAAAAGTTGTGTTTCCCACCAGTGACTAAGTTTTGGGGTTTCATATGTTCATTTTTTAAATGCTTCCCTAGTGACTTACAAGTGAATAATTTTTAAATCCATGTTGTACGCGATGCTGCTCATCTGTATTTATTGGCATACCTGACGATTTTCCTTGTGCAGAATTTATTGGTCACGTCTACATTGACAATCTCCTGTGATACATATCCAGTCGAGACCAAACAAAATTCGAATGGATCGTATGAAGGAAATGGGAATGTTCCTCCACCTCAGATTAATTCAGTAGAAAACGGGGTGCAAGAAGGGGACGGGGACGAAGTAATGACAGATGCTCAGGAAACTGAGGCACAGGAAACCAATGCACCAGAAACTGTCCCACAGGAAACCAATGCACCAGAAACTGAGGCTGGTGAAGGCATGCCAATGGACATGGAAACTATTGAAGACGTAGTCAGATCATCACCACCTAATCCTCCTCCAATGGTTGACTCACAAGTAGAGTGCTTAACCGATGAAGCTAGATCCTGAATACGGTCTACCAGTTCAGAGTGTGCTTATGGTAAAATTTACACCTTTCTTAAAAAACCAAGCATTAATTACTTGTACTCGACGTATAGCCGTATGGTTTTTCCCAGAAGATGAGAACCAAATCATCCTTTCGAGTTTGGTATGGATAATTTTGGTTCTTGATACTTAATAAGCATTACCACCGTTGGTAGATCAATGTGCCTTCAGTTTTCATGTACTGTGAGAAAACGCATACTTTTACTTTTTAGTTACTGAGTAATTGAACTTTTCAAGTTGTATTGAAATGAGCCTATGTGTATTTCTACATATAAGCATTTTAACTTCAATTTGTATTTAAAAAAAAAATATTGGCTCTGAGTTTAGTGAATTATGTGTTTCATACTCTTAAATATAAGTAACATATACAAGTTTGATTTGCATATAAGAAAAAGGATTTAATGTATATAACCAAAAGAAGCGGTTCCAATTTATTTATATGAAAAACAGATTTAATGTTAATATGAAAATTGAGTTTTAAATGTTATGTATGAATTTCGGACTTGGATCTCCTCCTGTACAGGAGGGCTCGGCGCAGGAAGAGGGCTCTTGGATCACACGCACCCATGTGTGTGATTCAAGGATCACCCTTGCAAGTCCATGCATTTCGCTTTACTATCAAGTTGATCCCAAACTTCTATATTTGTACATTTGTTTTTGACTATGTTTGTGTATGAAGATCAAGTTTGAATCCAACTTTCAAATTTATTGAAAGAGATTGATATTCTTAACGAATGAGCTCGACAAATTTTGTATAGATAAAGCACATCATGTATATCAAATAAATTCAAGTACTGCTCAGTTGTAATTATAAGGTATTGAGAATTAAAGTGATTGAAGAATCATTCAAATAGGGAGTAATAAGGGAGGAGTCATTTGATAGGTAAATTATAACTCATTTTCATTTTTATCACAATATATTGATAATATAATATCAAACAATATTAATGAAATCATTCTCATTACCCCTAACCAAGCGACCCCTCATCTTCACGTTTCCACACATACCTATATCTTTAGTGCATCAATTGTTAATACTGAATAAAATGTATCCATTCCCACAAGTCTCCATCTAGAAAATATAGGAACACAAATTAAGGTTATAAAACATCATAATACCAACTTACCTTTGTAAGTTTATATTCAATCAAACTTCAACAAAAAATATAACATCCCCGCACTTGGTTAACATAATTCTAACATTATTATTTTACAATACATGATTGGATTGTCTAGAGTGGCCAACCAAATGCCAATAGAGGACTAGAAAGTGACTACTATACCAAGAAAGATCCAGAGAGACAAAACTCCAAGGGGGAAATATGTGTCAAAATTCAATTGACAAATTTACAAATTGATGGATTCATGAGTCACCCGTGAAACATCACTGGGAAAGACGAAAGAACTTGATACTACAAGCTTGTGTATTTTCAGTCTCTTAATAAGACGAGAGTTTCCAACCTGTGCTAGAATAATGCAGCAGCTTTGTGTTCTTTCAAAGTGCTCGATAACCAATCCAACCCCTCGTACAAACCATCCCCTTTGAGAGCACACGTCCCTTGCATCTGCCATTTCCTATTTTTCAGTTCATAAAGACCAAGCCCTTCGCACACTTCCCTTGGTGTCATTGCTCCTCTCTGCAAGAAGGATCAACCACAAAAATAAATATGCAGAACATACAGCATACTCCTTTCTTTCCTAACTATCTGTCTGATTCAATCCAAAATGATGTTCCTAATATTTTGTCACTTTGCTAATATATAAAAAAATACATCTTTTCCACCAATACCCCTAATAAATACTAGCCATCTTCTTGTAATTATAAGCTTATTAATATTATCAAGTAGTAATTAATAAGGGTATAACATTGCTTTGATATCCTAATTAAAATTAGTTTGTGTGTATGGATAAACTAGAAAGATAATTAAGAACAGAGGGAGTAACACATATATGCTAATTTTCCACCATGATGGTCCTTTTTAATTTCATAGTATCTAAGTTACTTATAATGTTCGTCTACCGGAAGCAGAGTACACAAAAAGGCAAACAGAGAAGAGAACTGAGAGTTCTATTGCAAACTGCAAGTTCTACTCATCATCAGGTGATACTTGGATGTAAACAAATTTCAAAATTTGACTTGAGAAGGTTGTTTACGTACCATATCTTGTTTGTTTGCAAAGACCAATATAACAGCATTAAGCATGGATGGGTCTTTGATGATGGCCTGAGCAAAACAATAAAGCAAGTGTTCTCAGTGGAGAGTTTGGGGCAAAAATTAATGAACATATCATGAATAAATACCTGAAACTCTTCCTTTGCCCTTCCTATTCTCTCTCGATCCACGGAGTCCACGACATATATCTGCATAAGACGAGTAAAGCACCAAATAATTATCAGGAAAGGAATCCAAACAAATCGATAACAACTTGGGTCACAGTAAATAAAGAATGCCTACAGCAACCAACCATTTTCAAGCTAGTCAATGAACTATAATTTCAGTATCTATTATCATTCTCATATGATGCCACCCCATGGGAGTCCATATGAATAGATAAGAACCAAGGTTTGCCAATAACTAAAAGGTTAATATTCTCATCATCTAATCAGAAACTAAAGTCTAGAAGGACATATAATTCCCCTGATCATAAGAGAATCATTTTGAGATATATTTTATGATAAGGTTCTTATAAGCCTTCAAAAGGTAAGGATAAATTTTGTTGTTGGGATGTTAAGGCAGATCAGCACAGTTGTGGCGGTGTCAGTGGTCGTTTCAGGGGTTGAGTCACTGACCATTATTCTTTCTTGAGGGTTCGAGACAACATGGAGCTAACTAGATTAATGATGAAATTAAATTTTCAATATCATGGGGTGATTTGGGCAGTTTAAATAACCATTGTCATCATCAGTTGAATGTAAATTGTATGAAATGATAAAATAAAGTTCGTAATGACTCTTACCAGTGCATCGGTATTGTTGAAGTAATGTCTCCACAAGGATCTTAGCTTCTCTTGTCCCCCCACATCCCACACTGTGAAAATCACATTTTTGTATTGAACTTTCTCGACATTGAATCCTGCACGGAAGCAACCACTTCGATCATTTTGATATTCAAACTCGAGATGTAATTGCACTACAGACACTTAAATACATGATCTGACACAATTGAGCAATCATTTTAGCTACTTGGATATGCAAAGAATTTGTAGATATCAATTCTTCTCAGTTCACGACCCAATAAAATTGTAGATGCTATTCTTGAAACTCAGAGAAAAAAAAAAAGACTTGAGGCTTTGAGAATTCTTAGTACAAGTCTTATGTCATATACTGCAGGAGGTCAAGAAAAATTTGGAACATCTAATGTCTCAAAGGCAAAAGTACCCAATTTCAGTAAATTGGACTTTGGGAGCCATGCAAGATAGCAATATCCCCAGCAACCCTCATGTATATCGGTGTGCATAACCATGCTTCTTTTAAAGGCGTTGCAGCTATTCATAAACTCTCTTCTCTTCTGTCCCATAAAAGTTCTATGTTTCAGAAGTCATAGTTAATTTTTAATTGAAGTTCCTATAATGCATGTCCCAAAGGAGTAACACTAGCTGGTGAAATACCTGCAGCTAATCCAACAAATAAGTAGAGGGGCATAAGTGAGAACTGATGGCTTCTAAAGGTCTGACCTTCATTCAATTTACCAAGAAATAAAAAGTTGTAGTTTGGAGAAACATGAATTTATTTTTGGGGGACAAATTGATGAAGGGAGCATTAATTCTTGTTTAAGTCTTAAAGTTGAAGGAGTAACTTTAGGTTTAACAAATCTCCTTAAGATGGCGGAGTAGCCAAGCACTTGATATTAATATATGAAAATAAATTGTTGAAAACTGTCTAATACATAAAAGAAAGAAGACTCATACAGCTATAGAACCACAACTATATAGATGAAATTCATTTTGTAAATATCTCATGCCTCCTAGATAATATGCTCCGGGGATATACACAAGACATGTATGGATACTTTGGGCCAGATTATCGAATTCCAACAGTAAAAACATCTTCGTTGAGATGAAAAACAATACAATAATGGCATGTATTCACCTAAGAAATTACAAGAGGATCCTCAAAATTATGAAGTTGATTGGGTTCTGGAAAAAAGAAAGAATCTAGAGCATCCAACACAACCAGCACATTAGTCTGCCTTAAAATAAATGGCACCATTAAGGTTGACAGCTTGTTTATGAAAATAATAACATATAAGTTCTAAAAGCAGATCAATCAATGTTAGCGTGAAGGGTGATAGGTGATCAGGTAAAATGAACCCTTCTCCTTAGTGATTAATAACATAAATCTCAAAGGAGCTTTTAAGAGAAACCAACCAATGGTAGGAACCGTTGATAGAACCTCTCCAATGTGAAGCTTATATAGTATAGTTGTCTTGCCAGCAGCATCCAGTCCAAGCATCACAACCTAAACCAATTATTGTATCTAAAAAAAGTGAGCATGAAACTATGAACAATCCAGGAATCTAGAGATGAAGACAATCTACACAATAGTAAATATGATAGTTTACAATGCATATGCAAATGTTAGATACCTATAGGCACCAATTAAAATTCTCAGGCAATTTACTACTAGAAATGTCTATTGATCAAACGAGTACACCACATTATATACAATGATCTGGTTAAAATCAGAAAAGATGAAACTACAAAATGGCATCATTTGTTCTTCACACTAAATTGAAAGGCTTGCACCAATTAGTTACAGTTCTCCACAAGCATAACATCAAGAGCTTACAATGATCAAATTCAAAAGAAACATAACCAAATGCAAATTATTATCAACTCAAAACCTAAACTAGGAGCTACGTAGCACATGCGACTAATTATTTATACCCAAATTATGGTAATTAGTATGATAAACAATTTTTAATCCGGTATACGGAAGTATGAAGCACACAAAGTGCACATAAATCTAGAATCAGAACTCATATCAACCGATTAAACCTATTTTCTCCCCCAATGTAACAACCACAATAAAATCAAGCACGCAACACATAATTCACATTTTTCAGTCACATGAAATTATCAATTTCGGATTAAAATATAAAATCAAAATAAACACGGCGATGATTTTTACCCGCATCTCGGAGTTGCCAAAGAAAGTATCGAAGAGTTTGCGAAAAGCTTGTCCCATTCCGCGTTTTCCTGGTTTCTCTTTCCCCCGTAGAAATTCAACGATCGGAGAAGCAGATATTTTCTGAATCTAAAATCAGAGAGCAAATTGCGTATTGGAATTATATATTCGTACGAGAATTGAGAGGGTGGTTTGTAAGCATTGATTCTTCCGTCGTGAAAAAAGTCTGCATTTTTGGTCTTCTATTCTATAATAACGAGATTATTCAAAGTCATGCTTATTGTGCCACAAATTTTATACTCCATTTTGTTAAATTAGAAATCTATTTTAAATATGTCTTTATCTTTTATCTTCTTTATATAAAAACAAACTTATCCCGAGTCTAAAGTTGTTTGAGATGGTTTCGTGGCGAAACGGTTTACAAATTAATATTCGTTTCTTCTAATAGTATTTTATGAACTCGAATTCACGTAAAATAAAAAATAAAAAAATTCAAGTATCACTAGTACAAAATTGTATTGGACAAAGTGTATAATGAGTGTTTGATAGATTGTAAATGTGTCTCTATATTAATTTATAATCTGTTTGATAGTGTTTATTAAAAGTGATATTATTTTATATGGTTGTTTGATACTATATATAAACACCATATAAGCAATTAAAAAAAAAATTAAGATGAGGTGAAAATATATATTTGGGTTCGTAGGTTTTGTGAATACACAATACCTTCCAAACCCTCGTCCGTGTCTAGTATCCGCTGCCGCCCATCTCCGCCTGAGGTCCGGCGCCCACCTCGCCGTCACCCGCAGCCGCTGTCCTCCACGCCCACAGGTCAGATCGGTCTGCCCCTCTTTATTTTTTTTTTTCCCTATCAATCTACTATACTGTACGAAATTATTTGAAAGGTTCCTTGTTATACATCATTTCTCTGAGAAATGTTACCTTTAATCCCAAAAAGAAGTTTATATATATATATATACATACTTTGCTTCAAAAATGAAGTTTTATACATGATTTATCACATTATTCTTTGTTGCGTACCTAGAATTGGATGGGATTGACAGTGAAATTAATAATGTGTCGAGAAAACGTTGCATTATGTTTAGATGAAGGATTCAATGTATGAAAATGAGACAGAAAGTGGTGTAAAATTGAAACTTGAAAGATATCCAATATATTGTCTGCACACTCCCTTTTCTTTTAGGTATCTCATGTTCAAATGTGCAATAATACAGTTCCTCTTGGCCATTTCGTAGGATTATATTTTTGTTTGTTTATGTTCCTCAAATTCAACTGGAAATTTGTCATAATTGTGATGTATTAGGTTCATGAAATTGATATTAAATTTGGCAGAAGCATAGTGGTCTCTGGTGTGCAGCTTGTTCATATAATTAAAGCTAATGTTATAGGAATTTTGTTAAGTACGAAATTTACATGTCTTGTAAGACTTTACCAATTAATAAGTGATTAGTTTTTTGTGTTATAGTGTCAATAGCAGCTGTTGACTCTCACTTTGTTTGACAACTGCTAATCCGGAATGGACAACAAGGGAACTCGTAGGCAATGGTCCGACATGGAAGAGCGCATGTTGATGGATAATTTGAAAGAGTTGATTGCCACGCGCTGAAAGACTGATAACGGGTTTAAGCCCAGATATCAGAAGAGGCTGGAGGACATGATGATGGAGTAACTCGCGGATACTGACATACTAGCTACTCCCCACATAAACTCCAAGATCACCGTGTGGAAGAGGTTGTATGCATCACTGGGAACAATGATCGATAATAAGACATCTGGGATCAGTTTCAACACCACTACAGGCTTGATTGATTGCAACGATGAGCAGTGGACAAAGCTATTCAGGTAATTTTTTATTTTCATTAAATACAATCTAAATAAGTCTATAAATAATTATAGTCAGTTCTGTGATTAGACGTGAAATTGTCATGATTCGTAGCTAGAAATGTCCCAATTTTGGTCGATTTTGTTGAGTATTATTTCTACACATTGATAAATTTGTCTCTTTGATGCTCATAGGTGAATCGCGGGCGAAAAACGGAGTTCGTAGGACTTTGAATCGACTCAAACGGATGCCCAAATGAGAAAATATCGAAGAAATACGTTTGGTATTAGTGCGCGAGAAGAAAAGTATCAATTGAAGAAGAAGGAGGACCACTCGAGCTGTTTCACTCGAGCGCCACCGTTCGAGCAAGGGTATGGTTCGAGCGCTAAAATCTTCCAGAAAGTTTTGCTCATTCGAGTCATTCACTCGAGCGCCACCGCTCAAGCATGTTGCTCGAGCGCCCCAAAACTTATAGAAACATTTCGCCATTCAACCAGCTCGAGCGCTACTGCTCGAGCCCCTGCTTCATTCGACCTACACAGCTCGAGCGGGTGCTGCTCGAGCACTTTCATGTTTTTGCCTCCGGATTCGTTTTTCGGCCCATGTGTTCCTAATTCGGCCCGATGTTTATATATACTTGTTCCGAACTCGTTTCGCGGGCTAATGGGCCGGCCCGGCCCATTTCAACTTTTTTTTTATTTTTTATTTTTAATCTCAAAATAATGTTTGGTAGAATTTTTTTTATTCCACGGTACTGAAAATTAAGGGGCTTCATTTACAAAAATCTTTATTATGGCATCAACTATCAAGTCAAGTATGTTTTAAAAAAAAAAACTAAATATACAACACTAAATATCATTTAAATATCACTAAATATCATTTAAAAATTAAATATACAACACTAAATTTCTTATTATGGCAGTATCAAGTCAAGTATGTCCATATATTTGTAATTACAACACTAAATATCATTTAAAGAAACAACACTAATTATAATCTTTTAAAAAAATAGATAAATAAATAAATAAATAAAATCAACCGGGCCAAATGGGCCGGCCCGTGGCCCGTCGGGCCAAGCCCATTTGGCCCACCGGGCCAGTCGGGCCGGGCCAAAAACGGCCCGGTTTTTCGGGCCTCTATTTTTTGGGCACAGCCCAATCCATGGGCCGGGCCAAAATTGCCAGCTCTATTCGTAGGTAAGTTTTTTTTTTTTTAATTATTATTGTTATTATTTAAAAAGTGTCTTGGGGAACCGCGTATACATTACCCAATTCTTATACACTAGACAAGGGAGCACCTCAAGAATGAGGTGTAAACCCAGATTTTTGTTGCTAATTTTTTTTATGGTAGTAATGTTGAGACAATAGTAATAACATATTTCTTTTTTAAACTGGTAATACTTTAGAAGAAAAAAAACCTTATTTTATTACTCAGGAAAAAATAAAAACACCCAAACAATTCTTATTTGATCTATTACAATTTACAAGTTGAAATATAATTTGCCGCCAATCTCAACTACTATTGCTACTATTTTCCATTGAGTAAAATACTTATTCCGTCCTAATTTTATTTATCCATTTGATTATTTACCCCCTTCAAATACTTTTAAATTACACATTATTTCACTAATAATTACGTTAGAAAAATATTTTCATTTTGTTTCATGTACTTAAATTAAATAATACGCAATCATAAAAAATAAATTATTTTATCCAAATAATACAAATTAAGTCTCACATTAAAGTCTATAATAGTCAAATGGTAAACAAAATTGAGACGAAGGTAGTATACAAGTAGAATTTCTTAGCCAAAAGATTTTAGATGGTGAGACTAAGTGCCCCTTTGGCTAAATTTATTCGAAACATTATAAACTCTAACATCTTATAAATTGTTTTGAGAACTTATAGAATATCATTTTTAAGTTGCTAATAAATTGCTAAAGTGTTTGACTAATACAACTTATATAATCTTTAAAAATTTATAATAAATATTTTTTAAATTTTAATATAAAATAAAATTTTAAAAAATTATTTTTATTAAAGTAGAGGTGGGTGGAGACGGGGGAGGGGTAGTTCCAGGTTGGATGGGTGGTTGGGGATGAATGTGGTAGGAAAATAAATTAAAAAATCTCAACTATTCTTTTACAACTTATAACTATAAGTTGTTAAGAGCCTATTTTATGATTTTATAAACTGTTAAAATATCTGATTTTGTCAAATATATTGATAGTGTTTATAAATTTTTAAACAACTTATAAGTTATTTTAAAGAGCTTATAAGTTCAGTCAAGCGCCTTCAGGTGATAAGTGAAAAGGCAAGAAAATCGAACTACTAATTGTAAAAGACATCAGTTGGGGATTGATAGGTATGACCCAGTAGATGTTTAAAATATAGGATTCAAATGATTCAGGTGGCTTCTCAGCATTAATTCTTAGGTCTTTCTCAACTCGAGCTTGTTTACCCAAAGATCTCTGAGCAAATGATTTTCACAATAACATGTTCCAATCCTCTCATCTTTGACCATAAGGTCAGGCGGGAAGCACCTCTTGGGCGAAGAAATTCTATCTTTTGCATTTCCTCTGTGCAGTCGGGCTAGAAACTATCAACATGGCCGGATACAGTCTTAGGTGTAGCACATGGACATGCAATCAAATTCTCCCCAGGTACAAAAATGCTGAAAATTTGAAACCAATTAAGAATATGTTAAAACATCAATGACAGGGTTTAGCATGATAAAGAAATGAATATTTTAATGCCACTAAAAGCTTCTATGACAACATAAACACACTTTCTAAAATGAGAAAATCTACTATGGAATCTCAAACAAAAAATATACCATATGATAGTAATTATATTTGCTAATAGTAACTGAACATTAACATTTGTGTATCAATCAAAATCATACTTGACATATGTTCGGGTTTTTCGTCGATTATTTTTTGTTTGACAACAAACTTCTAAAGAAATATATACTCCTTTCGTCCTATGATTATTCGCATACTTTCCTTATTCGTCCATCCCAACGTTATTTGCACACTTCAGAATAAGAAATATTGATTTATGTGCACACTCACAATAATATACATATATTTATCCATATGTCAATATTTTACACAAAAAATGCATTTTTCTTAAAAAATGTGTTGTTTTAAGTATGCGAATAATACAGGAAATGAGGGAGTATATTTTTTTATGAGAAGTTGTTATCTTCTTTACTCCACATATATTCAACTCATCCTCCAGATAGCGTTATTGCTAAATTGACTAACTAAAAGAAATTGAATTGGAAAGTATAAATACTTCTAATCATGTTCGCTATCATAGAATAATCACACTATAACACAAAAGTAACAACAGTAATTGTACAGTGAGAAAAATGATATTGAAAACACCTGCAAAAAGTATACTAAAATAGAATAACAGATACACCACTTATCACATTAACTTTTTGAATGTACTCATCACAACCAAAAGAAACAGACCTTCTCTTATAATTTTTTAAATAATGCAATTTAAAGCATGATAAATAATAACTTCACGGAAATATGAAAATAGAATCAATGACAATGACTTTGAAATGTTAATTTATCAGAAATTACCCCACACATCTCCCTAAAAATTGGGGAAATTTCATTTTTTAATTCTTGCCAGAATTTGCATTCCACTTTCCTTTCTTATTTCTCTTTTATGTCATATGCTCAAAAACCATTTTCCACAAACAAACTACGATAAATTAAATAGGACTTGGGGCGTCTATTTTACCTGGAATATTTTTCCAAGGGTTTTCAAACCCTTTGCACGCAGGCTGAGCTCCTCTTTCTTTGCAGTGTTGTCTTGTAGAACCTAAGAAGAGCATAAATACATCACAACCAAAGAAATATTATTGTGAAATAATAATGCCAACAGTTTAAGAGAGCAGATCCAGGCCACAGTGAACTATTAAAATAAGATGTTGGGAAAATTATTATAATTTAAAAAAATGGCACAAAACTAAAAAAAAATGTTCTTATTTTTAAATAATTAATATAAAATAAACTATTCTGATAAAAAAATTAAAATATAATATACATATATATTATTGTAAAATAAAAATAAATTTGTATATATATTGTAATTATATTTCTTTTTATAATATTTTTTTTAGTAAAAATCGGTTTTTTTATCCTATGGGACCAAATCTGCAAGAGTATCCTACGTGACCAAATCTGCAAGTCCGCGCCAGAAATAACCTAAGTAAAAGAATGCAAGGTGAAAGCTCAAGATTCTAGACCCTAATACTTTACCCTAACACTCGACTTCACTAATCCACTAACAAGTTAATAGATTGTGTTTAATTAATGAGACCCTGATTTAACTAAGGTGATGCGGTCGTCCTCCTTCGGTAACTGGTAGATGAATTAACCTTTCCTAAACCCTCTAGTTAAGTCTACTCGTTGTTAAAGAGTGATACGGTCGTCCTCTCTCTAACACCTTTCGAACTAAATTCAAAAGTAAAGTCTAGATTAATTTTAAGAATTCATTAACCAAGAGAATTAAAACTTAACGTCACAAGTTACTCTAATTACGTACCCACAACCTACTTCTACGAGTTCATCCTACCCCAAGCATGCAAGGGTTTTAGCTAGACATAGGTTTAACGTAAACTAAAGCAATTAAATAAGTAACGAACATGAACATAATATTTAAGACGAAGAAGAGATCAAACATAAACTAGGGTTTTACAAAATAAAAGAATAACTGAAATTAACCTAAGAAAATAAGTCTCAACGTGTTCAAGAACAGAAATCTAAAGAAACGAAACTAAAAACAAGATCGTAGTATGAATTCGTTATTAAAACCTAAAAAAAACGTAATCGTAAACTTGCTCGTCTCTTCTCCTCTTCCCCTCTCTCCAAACTCAGTCTCCAAACGTAGTATGGTATCAAGTGGTTGTAAAAAATATGTTCGGAAGGGGTATATATAAGCAACGGGTCGAATCAGGAGTTAATGGGCCAAAAACGCGACAGGTCGTGCACTTACTCGTGCGCTAGTGCACGAGTAGTGTGTGGTCGAGCACTCCGAAACTAACAGAACCCCAAAAGTGCTCGAGTAGTCGAGCTCGTGCACTAGTGCACGACTTGCTCCTGCTCGAGCACTATGCACGACTGACTCGTGCACTCAGTGCACGATCCACTTCAGCTCGAGCACTATGCACGACCTGCTCGGCACTAGTGCTCGAGCTCTTCTAGCTTGTGCACTCCAATGATACTTTTGCTCCCTCGAACTAGTATTTTTCGTATTTCTTCGATATCTTCTCATCCGGGCGTCCGTTTGAGTCGATTCAAAGTCCTACGAACTCCTCTTTTCGCCCTCTATCCATCTATGAGAATCAAAGAGACAAATTTATTAGTTTATGAAAATGATACTCAAATGACTCTAAATACTCACAAAATCAACCAAAACTAGGGCATTTCGAGTGACGAATCAAGACAATTTCACGCCTAATCAGTAGACATTGAGTCGTTGAGTCCACGAAGAAGTTGATGTTGAAGGTTCCGTGGAGGGAGATGTTGAGTCTTTGGGTCCACGAAGAGCTTGAGGAACGTTGATCGGAGGGGCTTAGCACCGTCATTTCGGATCAGACGTCGATGTTAATGAAGATCTTGGAGAGCTTCGTATGAGAAATGCGATCAGAGAGACTTAGCATCGTGGTCTCGAATCAAACGTCGTTGTTGATGAAGATCTTGGAGAGCTTCGTAGGAGAAACGTGATTATAGAGGTTTAGCACTGTGGTCTCTGATCTAATGACGATGTTGATGAAGATCTTGGAGAGCTTCGTAGGAGAAACGTGATCAGAGAGGTTGAACACCGTGATTCCGGATCGAACGTCGATGTTGATGAAGAACGTCGAAGCCGCGAAGAACGTCGTTGAATCTTCAAGAATTCTAAGCTCTTGAATTTTCTGACTTCTGATATCTTCTGAATGTATGGAAAATGAATGAATGAAGACCCCTATTTATAGGTGTAGGATTCTAGATTTACGGGTCAGATTTTATGGGCCGGAGCAATATTTGAGATTATCCAGAAAGATTCATATATTTGATTTTTCTTGATAAGCTTAAAAAAATATGATTTGACTAGTTGGGCTCACTACAAGAAAATGCATTTTTTGTAACCAATTTATTTGTAACCAAGATTTAAATGGTTACAAAAAGATGATTTACTGTAACGAAATTTTATTTTCGTTACAAAAAGATGACTTACTGTAACAAAATTTTATTTTCGTTACAAAAAAATCATGTCTTAAATAACAATGAATAATTATCGTTACAAATAGAAAATCTTGGTTACAAATAGTAAATGACTTCTTATTTAAATTTTATTAATTTTTTAAAAAACATATATAATTAAAAATTATGTCCTCTATCCTACCCCTGTATTACTTATAATTTGGCTTCTTTAAAAAAAACTTATGTAAATTAAATTAGACTTTTAGCCACAAGGACTAAATGACTTATACTATTTTTTTATTTCATCTTCATTTAATTATTATTACAATTTATTACTATTTGATAAAAAAAAATAGTGGCTTTCCGTCATATTTATCTAATGATTTTATTGATTAACCAATCCAATATCCTAAAGTTAATGTTTTGAGGCTTATAAGTATTGAGCATTAAATTGGTTCATGCACGAATCATTGAAGAATATTAGTTATTTTCACTAAAAAATATTAATTGTTTTTATTGAAGGGTGTTAATTGTTTTTACTGAAGAGGTTTAGTTTGTTTTCACTGAACAACTAAGACTCTTCAGTGAAACAACTAATACCCTTCAATGATTCATATATGAACCAGTTGCATACTCATAATATATATGACAAAGTATTATATAAAAATAGTTCTTAATAAGCTTATCATTATATATTTTTAAAGTACAATCTCGTAAGGAGTATCATTAATTTGGGTAAGTGGTATTATATTGTAATTGTTGCAAAAAAAAATTGAACTTAAATTAATGATACTCTGATGAATTTTTTGATGCCCTTAGTCAAATATTCGATTCTTTAAACAGTTTTGTAATAAACTTATCATGAACCATTTTCATAATATATATATATATATATATATATATATTTCTAAACATTTTAAATTAGATTTTAGAAATGGTGTAGTGCCTAAAAGTTTTCGGAAATGCAGGAACCTTTTGTTACTTCATTTTTTTTAAAAGCACTCTTATTTTTTTGACGAAAAAAATACACTTTCACTAAGCCCTAAGTCGCTAATATTAGAACCTAACTCATCCGGAGTCCCCACACTCCCATCGTGCGCAACCCTTGCCGATCGCGCCGCCCACACTTGCAGTGGCACCGACTGCCACTAGTGGTTGCGTCGCCTGCTCCTTGTTCTCACAAACGCACTACTCGTCGTTCTCTTCGAGTCTCCGTCTCTCCCCCCAGGTATCTAATTGTACTAATGATTATTGCATAGGTTTCTAGTAATTCTTGGATTGTAAATTAAACCAACGTTTGTGAATTATACATTTTAAATTTATGGATCTGCATATTGGAATTTTAAGCATGAGTGAGAAAGTGTAAGCATTGTCTAGTGATTTGTACGCTTTTGATTTTAATATAATTAATATTTCTGTAGATTTCTATTGTTTTATACATTTATTTTTGTTGTGTATGGTTATATGTCCAACTAAAATAGAAATTTGAGTAGTAGTTTGAAGAAAAATGAGGGAGACTATTGTGGTTTCAAATTTATACTAGTCCATGTCTTACAAAACTGATAGACTTATATAGAATCTGGATCGTTTGAA
Organism: Ballota nigra; assembly: GCA_947034835.1. Lineage (NCBI taxonomy): Eukaryota > Viridiplantae > Streptophyta > Magnoliopsida > Lamiales > Lamiaceae > Ballota > Ballota nigra. The sequence continues at coordinate 40,067,296 of OX344723.1, forward strand.
TTTAGGAATTACGTGGATCTTTTGTGCGTTTGCCAATTTAATTATTATATAATCAGTATTAACATAAACTTAGTAATTGGATCTTATGCTTTTGAAAATCAGCATTTTGCTCTGCAAACTCCACTTTGTTAGCAGGTTAAGTATTGTGGCATGTAACAATATTGCATATTTTGAATACACAATGTTGGAGAATGATTTTACTATTTCTGGATTGTGGTAAAGAAACTATACCAATGGAAATTTATATGCCTTTGTAGGTTGAGTCGGCCCTCTAAATGTTAAACCTCAGATTCTTTTCTTAAATGATATCAAAGTCAATGGGTTTGATGCAAAAAAATCTGTCGCAGTGCTTATAGACGAAGAGTTTGGTGACCAAGGTATGAATACTCCTTGTATTATTTTATTACTAACTTACCGGGTGTATATATTACACAAGAAAAAGGGTGACATTTGACATTTGAAACAACTTTCCCACCTGGTGATATTCAGATAAATTTAAATGTCACCACAACTGAAAAGTTCTGGTTCTAACCTCAGCTGAGGAGAAGAACTGGAGCCTCTTGCTATGGTTAATGTTCTATAAATTAAATTTTACTTCTTTTGAATTATAAATTCTTAATAAAGTACATTGTAGATTTTACTTCTACCATTATCAACTTTCTTATTATGCATTATAAATTCTTAACCTTATGATATTTTATCGTTTTGTATCTTTTGTAGGATAATGGAGTTTCAATTTGATCACGGACCAGAAGACTAATCAAGATTTACTGTTTAAGTCAACACTTTTGATATTTTTTATTTTATTCATGTTATCATGTATATTAAAGTGTTCAAATACATTGCTAGTTTTTCTTGTTAGGATGTCGACATGTTAATGTACTTGTATTTGGAGATGAATTTTTTTTTTAAAATAAAAATATTGTATTAGTGATCATTTATTCATAGGGTCATTTGCATTATGACCCTTTTTTATTATGTTATTTGTAACATTTTTTTTTAACAAAATGAGGTAGTAAATGCAACGAAGAATCAATATTTTAACACTAGATATATTACTCTGTAGCAGATTATTCGTAACGAAATTATTTTTAGTAACGAAACTTTAGTTATTGCAACTAAAGATTTTGTAACGAAACAAGTTTCGTTACAATTGTATTGGTAACGAAATTGAATTTTTTTCGTTACAAAAACTTTTTGCGACGGACTTTAAATGACCAACATGTGTAACGAATGTTTCGTTACAAAAGGTTTTTGTAACCAAAAAAGGACTTTTCGTAACCATATTTTTCGTTACAAGAAGTGCATTTTCTTGTAGTGGCTTTAGGAGGCCTGCTTGATTAAGCTTTAGAGACTCAATTTAATTAATTAGACTTTAGGGGCCCAATTCATTGGACTTTAAAGACCCAATTTAATTTATTAGGTATTAGAGGGCCAATTTAATTTATTAGGTTTTAGAGGTCCAATTTAATTTATTAGGTTTTAGAGGCCCAATTTAATTTGTATCAATTAATTAATTAATTTACTTATTTAAGGATTAAATGTATATAAATCCCAATAAATAAATAATAATTTTAATTGATATTTAAGACGTAATTTCCACGTGTCGCCTTTTTAATTGGGTGCAAATTTAATTTGCTTACAAGGTCGATTAATCCTTGTTTATTAAACAGAAAGATCCAAGTGCTGCTAACATGAGGCTTAAATCATGGAAAATATACGAGGATTAGCTAGAAGTGTTTGGGAATGATCGGGCTACTGGAAAGACAGTCGAGAATGTGGCCGATGCATACTCAAACCTTGTGGAAGAGGAAACTGGTCCAAAAACGATAGAAAGTGCTGGTGGTACTCCCAAATCTACATATGCTCCGAATGAAACCAAGTTCAACATGGAGACTGGTGACTTCTACGAGATGGATGGGTCAAACAGCCAGAATACTGATGCATCAACTCCGCCTGCAACAACGAATGCACAGAGGAAGAGATCTGCCTCCACATCCACTATAGTTGATCCCCTTGTTGAAATTCTTGGTAAGCTTGCAATAGTTCTGATGAACGTCTGAGTAGCATTTGCCGTGTTATTGGGACGAGGCCGATCTTGGTAAAACTCAGTGAGAAATATTCCAGATGCTTAATTGCATTCCCAACATGACTTTGGATCAAAAAATTGATGTTTTAAAGGTACTTGCGAGAGACAGTGGGTGTTTGGAAATGTTTATGAGATTTTCCTTGGAGGCACGAGCTCGTTACGTGGTCCGCTTGCTAAACGGGGATGCTACTTGATTGACCGTGTTATTTGGGAAATATTGGGAACTTTGTTTTTGTGGTATTGTAGTATGAACTTATGAACTTGTTGTGATGTTCAACTTTTGGTAATTTAGGTTGTGATGTTTGAATGGTAATGTAGGTTGAACTTGAACTTATGGTAATGTAGAGTTTATTTCGTTTTGCCTTATTTGATGGTATTGTGGTTTATTTCGTTTTGCTTTTTGCAACATTAGAATTAAATGGTCTCAACATGAAACAAGTTACATATATGGGACCAATCATTCAATAGGTGAATCCATGAATTGACTCACTAATAGGATACACACAACTCAAATAGTTAAACACATTACACTAAGACAAGACGGTGTTGATTTTTTAGAGGCACGTAAACACGTAAAACATGCGCAGCGGAATAATCGTTCACCAACAACAAATAGTTAATTGCATAATTAAATACGAGATATCTTAAATAAGAAATCTTACAGCGCTTCGTACGCGGAATCCTCCACTATGGTATCTACATAACAGCTATTCACCAATCTGCACCGAGGTGCCAGCATTGAATCCAGAACGATCAAAGCAAGGATTGAGATCTCTTCCTTCCGCCAGAAGCAAGGAGAGGACCTACGTCAAGCGTGGGAGAGATACTCAAATATGTTGATAGAGTGCCCGCAGCACGGGTACAATGAGAGAGATGTGATGACATTTTTCTATAGTGGTGCCAACAAGGCTGGGCAAGAGCATCTAGACGCCTGTGCTAGTGGATCATTCCTGAATCAAGGAATAGTGAGGTGTAGAGAGATCGTGGACAACATTGTCACGAATGCCGGGGCTTGGAATGTGGACGCAGATTTCCAAAGAGTTCATCAGGTTGAGGAATGTGAAGGAACGAGAAGACTGTTGATGGCCATGATGGAAAAGATTAACAACCTTGAGTTGGGGAAGAATATGGTTGGAGGGAATGCAACAGAGAATGAGTAAGAGGACAAGCCCACAATTCAGCAAGAATTAACCAACTATATGGGAGCTCCTTATTACAATTAGAATGGGTATCCACAAGGTGGAAATTTTCAAGGAAGACCTTCTTATGGCCAACCATTTCCTCCAGGTCCACAGCCACCTCAAAATCAATGGAGGAACACACAAGGGTACCAAGGAGGCCAGCAGCTTCCTCAGAACCAATGGAGGAAGAACGAGAACTTTTCATATGCTAACCCGAAGACGGGTATTACAGTTCCTCCAGGTGTTGATCCAGGTTCTAAACCTCCGGGTGGAGAAGACGGTGCCTCAACGGAGGAGATGTTGAGAGCTATCCTTCAGAAGGTGGAGGAAGGTAGCAAGAGATTGTCCTCTTTGGAGTACGATGTAAAAGAGTTGCATAAGAAAGGTGATCAGCGTGATCAAGAACTCCAAAAGAGAGATGTAGAGCTGAATCGAATTCAGCAAGAGAACAATAGGCGGTTCACCTCAATAGAGTTCTAGATAAGCCAAATTGCAAAATCATTGAATAGAGAGCCGGGTAAGTATCCTTCCATGCCGGAGGGGAACCCGAAAGAGCATTGCAAGGCTATCCAGTTAAGAAGTGGAACCAACTATGAAGGTCCTCAGATGCCTGCTGATTTTGAGACGCCCCAAGATAGAGATGAGATTGAAGAGATGAGAGTTGAGAAGAAGGTTGAGGGTGAAAGCACTCAAGCGAGCAAAGAGCTTGAAGAGGAAGGCATTGAGAAGGTTGAGAGAGTTCCTAAGTGGAAGAAGGCAAAGGAAGCAAGGGAGAAAGTGAAAGAGACCGAGAAAGATGAATGAGGGGTACCCAAATCTGCGATACCCGTCCCATATCCACAACGCTTCATGAAAAAGAAGCTTGATGAGAAATTCGCTAAATTCCTTGATGTGTTTAAACAATTGCATATTAACATTCCTTTTTATGATGCTTTGGAACAGATGCCCAACTATGCAAAGTTTTTTAAAGACTTGATCGCGAAAAGACGGCGAGTGGATGAGCCGAAGTTGGTGCAGCTGAACCATGAGGTGAGTGCATTAGTGCACAAGGCGCTTCCTCCAAAGTTGAAGGATCCCGGGAGCTTCACCATTCTTTGTGATATTGGGAATGGGATCAAGAAAGAAGCGTTGCGTGACCTTGGAGCGAGCATCAATCTTATGTCGTTGTCGCTTTTCAAGAAGTTGGAAGGTGGTGAACTTCAGCCCACAATGATGACACTTCAACTAGCCGATCGGTCTATTACTCGACCTCAAGGTGTAGTTGAAGACGTCCTCATGAGAGTTGGAGATCACATTTTTCCAGTCGATTTCGTGGTACTAGAGATGGAAGAAGATGAGCACGTGCCCCTGATCTTGGGAAGACCGTTCTTAGCTACGGCGGGGATGGTGCTAGACGTGGCAAATGGGAAGATTACGTTGAAGGTTGATGATCAAGAAGTGAAGATTTTCCTATATGAAGTCATGAAGCACCCGAAGGAGGATGAGAGTTTGTATTGCATGGATGCAATTGATCCTCGTGTTGAAGACACACCTCCTATCTCTAATCTTTCTCATGTTCATGATTTCGTTAATCCTGCACTTGATGATTTAACCCATGAGCATTATCATCTGACTTATTTTGATAGGGATAAAGGGAAGAAGTTGAAGGATGAAGAAGTGAAAAGTGTGGACGTGATCCAGTTGGAAGGTAAATGAGGAGATAAGAAGAAAAAGTCCAAGCGCAAGAAATTGTTTGGTAAGACTCCTCCAGATAAAGGTGAGAAGGAGTTGAGACCCATACCACTTGGGGATGAGAAGGAAGCAAAATAGCTCATGATGGAGGGGCATCAAGGAAAGGAATGCAACCACCACTCTTATGAGAGTAAGGGAGGTAAATTTGAGTATGATGTCCCATAAGCTCCTTTGAGCTCGGTCCGGCATGAGGACCTTAAAAATAGCGCTGATTGGGAGGCAACTCATTTTTATTTGTTTTTCAGTACTTTTATGTTATTTGGGTGTTGTTTTGAATCGTAAGTTTTAACCTCGTACTTGAGATTTTTATTTTGTAGGCTTGTCTCGAGAGAGTAGAGGAATCATGGAGCTATCCAAAAGAAAGGAACTCAAGCAAGGGAGGGTGCAACATTGTTGAGAGAAACTGAATTGTTTGGTTGAGGTAACCCACAACCCCAAACTTAGACCTCTTCGCAAGGTCGAAGTTTGGGGGGTGAAGTTTTTTGTTATGCGTCTTGTTACATTACACCGGAGCACCCCTTATCTGTGAGTGTGTTTGGTTACTTGGGGTCTTGAGATGCTCCTCGGGGTGATTTTGATTTGATTCGCTGTTGCATATTTCATGCTTATTAACCCTTTCTACTTGTTAGTTGTTATTCTTGAGCATGATTTGATGAGTAGAGTAGATTTGTGGATTTGAGTTAAGGACTCTTTTGTGTGAGTATTTGAATGAGAGTTGATTTGAGAAAGAACTTGTATGCTTGTGAATTTTTCTTTTGAGTACTTGTGTGATGAGAGTGAGAATTCACTAGGACTAGCATGGATGTGAAAGCTGTGAGATTTGAGCCTTATGAGATTTTGATGCATGAATTAATCTCTTCGTTTGTGAGTGGATCGTCACCTTAGAGGATGCTAGAACTTGTGTGTGCTCTTGCTTTTTGATTGTGTCTAGTTTGATATGCCGAATGTGATCTTAGGCCATCTTTGATTTTATTGAGTCACTTAGCCTAAATTTTCCTTACCATTGATATTTATCCCTTGTTAGCCTCTTTGAGCCTAAAGCTTATTCCATTTGCTAGCACATATAAACACTATTCCAATTCCTAAGCCTTTTTGTCCCAATTTGAGTGGAGAATAGGAAAAGTGTGAATGTGAAGGGATTGAATTGAGTTGAAAAAGGGAAATGTTGTTTGTTGAGTGAGTATGAGAATAAGGTGTGATGAAGTTATGAGTTGTGGGAAAAAGAAAAAATTGAGAATGAGCAAAAGAAAATGAGCTCATTTGTTAGTGCGAAAAAAGAGAAAAAAAATGAAGTGATTGAAAAAAGTGAAAAGAGTGAGAAAGAAAAAAAAAATTAAGTATTGAGAGTATGAAATTGAAAGGGTGTTGATTGAAAATGTTTGAAGTATTCTGTTCCTAATCTCGAAATGCCAAAGTTTGAGTTTCTATTCTCCATTCACTTGAGTCACTTACCCTATATTGTTATCCCACCTGTCCAAAGAGCCTACATTACAATCTTGAGAAAATTCCTTTTTGATTCGGCATTGATTTCTAGAGTATGGTCGGAGTTGAGAGTGCTTACAAGCCTATGGCTGCCGATATGAGTGATTGATTGTTTGGGTGAGTCTCTTGATCATTGATATACACTTGTGAGGGAGTGAAACGCATAGTTGAGTGCACATCCATGTTTGATCTTGGTATTTCTTGTTATTGTTGCATGAGTATGATGAAGGAAAGTGAGTGAGTATACGTGGGATTGATCTTTGAAGCTCGAGTTCATTTGCTTGCATGATTTGATTCTTTGACTCATTCCTAACAATTTCACTTGACTTATTATTTCATTGCTTTAGGACAAGCAATATGGTAAGTTTGGGGGGGGGGGGGGTTGATTAGACGTGAAATTGTTATGTTTTGGTGCCCGATTTGCCCATGTTTTGAGTGTTTTTTATGAGTGTTTGGAGTCAATTGAGTATCATTTTTATAAAATCATTAATTTGTCTCTTTGGTTTTCATAGATGGATAGAGGGCGAAAAGAGGAGTTCGTAGGACTTTGAATCGGCCAAAACAGACTCCCGGTTGAGAAGATATGAAGATTTTACGAATAAGTGTACAACAGCCGAAAACCACTCGAGCGAGAGCACTCGAGCGCCAGCGCTCGACCGATTGCACCACTCGAGCTACATGCTCGAGCGCCCCTACTCGAGCTGCTCGAGCACTTTCCTATTTTTTGCCTCCGAATTCATTTTTCGGCCCATGAGTTTCCGGTTCGCCCCGTTGCTTATATATACTCGTCTCAAGCTCGTTTTGGAGGATAACAACATACCAACACATATTTTTACATACTTTGAGCGAGGAGAAAGCTTGGGAAGGAGTTTTGAAGAATTTTATACGTTGTAATCGAGGTTTTAATTTACGAATTCTTAGTTTTAGTATTTCTTTTGAACGTATTAGATTAATTCTTTCTTTCTTTACTCTTTGAGACGATGAACCCTAGTTTTTTAGATTTATATAGATTTCTTTAGAGACTTTAATTTGTTATTTCGTTTATGTTCTTGATTTCTTTCGTTAATTTAATTATGCATATGATTATTGTTCTTGTGATTGCTTTTATTATTCAAATCATCATGTTAGACTAGAATCCTTGCATGCTTAGGGTAGGATGAACTCGTAGAAGTAGGATGTGGGTTCATAATTAGGATAATTCGTGACGTTTAGTTTTAATTCTCTTAATTAATGAATTCTTAAAATCAATCTTAACTTTACCTTTGAATTTTGTACGAAAGTGTTAAGGAGAGGACGACAGTATCACTCTTTAACAACTAGTAGTCTTAACCAGAAGGTTTAGAAGGGGTTAATTAATCTACCGGTTTATCTAAGGAGGACGGCCACATCACCTTAGTTAAATTAGGGCCTCTTTAATTAAGCACTATCTATTAACTTGTTCGTAGATTAGTGAAGTCGATTGTTAGGATAAAGTATTAGGGTTTTAAATCTTGAGCTTTCGTCTTGCAATCTTTTACTTAGGTTATTTCTTGCGCATCACGATTATCTTGATTATGTACCTGCTCCGTTAGTATACGTAGGGATTCCTATCCTGAGCATCACCTATTTGAAAACACATCTTAGTTTATTCGTTTCTTTCGTTCTTTAGTTTAAGTAGTTTATTTTAGTTTAAAATTAATTCTTCAAAAATAAAAAAATATACACTCATATTAACTACGACGCGTAGATCTTCAGGGATCTATTTGCATACACACTTTCCCTTGGGTTCGATAATACTTGGTCGCTACACTTACTCATACTACAGTGAATCCGTCCGCTTGCGGGGAAGCGACTAGTAGAAGTTAGTATATATCGCTTCAAGTCATTCAACGCCTAATTATTTTTTTTTATCTCATTTTTAAGATATAAAAAAATATTTAAATTTAAAAATTTAATCATACACAACAATTACTTTAAGTTGGTGTTAAAAAAACTAATTTAAACAATTTGAAGAACCTCTAATTCTAATATTTTGAATTAACATATATACTAAAGTGAAAATTATATAATTTGAAATAATAACTTAAAATTAAATAAAATATAGATGTAATTTTGAATAAATAGTTAATTGAGTAGGAAATTATGAAATATTTATTTGTAAGTTACTTTTAAATTAAACAAAAAATATATATATTAATTATATAAAAAATAATGCGGGTCCCACGGGGATCCCCCGAGGCTGGGAATACTATCCTGGTCCCTGCCTACGGGGCAAAAAAAAATTCATCCCCGTTTCCTTCGGGGATTCCCAGTCCTGTTCGGGGCGGATCTCCACGGGGATCAGGATTCCCCGCCCCGTTGTCAAGTCTACTCTTCCAGAAATACAAATAGATTTCACTCTCCAAAATCTCTCCTAACAACTAGAGACTTCTAATAAGGGCGAGATATAACGGTGATAGAAATGGAAATGAAAATGAAAATGAGAATAATAATGATGAAAAATAATGTGTTTTTTTAACTAACATATTTTTTTTTGTAAACAATTTGTAAAACTTTTTTTTATATATAAGTGTGTTCTATATACATTTGCATCAATGGTTCCAGCGCCGGAGTCTATGGAAATACATGTAAATCAATAAAAAAAGTGTATTCCACAATCCTGTAAAGTCTATGAAAATCCAAGTAAATCAATAAAAAAAATCAGTCAAACTCTGTATGGAGTCTATAGATTTTCTAAATCCACTGACTTTTTAAATTCCAAAAAAATCCAATAGAATCCCAATTGAATACACCCCTCTTAATATAATACTTAATCAACCAACTATAATTGGTGGACTGTCATTGCTTGTTGTGTGGCCCATAGGTTTTTGTATATCGAGCGATTAGTCAAATTAATGGTCTTAATTGAACCCTAAACAATAAATCAGACATTCTCAATATACGAGGTACGTTGCAAGGAAATCTGCAACTACCTGTAACACTGTAGGCTATTGTGATATCTTCCTTTCATTTGCGAATACCCGATTAAGTCTTGAACATGATGAAGTGTCTATTCAAATGACTCAATCATATTATCTCGAATCACTAATTGATCATTCGTATTGCACTTGGCCACAAAGTTCAAGATGACGTGCACCGGCCGATATCTTAGATCTAATTATGATGAGAAGACGAGCATTCTCTCTTAAATCCACATTGAGGAATGAATTATATTCTTGACTCAACTACCACACACATGTACTTTGTGATGAACCTAATTAATGTCATATCTACCCTTGGAGGGTGCAAGCATCAGTCATGGTCAAAGCCCATCACTCTGCACATGTCGTGCGTATTGACCTCAAGTCAGAGGAGTATCACATCACTCCCACTAACCGAGACACCCGTAGACACATTATGTGGAATTACATCAAACAGTTTCTCGGATGGGTATACCAATACCCTCTAAGGTATTTGTGCATTCATTATGAGATACCTAGTATCTCGTAGTAAGTGAGATCTTACTACACTCTCCCATAGAGTATAATGCAGATCGCACACCAATCTCCATTGCATCATCAATATCCTATTCTTGATGATCCTTGATCGGGGCTATTTGAGAATCGTACTTAAGTCATCTGAGTTCTCACTCACTCAATAACAACATTGTTTCAAAGAACACATATATGAATAATGCAAACAATCAAACATAATATTCAGATAAGTGTAAAGCCATACATTTAATACTAAATCAATCAATAATATTAAACCATAAACTAAATATCATCTTAGTATTATGTCCTTACAAAGGATTGTCTCTAGGACACTAATACTAACAGACGGGACTTACTAAAACACTACGACAACCATACAATAAAAGTGACATAAAATAATACAAAGACCCATGCAGTTTGTCCATTCAACTTGAGAACGTATGAAATTCTCAGTTGTCATCTTTTTTAGTGTTGCTTGAAGATGCACCTGGCCATAGTGGGAATTTTGGCCTTATGAAAAATGTATTTGCTGGTGGCCAATTCACAATGCTCACCGGAACAGACCACTCAAGTGGGGGTTCTTCCATCAAAGAGGGGTCAGAATCTGGTTCATCGTGTTCATCAAACAGCTTGTTGGATAGGACGACGGCGATGTGGATTTGCAGCAGTTTCATGTTCATCATCAGAGATAATAATCGAAACAGTATTACGACGCGCTCGTTGATTTGTGACAACTGGACTATCAGGTACAGTTATTATCTCGACATTTCTTTGAGGCACAATAACCATAATTGCCTCTTCAGGACCAAGTTCGTCGTCATTAGCAAAAAGAAAGCGGAGCTTCGCATACTCTGGCTCCCCATGGTGGACGTAGGCTCTTGAAAGCTCGTTCTCCTACAACAGGTGCAATAATACAAGACACAAGTGAAGAAATTAATATTTTTTAAAATATTCAAAAATAGAAATAACACAATTGAAATTCATACAAACCTGAATGATTTGATTCCATATTTTATCAGAGGTGTGGATGGTGTTCGAAGATCTATCCCACCATGCACGAGGATGCTCGGTAATAAACTTGAACAGATCATAACGATTTTCAAGTTTAGTACGACGCTCCATAGCATCGGCCCAAGTGAATTTGGTGTAGCAAACTTCGTTAACCTTTCCAATGGCAGTTACCATTGAGTTAAAGTTAACTTCAACCCTTCCATGCCAACGACCTAGATTTTTCTCAATGACAAGTGTATTAATGAACACATGGTCCATCTCGTAGCTCCAGTTAGCATTATAGAAAAATATTTCTTGTGGGGGGATTTCTGGAAAAACCATGAAATTTTTTGGGAGTTGTTTGTGTTGATTAAAATAGATGATAAGTTGTAGTATTTATAGGAGGAGTGTTCACTAGTAGGTCTTATGATGAAAAATGTTGATAAGACTTTTCAATGACAAAGTAACTCCAAGTTGTATATATAGTTTATCTAATTTGGCATTTATTGAATCAGAATACAATAATGGGTCTTTTGATGAAAAATATTGTATTGAATTGGATTTTATCGTGTATCATTGATAAGACTTTTCAATGACAAAGTAAGTACAAGCGTGTATATATAGTTTATCTTCTTTGGCCTTTATTGAATCAGAACAGAATAATAGGTCTTTGATGAAAAACGTTGTATTGGTCTGAATTTTTGTTGTGTATCGTTGATAAGACATATCAATAACAAAGTAGGTACTACAGTGTACATCTAGGGTCTGTTTATTTTGCCTTTAATATTGTAGGATACTAGAGTAGGTCTTTAATTTCCCTTTATTTTATCGTGTAGCGTTGATAAGACTATCAATATGAGAAAGTATAAACTTATGATGTATAAATATAATCGTAAAATGAACATACAACCACAAAGCCATTCAGGAATTAAATACGTTGTGTACAATATAAACACAACTACAAGTCTGAATTAAAGTGTCCAGAGTGTTGAACACCCTAAACCCTCCAAATTTAAATAGAGCGCCCCAAAATGAACCCTAACAACATTACAATGAACAACAAAAATATAATAAAAGTTACAACCAACAACCAAAGAAGAAACTTTGATGGAGCATCATTCTCATCGACTAAATTTCAAGATTTTTCAACTGAATTAGCCACATTAGGTGAGTGGCTTTCAAGGACCTCTTCTTTGAATCGACGATTCACAAAGTTTCCGCTATGCCCACCAGTAAAGGAATTTGTGTTTGTATCCTGGGTAGGTCTATACGTTTGAGTCGCAAGAAATTGAGGCACTAATTCAGGTGGATCATTTTTGTGGTGCTCATCGCACCTAATGAAACGATCCTTATGTTTTCAATTAATTGAGCAAACATAGAAGTATCGTCCTGCATTTGGTTTGCCTTCACCAGGAACCCTGAGTATCATAAACCCATTCCCACATACACACTGGGGAGTTGACATTTCACTGGAATCAACATATTTGAGAATCAATATATATTTAAAAAAAAAATCACACCTAAGTAAAACGCAATACTTAAACAATTTAACCATAACAAGAATGAGAAAGAGTTACATGTAGTTCATAAACGATAACAACAATAAAACAAAGTCTAATGAGTCAAACGATAACAACAATAAAAAAAGTCTAATGAGTTTCAGAAATGAACAAACACAAATATATTAAACTCCGGCTCTCCATTCATTCCACATAGACAAAGCTTTCTCTTCTCTCCATGCATTAATCTCATTAGAAGATTCAACATTCTCTACAAAGTCAACATCATTGAGATCATTTCCATCTTGGTCTTCGTTGTCTAGAAGTTCTTCTAAAGGATCAACGAACATTTCAGAGCGTATGAAATTGTGTAGAAGGAAACATGTCATAATAAGTCTCACTTGGACCTTGATATGATAAAAAGCTGGACTTGCCAGTATGCCAAAACGCTTCTTCAAGACACCAAAAGTATGTTCAATAACATTATGTGCTCTAGTGTGCCTCATGTTGAAATGCTCATGTGGGTTAGTTGGGCGTGAAGATCCGGGACCCCACTCACTCAGATGATACCTGGTCCCTCTATAAGGTACGGGAAAATCTTCACTGTTTGGATAGTCATTGTCACACAAATAATAATTGCCTAAAATATAGAGAGATTCATTTTAGTTAACTACTACATAATCTGACGACGTAAATAGATAATTAATTTCCAAAGTACGTTACCCCTTGGAACTTTTAATCCATTAGGTCTGCCAACGACATCTCAGAGAACTCTACTATCAGCAGCAGATCATTTCCAACCAGGTAGGACATATACAAATCTCATATTGGTGTCACAAACCCCCAAGACATTAGTGGAAACACGACCCTTTCGTGTTCTATAACGAGGTTTGTCTGATGAGGCAATGTGAACATCAATATAAGCATCGTCTAGGGCTCCTAGACATCCCTAATTAATACACAAAGATAAAAGATCAAATATTGATTATCAATCGGTTTTTCCAATAATTTTTTATGACATTGGATCTGAATGAATTACCTTAAACCATTCCCACCTCGGATTCGTTGAGTCTTCTGGAATTTGAATTGGTCTTACCATGAATAAGTGATGAAGTTTTAAGACAGCTTTCAAGACAAGGTGCACGTAGTGAGACACAGTTTGACCTGACCTTTCGTAATCAAATCCAATAGTCCTATTTTTTTTTGTGGTGTACTAATACACCTAAGAACATTGATACTTGCTCCTCAACACACACATATCTATTGTCTCTTAATCCTCCTCTCTCCCTCAAGATATAACATAGTCTCGCAAATGTATTTCGATCCATTCTTATGTTTGCGATATATTCAGCATCCCTAACTTCGTACAATCTATTAAGCCTATATACTTGTGTAGGAATCTTGGATATCATTTCCCCAGTTTGTGTGCGTCTCCTGACATTTCTATTATTGCGTCTATTGATATAGGTTATGAATATAACAATAATGAAGTTTTGAAAGATTAGTTCATCAACTAACAAATAAAAAAAAGTTCTCATTCTAGTATTATGGTAGACCATCGTACCAATCTGCATTTGAAAACAATTCAAAATCAAACATATGTGTATGAAACCAAAATTAGACACAAAAACATCATTTCTAGAAGGTATTTAAAACATAAGTTGAAGTAAAATATCAACATTTATCTTTCTAGATTTAGAATATCAACATTTATCTTTCCATTAGAATGTAATTACCAGAAAACCGCAACATTACTTAAAATGCGTACAAGGTTCAGATTTTGCTGAAATAAATCAATCTCAAAATTACAGTTTTTTCCCCAGTTTTCTCTCCAAAACATCAAAATATTTATACACATTTGATATTCCCATTATCATCTCTTCGTGTTGAGTGTGCTCGAAAATTTGAAGAACAAATCTTAGCTCTAAACCCACATTCATTTAGGTCTCATTTTTGCAGTGAACAAAACTTCAATCAATACATGCATGGAGGATTTATACAGTTTGAACAACAATTGGAGGAAGAATAATCAATCGGAACAACAACAAATTAAACAACAATCGGAGGATTTATACAGTTTGAACCCTAACTACAGTATGAAAAATGAAATTAAAATATAGATAGAAAAAAGAAAATTAATTACCTGTTGGATGGAAGAACGCTCGTTCGGTTGTCGTCTCCCGCCGTTGCCGCATACAATTCCACAGCCGCCTGGTTGGAGATTCACCGCTCGCCGCCGCTCGACTGTTGGAAAGGTCTGCTGCCACTCGTTCACTAGAGAGGTCCGCCGCCGTCTGGAGAGGGAGAAGTCCAGTCGCCGATGCTCGTTCGTTGGAGAGGTCTGCCGCTAGCCGCCGCTCCTTCGCTGCTACTCCACCGCCGCCCCTTTGCTGGAGGTCCGCTGGTGCCTCACCTGAGAAATTCGCCGCCGCGTCGCTCGCTTCGCTCGAAACTCTTGAAATCCTTCGCTGGAAGAAATCAATTTTTCTTTTCTTTTTTCGCAGCTTTTACCATGTATTATGTAATAGGAGGGGGGTAGATGTTATTATTTTTTAGGGTCAACACATTGTAAATTCATTTTAAGGGCCAACTTTTTTTTACCGGGCCAAATATTGGGTATCAAACACCCATATTAGCCCTTATTATGGAGCTTATAACCCCTATCAAACAGACCCTAGTATAACACATTAACAATTTTATAACCCCTATTAGCCCTTATTATGGAGCTTATAACCCCTATCAAACAGACCCTAGTATAACAATTTTATTATTTTTTAGGGTCAAACACCCATATTAGCCCTTATTATGGAGCTTATAACCCCTATCAAACAGACCCTAGTATAACAATGATAACAATTATATATGATAGTGATAGTGCGTATATATAAAATTGGTATTTGATGAAATTGAGTTTACATGAATTCGGATTCACACAAGTTTTTGTCTTTTTTTTATAGTTTTAACACGTCATGTCTAACTTATGCATTGTCTCATCGCGAGACGGTCTCATACAAAAACTATTCAAAACTATTTGACATTCATTTGTAATTACATCAATTAAATCTCCTTATTTAGAAATCTTAATTTGAATTCTAATTTTGGGATAATCTCAAAATTAAGTGCATTAAAAAGTTTTAATTTATATAACCAATAAATAAATTAATAATATTACAAACTTTTAAATTTTCATTGAATTATAAAGAAACTCAATGGAAAATTTAAAGACAAATATCAATGGATTTTTTTTAAGACAAATCTAATTAAGACTATGGGGTACAATCACATTAATCTAATTAAATTTTTATTTAATCAAATTAATTTCATTTGGAAACATTTGTGATCACATGAAAAAACTATTTAAACAAATGAACACATCAATTATTCATCCCACGTCGATTTTATATCGTTACTAAAAGTTACTTTATTATATAAAAACTAGCTTTTGAACCCCGCATATTACGAGGGTTTATAAATATTATATTATTAGTTTTAAATTAAATGTTTCAAAATTTTAATTCAGCTAGAATTATATTTATCCTCTTAATTTATTTATTTGTTTATCTTAATTTAAATTTGTGACCTTTAATTGATTATTGTTTTAATTAAATTTATGATTATAATTTTAAAGGATAGAATAACTAAAAAAAATAGAATATATTTAGAATGAACGACCAAAATCGATCATTTCTTATATTATGATATAAAGACACAACTATTTAATAGATGATTCCATTATAATTTATCTAAAATATGACATAATTCATTAATCAATTGTAATTTAAAAAAAAACTAAAAAAATATTTCGTAATAGAAAGAAGTTATAAGTCGAACTAATACAAAATAAAGACTTTAGAAAAGTAGAGAGTGATTCAGAAATACATTAAAATTAGAGAACATAAATAGTTGAGATTATAAATATTAAGACACCTAATATTTATCATAATTACCCCTATACAAATATTACTTTTTAAAAAAAGAATTGATTTCATTGGTTCAAAACAACCTATATGCTACTACCTCCGTCCCGGAGGAACTTGCACACCTCCGGGGGCACACTTTTTAAGAAAAAGACACTTTTTGAATAAAGTAGTTGTATATGGGTAAATATGTATATATTTTTTTGAGCGTGCACGCAAATCAATGTTTCCTTTTAAAGGGTGAGCAAGTTCCTTTGGGACGGATTAAAAAGGAAAGTGGGCAAGTTCCTCCGGGACGGATGGAGTACTTTATATGCTTTGGAAAGTGTTGCAAAGGCTAAAAATACATTTATTTTGCAAAAGATGAAAAATGCTAAAAAGACATTTATTTTGTAATGGAGGGAGTAAGATAAATATAATATCATATATAGCACAAATGCATGAAATCAAAGTATTTCAAAATAGAGACTTTTGAGGGGTGTGGAGGGGGGGGGGGGGGGGAGGGGAGTGATTCACAAATAGATATATAGATGTATTAAATGTTGATTTGTGTATAGTTTAAGTTTTAATTTTTCCCACAAATTTGTACATAGTGTATATGTGAAACTTGTTAATTTATAAACCATTTTACAATATTTTTTTGTAGAACAACACATATTCATTAATGTGAGTATGTATAGAGTGAAATTGGTTCATATATAAATCATTGAAAGGTATTAGTGGTTTTCACTAAAGAATATTAGTTGTTTTCACTTAACAGTATTAGTTGTTTACACTAAAGAGTCTTAGTTTATTTTCAGTAAACAACTAGTATTTTTTAGTGAAAACAACTAATACCCTTCAGTGAAAACAACTAATACTCTTTAGTGTAAACAATTAAGGGGACGTCTGGTTAACAACTCTTTAATGGTAATGGGAATGAGATTGAAAATTAGTGTAATTAGCATGGTTCATGAGAACAAAATCACTACCTCTCCTCCTAAATAAGGCAATCACTACTCCATTTTGATTACCATATTCTCTTCCTACAATCCTCCTCCTCAATCACTCCCCCATTCCTCCACCAACAACTATTTGTTGTCAACTTCTATTCTAAAATTGGGGCATGACACTAGCAATGGTGTCACCATTGGAACACTTCTTCCCCTAACATATCATTTTTTTATGAGGGCATAGATGGAAATAAATTTGCATTCTCATTGTCATTGAAGAATTGCTAACCAAGTGTCCCCTAATACCCTTCAATAATTCATGTATGAAATATTTTCACTCTATACTTTGTCCATTGATGTAAACAACTTATAGTGAAACACCTTATACACTCCATAACTCCGTCCTCGAACTTTCATAGTAGAACATGACTTTTTTTTTTTTAAGAGATATGAAGTATGTGAATGTGCGGTTGAATAAATTATTGTGTTGTTTATTTACTTTTTAGGAGCGTGAAAGTGGTTGTGGGACGTCCAAGCAAAAAATATGTGAAAGTAGTTACAAGACAAGGTTATACCCTTAAATGAAAACAACTAATATTTTTTAATTAAAACAACTCATGCATTGAAGTGGTTCATATATGAATCAGTTTCACTCTACACTGTTGGAGATCAAATTTAATCGGGAGGATTGGTGACTGTTTTAGTTCAGTTTAGGATCACCAAACAAGAACGTGTGATTGATTATCACCGTAAATGATAAACCGAAGGTTTGGGTCATAAAATCGTAAATACGAGAGTCGAAATTGTATTTATTTCGTATATGTGTATGTCTAGGTGTGTTTGTGTGTGTTTTGAGAATTTTTGTGAATTTGAAATTGTATTTCTTAGCTGGAGAACAACTATTTATGGAGGCTAGCAAGCATGAGGTATCCATGACTCTTGGTCTCCCTAGCTAGACAAGTGTCCTTTGACCTTATCTAAGTTGAATCTTAGTTACAAAGTCTTCTTTGGTCTTATCTCGGACTCATTGTTGTTCGTCCAGGTCGGCTTGATTTGTCCAGAAGGATCTTTCAATAAAAGTTGTTTGCTTTTTGAGTGTAATGCATCAAAGTTGTTCGCCTATATTTCTTGCTATGATGAGCTTTGGAATCTTGGTTCCTTAATCGTCTATATGCACCTCTTAGGTTAGTAGATACATCACATTTTGGTAAAGTTGCTCGTCACTAGAGACCAGGCTGAATATTCATCTGGTTTCGTGTCTTAAAACCTGTTCGCCAATAAGTTGTTCGTCGACGGAGTTGTTCGCCACTTCATACACCTCTCGGATTGATGTATGCACCCCAATCTTGATTTTCTTTGTTAAGTCCCTGATGTTTGCTCGCATAAATATGATTGATGTTCGCCTATCAACATACACTTTATCAAATTTACATACTCCCAAAATAAAATAAATAGATCTTATGTTGGATCAACGGTGGAATGAGATATTAATTGAACATAACACATTAACAATTTTAATAGGAATAAACCTTAATTGTAATGTGTTATGTCATAAAACGCTATCATATAAATTTTTGCAAAAAAAAAATATTTGTCGAGATTTTTGCCCTCTGTATTTTACTCATTACATATTACTAGTGTACCGGGCCAAATGATGTTTTCGGCTCCTCAAACTTCATGCACTCATTTTCAATTTTACCTATTGCTTTCGTAGGTGAAGTAATATAACATTTTGTAAAGTATCTGCATCATGTGTCATATATGTATTTCATTCCTGAATTTAAGTATTTTAAAGGGTGTCTGGTTCAAATTTGAATGATAATGGAAATAAAAAATTATTTTTTATCTATACTCTCTAATAAATATGATATGTTGGAGGATGATTGTTGCAATGACGATTTTATTACTATTGTATGTCCCAATTTTATAATAGAAGTGGACAATAAATGGTTGTTGGTAGGGAAATTGAAGAATGATTGAAAAAAGTGATTGTAGAATGAGAAAAGAGTAATAAAAATTGGGGAATGATTACCTTATTTAGAAGGTAAGTGACGATTTTGCTCTTATTAATCATTATAATTATACTAATTTTTTATTTTATTTTCATTCACATTGAAGAATTTCTAACCAAGCAATTCTAGATTCTCCATGATGTGTTGGTAGAGATGTTAATCCAGGCCGGGCTAAACGAGTCGGCTCGTTTAACCCTAAAAAATGCAGGGTTAGGGTCATAGTTTAAAAGACACGTTTAAATCTGGGCCTTTTTGGCACGGCCCCATTAGCCCGCGGGCTAAACGGGCTAGCCCGGGTTTTATATATATATATATATATATATATATATATATATATATATATATATATATATATATATATATATATATATTTATTTATTTATTTATTTATATTATATTATATAATAAGTGTATTAATTATTACTATTAAAGTATTAATAATATACTCACATTTTTCCAATTATCAGTTTATGAATTACATATTAATGTTTGAACTATTATGTGTCGGTGTTTTGTACTTTTTACGTATTGATGTTTGAATTTGTATAATTATGTTGAATTGTTTTTATGTAATTTCAATGAATTTATGAAAAATGTTTAAATACATTAATATTTTATTGCCACTATTTTAAATTTTGTGTTGAATTTTATTTTTTTTCGACATAACCCGTTTGTGACCCGTTTAGCCCAAGGTCCGCTAGGTTTAGGGCTAGATCTTAATTATTAGAGGTTCGTTAAGAGTGAATCGGATAAGGCCCTAACGTATTTAGCCCGAGTTAGAGCCGATCCTATTGAATTAGGGCTAGCCCATTTAACATCTCAAATTGTTGGGCAAGGCACCGGAATTAGCAAATGTTTCCAGAAATGACATACCCAGTCTGGTCTTCGTACTATTAAAAGAAATGCAAAAGGACAAGAGAAATGGAAAAAAAAAAAAAAAAACCCAAAAGTGGGGCCAGAATCCGATTATCCCGCTGGACCTAGCAAAATCGGCCCAATTGTTTTCTGAAAGAAAAGAAGAGGCCCCAACCTGGTCTGAAGAATGTTATTCCCTTCTGCCAAATGAGCTACATATAATATGTAGGTCTTTTGATAGGACGCGGATATTTACCCACTTTTTTTATTTGTTCACCCCCCTATTTTCAAACATGACAATGTTTGACATTTTTTTCCAAACAATTGACAATGTTTGACATTTTTTTCCAAACAAATGACAACATTTCGGATTTTTTTATCAAACAAAACGTAAGACTATCCAACGTGACAATGTTTAACATTTATTTTCAAACAATTGACAAAAGTTCGAAATTTTTTATCAAACAATTGACAAAAGTTCGAAACTTTTTATCAAACATAGGGGTTTGAAAATAGGGGGGTGAACAAATTAAAAATGGGGGGTAAATATCCGCGTCCCTTTTGATAAGGGGCCCCAACCTGGTACCGGATGGAAACTGGCCATTTTAGGTTCATTCGCTCTTTTATACTAGTACTAGTACTAGTATAGATAGATATTTAAGTAATTTTAGTGCTAAAGATTCCCCAGAAATGATACTGCTGTACTTGCACAAACACTGACACTCGATACCCCATATATATATATATGTGTGATTATGCAGAGGAGAGAGATGCTATGAAAAAAGAGTATAACTCTTGAACAAATTGTTACGATGAACAGACGCTTTCCCCCAAATCATTACAAATTAGGGCGTTTCCAAATTCTCTCTCAGCTCCCCCTTCTACTTCTTTTTCCCCGCCTCACTTGCTCTTTCTCCAAATCTCATCAAAACTGCAATTCCCGTGAACACGCTTTTATTTCGTATGAAATAATGGCGAAAATGACGCCTTTTCCATCTATCATTAAATTTAACCAATTGCTTAACCGCGTGGTCGATCTCAAAGAGCACGCCACCGCCATTGGACTCTTCAAAGATATCTGCAATTTGGGGATTCCAGTTGATGAATACACGCTCAACATTGTCGTCAAGACTTACTGTAATTGTAACCGTGCGGATTACGGCTTTCCCGCTCTGGGCATGTTCTTCAAGCGCGGCTGTGCTCCGAGTGCAATTACCTTCTCCATCTTATTAAGGGGTTTGTTTGTGGAGGGTAGAACTAACCAGGCACTAGATTTGTTTATAAAGATAGCTAGAGAAGAGCTCTGTGAGCTAAATATTGTTATTTACGGGACTGTGATCGATGGACTCTGTAAAAAGATGAGAGTCGACACTGCCCTGAAGGTGTTCGATGAAATGCGTGAGAGAGGAATTTCGCCCGATGTTATCGTCTACAGGTCTTTGATTCGTGGCTTGTGCAGTTTGAGTCGGTGGGAACAAGTTAACGTGTTGCTAGAGGAGATGATGGAATACGAAATGTATCCGGATGTGGTTATCTTCAATGGTATTGCCCATGCTCTTTGCAAGAAAGGATTGGTCGATAAAGTCGAAGATGTACTGCTAACGATGATGCGGCAAAATGTGGTTCCTGATGTAGTCACCTATAACGTGCTCATGCACGGGTATTGCTCACAGGGACGAGTGGATGACGCTAGGGAAGTTTTCGATTCTATGTGTAGCAAGGATGTCGCTCCCAACATTTACAGCTACAACACTCTGGTTGAAGGATATTGCACCGTGAAGAAGATAGACTATGCCGTCCGTCTGTTTCTCGAGATGCAACATAAAGGGGTGAGCCCGGATGTGGTCACATATAATTCTCTATTTCGGGGGTTGTTTCGTGTTGGTAGATGCTCTGATGCTCTGGACCTTTATGTTGAGATGCAAGCTGTTGGGTTAAAACCAAACTTCTATACGTACTGTAATTTGCTCAACGGATTGTGTCGGAATCAACATCTTAAACAAGCGTTGTGGTTGTTAGATGAATTGGAGCTAAAAGGAGAAGATCATCATATTGTTTACCATAGTATCATAATGGACGCATTATGCCGAGAGGGAAAACTCCTTACTGCTCATGCTATGTTTAATGATCTCCATTCGAGAGGATTAGAACCTGATGTGGTGACATACAACATCCTGCTCAACGCATGCTGTCGAAATGGGCTACTTGAGGAAGCTAAGAAAGTTTTCAACGACATGTGTAGCAAGAATGTCATTCCTGATATTTGCAGCTACAACACTCTAATTGATGGATATTGCACCGCGAAGAAGGTAGACGATGCCATCCACCTGTTTCTCACAATGCACCGTAAAGGGTTGAGGCCGAATGTGGTTACATATACGTCTCTATTACGGGGTTTGTTTCATGTTGGTAGATGCTTTACTGCTCTGGAGCTCTTTAATGAGTTGCAAGGTGTTGGGTTGAAACCAAACTTCTATACGTACTGTAATTTGCTCAAGGGATTGTGTCAGAATCAACATCTTAGACAATCATTCATGTTGTTTGATGAATTGGAGAGCAAAGGAGAACATCTTCATATTACTTACTACAGTATCATGATGGATGCATTGTGTCGAGCTGGAAAACTCCGTGCAGCTGAAGCTATGTTTAATGATCTTCATTCGAGAGGATTAGAACCTACTGTGGTGACGTACACCATCCTAATAAATGGATGTTGTCGAAATGGGCTATTTGAGGACGCTAGAAACCTTCTTTTAGTGATGGAACATGCATGTTTGATGCCGGATACGATTACATACGCTACAATGTTGAGAAGTTATCTGGTAAGACAAAAATATGATGAAGCAACAATGTTTGTCGAGGAAATGGATGCAAGAGGATTTATTCCTGATTCATATGTGTTGCCGATGTTACTTTATCTGCGAGAGAAGGTGGAAGGCAGTAATATTACTCTTTCAAAAGTTATACGCACTTATTCAACTAGTTGAGAAGATAAAATAAAAGCCTTTACAAGGAATTACAGCGTAGATTCATTTTTGAGTAATCTGCGCAAAGTTTTCTTCTAAATGTGCTGACTTGTGCAGCTTTTTTAGTAGAAATTGTAATGACACAGCATCAATACAAGTCTTCTTTTAACAATTGTGCAATATTGTTTTATAGGTGTTTGGCCTGGTTTAGTTAAAGACATGTGGGAATTATGAATTATCATCTATGGTATCAATTAATATTTTTTTATAGCTGCCACCTCAGGAGTTGTCAATGTCTTACCGTAATTACGTTGCTTAAGTATATATTGATGATATAATCATGTTAATCAATACTCTGCATCTCTAAATATGACGGAGACTAGAGCAAGTTGATTTCAGCTTTGATGCATTGCATATCTGAAACTTAATCTAATTAACCAGCTGTGAATATGAGGATGCACATGGACGTTTGCTAATTTCAAGAGGATGAGTTGAAAGGCAGCTGATTCGAAAACGAATTGGGTAGTTTTTCTCATCAACTTTTTCCCCTTCCAGTTTATCCTAAAAAGGACTAAGAAAGCTCCATACACCAGAGGCTCGTGGATTTCTTAAACGAATATATTATCTGAATCCCTAAACCGCATGATGTCATCACTATCAACCTTTACTTTGCAAGAATCCTCAACTTCCGAGGCGTTCATGTGGCCCACTTTTATTTGTGCTGGTCGAGACGTTGAAAGAGTTGTTTCGACTGGCACAAACAGACAAGAGGGAAGAATCCCTTGAGGGACTATAAGGGCCTGTCACAATTTATAGGCCAAGCCAATTGGGTAAGGTTTTGAAAAGGGTATTTATCATTAAAGCGAAATGAGTCTAGAGAATGATTTGGATAAGAGCATGAGTTGTTGATTAAATTGATTGATTACTTTCGCTTTGGGTATGTTTGTTTTGGGATTTAAGTGTGCGGGGGGAGTCATGACTTTGAAATCTTAGGATGAGAAAATCTTGATGAATGATATGAGTATGTGTTTGTTTTGGGATTTTAGTAGGGTGTGATTTTACTTTATGTCAAATCAATGTTTATTAGTGATTGATGTTGTATTATTTTATTATATTGTGTAAGAGAAAAGTAGGAGAGAGGTTGAGTGGATGATAAAAAAAGTGATGATGTGATTGTATTTAATTATATGAAAAATAGTAATATGTTTATAGGTAGGGATTGAGTTTGGGATTTGAAAACCCGATTTTAAATCCCGAACTCGTATGGGGCGTGGATTGTGTTGATAGGCGACCAGGCGAGCAACAGTGATCAAGAATTAAGAAGCTAATAAGCCCTAGTTAGAAGACAGGCGACCATCAGAATCTCAAGAGAGTCAACCCCTCTGGCGACCAGGAGCGCGATCAGGTACATTTTACGCGACCAGAAAAGCAGTGAACAAAAGAAATGAATAATCAAAGCAAAAGGTAAAAACGAAAGGCGGACAACTTTGCAACCACGCGAACAACCATGCATCAAGCCCAAACACGAGGCGAGCA
Source organism: Ballota nigra (assembly GCA_947034835.1). Classification (NCBI taxonomy): domain Eukaryota; kingdom Viridiplantae; phylum Streptophyta; class Magnoliopsida; order Lamiales; family Lamiaceae; genus Ballota; species Ballota nigra. The sequence continues at coordinate 40,091,938 of OX344723.1, forward strand.
AGAGGCCCATAGCGCCCAACGAAGATGTGCTAGCGGGCAATTGGTCACCAAGGAAAGCAGCTGAGTGGTCATGAAGACCAAGTACAACATTGGGAACTCCAAGAGTCACTAAGCTTAGATATAGTCCAAGTGTCTTAACACTTGGCATTCATCCATTGAGCAATAGTTTAGATGTTGTACAAGTGTCGTAACACTTGGCAAAGATCCAATGGCTAAGCCATCAAGATGGTGACACCTAGCCACTTTGTACATCTATAAATACTTCTTCATTTGCATGAAGAAGAGAGGGTTTTTTCCCATAATTCAAAATACTACTCAAACTCTTGCAAATTTATTTCTTGCATATTACTTAGTCAAATTCCATGATCTTAGATCTTGTTTGGTGATTTTAACAAAGAAAAACAGTCACTAATCATCATTGATTAGAAAAGATCATCAACAATTGGCGCTCGAAGGAGGGTACGAACCTCCGATTTGTGAAAAATTCGAAGAAAGCTTGAAGATCTTCGCCGGAATCTGTAAAAGTTGGCCGGAATCCGGGAAGAAGCCACCGGAAATCAAGTATGCACACCATTCGGAACAAAGTTATCCATAAATACATCATTTTAAGAGTTTGAATGCATGCATGTATGAACTAGGGTTTTCAAACCACCATATTCATACATACAAGGCTAGTAACTCTTGAAAAGGGTGTTTTTTAGAAGCAAGATCACCTCAATCCTCTATTTATCCCATACATTTCGGCAACCAAGATGATTAGGTCACAAGAAGAACGACATTCGAGCGCATCCCCGAATCCTAGGTTAAGAACTAGGGTTTCTTCCACCGAAGGACATGCCCGGACGGTGAGAGCAACCTCGCAAAGGAATGTCCAAGTCACCATTGACACAATTCCACCGGAAGTTGAAGCTCTTGCTCAAAACCCCGAAGAACTAGCAAAAACGATTGCTGTCCTTCAGTCTTTGCAAAATCGGCAAACAGCTGGACCATCAAGTACAACAGCAGCAGCCAATCGAGCAGACGAGCAGGGGCGAACAGGCGAGCAGAGGAGTAAAATGAGAGAAGATGTGCGCCGTGATGAGGCTGACAGCGCTGAAGTCCGTAGAAACAAAGGAAAGACTCCCATAAGTGAACGTTTGGGGAATCGAGAAGAATCATCCCCAAGTCAGGCAAGTGAGTCGAGCAAAAGCACTTCTCGGACCAGTGCGTTGGAAAGGTTGGGAACAAGGTATACAACCACGAGAGAACAATCTGAAAGAAATGATGCGCGAACACGCCCTGCTGCTCGCCCATCTGTACATGACTGGATCAGGAGATCAGCTTTCGGCCGGCTAGGGCCAAATGGAGCTAGTAACGTTGCTAGGAGGGCAACCCAGGAGAAACGTCCCGTCGGAGAGGGACTGCATCGTGAAAAAGTTGGACCCAATCACGATGAACAGCCTTCCGATGGGAGGACTCCCCCTAGCGAGTTGCAGGAGATGAAAAAAGCAATTGAAGAATTGCAAAAATAATTAGAATCTCAGAAGGGCGTCGGATCAACTATTCTCCCGTCCTCACCACTATCTCCGTCAATCCTCAATGCACCAATCCAGAAAAAGATACAATTCCCTGCCATCAATTTGTATGAAGGAACATCAGACCCACGAATCCATGTGACGAAATACTCAGACTTCATGATCTCAGTGGGGGCAACCGACGCCACTCAATGTCGAAATTTCCCACTCACCCTTGGGGATGGCCCGCATAGATGGTTTTCAGCACTGGCTCCTGGTTCCATCAACTCTTTTGCCCAACTGAGCAAGGAGTTATTGTCTCATTTCTCAACAGCTGGGTCTTACTTGACCCACAGGCACCGGTTGGCAGACATCAAGCAAGGAGACGAGGAGTCAGACAAACAATTTCTGGAAAGATTTGATAAAGTTCTGCTGGAAGGCGAAATGGTGAGTGAGGACACAAAGATAGTTGCAGTGATGGGCGGACTGAAGAAAGGAACCGAGCTGTGGAAGGAGATGCATTTAACCTGTCCAAAAACATATGCGGAATTCAGACACAAGGCAGGGATCCATGTATCGATGCAAGAGGCTTTACACAGAGAAATGGGGAATAAAGCTGACCCGAAGAAATTTGGCAAGAAAACTGGAGGAAATGACTACAAAGCACCAAAGAACATGAAGTCATTCAACGAAGGAGCGGAGTTAAAAGAAAATTTGAATCAAGTCCTCACGATGTCGGTGGACGCTGTGTACAACAATGTCAAGGACAAGGAGATGTTATCAGAGCCACGAAAGATAAGGCAGGAAAAAGGAAAGTTGAACCCGAACAAGTACTGCGCATATCATCAGAGCATCGGCCATTTCACCAGTGAATGTCGAGATTTGTTAAAACAATTGTGGAGGTTCTACGAGGAAGGAAGGTTGTCTGAGTTCGTGAAAAGGGAACCTGGCAAGAGGCCGAGGGCAGCAGCGCCGTCCAGCTCAGACGAGGATGATAGCGACGAGCAACCAAGCAGGACGGGCAAGAAAGGAAAAAAGGTCCCCGTAGCCCCAGCAAGACCAGTCCCGGAGATCCTAATGTTGGAACCGTTTGGGCCGGTAGGCGGATGTTCTGACGGGGGACCACCTATGTCGAAAAGGAAAAAGAAAGCGGAGTTGAGAGCAGTAGCGCAAGTGATGGAGGTAGGTACAAATCCATCAACCAAACGAACTGGGAACCTCACTTTTTCAGAGAAGGACTTAGACGGGGTGCTCACTCCCCACAATGACTCATTAGTCATTTGTGCTAACATCATGGGAACGAAGGTGCACCGTCTGCTTGTCGACACTGGCTCTTACACAAACATCCTGTTTAAAAGCACGGTGGACCGGCTAGGAGAATGCGCTGAATACATCAAGGATTGCGATCATAGAATAGTGGGATTCGGAAATGCTGTGACCTTCCCACTAGGAATGATTACGCTAGCAGTCGAACTTGTATCGGTCGAGGACCCTGAAAGGAGGCTAAGTAGGATGGTAGTCTTCCTAGTTGTAGATCAACAGTCCACCTACAATGGGTTCCTCGGCCGTCCTTTTTTGCATGAATTCAAGGCCGCAGTTTCGACGTACTATTACTGTGTAAAATTTCCCACATCAAAAGGTGCAGGCACAATTAAAGGTGACCAGAGGAAAGCTCGTGAGTGTCTCTTACAACTTCAACCCGGAGATCACAGAGTCAACATGGTGGAAGAACAACTCAGCAGTCGTAATGAAGAGAACCCATCCACTCCCAACGAAACCATGGACTCTATCGATACAGAGATGATGGAGGTAGATGAACAGCTGTACAAAGGCGAACAGCAGCCAAGCCATATGGAAGATGAAGAAACTGCAACAACCAGCAACAGAGCAGAGCATACAACAACAACCAACATGGAGGCAGAGGATATCGAACCACGACTGGGCGCGGAGTCAATGGAAGTCGAGGACGAATTGAACATGGAAGGGCCCATTAGTGACCCTCGCTGGAAAGGCCAGAAACGAAGGGCTACCCCGGTCGAAGAGTTAAAGGCAATAAAGGTCGACCCGAACCAAGAGAGCTTAGAACTCTTCATAGGATCTGAGCTCCCAGAGCCATACAGATCCAAAATGACTAAGTTCCTTAAAGCGAATCTTGATGTGTTCGCATGGTCGCATGCAGATATGGCAGGCATCAGCCCCGAGCATGCCTGCCACAAACTCAACATCGACCCGATGAAAAAGCCAATCCATCAAAAGAGGAGAAAATTTGGGCCCGATAAGTATAAAGCGCTCGATGTGGAAGTTAAAAAGCTTTTGGATAACGACTTGATCAGACAGGCCTTATGCCCGCAATGGGTGGTGAACCCGGTGTTGGTCAAAAAAGCAAGCGGGGCGTGGAGATTGTGCATCGATGTTACCGACTTGAATGCCGCTTGCCCAAAGGATAACTTCCCATTACCACATATCGACCAGTTGGTTGATAGCACAGCCGGACACGAGCTCCTCACATTCATGGATGCATTTGCAGGATATCACCAGATTGCAATGCACCCAGACGACCAGGAGCACACAGCGTTTTACACCAACAAAAATTTGTTGTGTTGGAAGAGGATGCCATTTGGATTAATCAACGCCGGGGCCACCTACCAGAGGCTGGTCAACAAGATGTTTGACGACCACATCGGAAAGACAATGGAGGTGTATGTGGACGATATCGCCGTTAAAAGCTCAAGGAAGGAAGATCACTTGCAACATCTTGCCCAAACATTTGAAATACTCCGGACCTACAACATGAAACTAAATCCCAAAAAGAGCAGTTTCGGAGTCCATTCCGGGAAATTCCTGGGGCATCTGGTCAGTCGACGGGGGATTGAAGCGAATCCATTGAAAGTAAAAGCAATCATAGAGATGCAACCGCCCCGATCAGTAAAAGAAGTTCAACGGTTGACCGGATGCCTAGCAGCGTTGAATAGGTTCATCTCTAGGTCCGGAGACAAATGTAGGCCATTCTTCGAGGCAATCAAGAAGGGGAAGTTTCAATGGACGAACGCCTGTCAACAAGCGTTCGAGCAGTTGAAAGAATATCTCGGTGACACGAAGATTCTTGCTAAACCAATTCCAGGAGAGAAACTGTACTTATACTTGGCGGCTTCAGAGGTGGCAATCAGCTCGGTACTTGTTCGAGCAGAAGGAAAGTTCCACCTGCCCATCTACTACGTAAGCCAAGCTTTACATGAAGCGGAACTCAAGTACTCGCCAACAGAAAAACTAGCATACGCGCTAGTGATGAGCATCAGGAAACTTCGGCCATATTTCTTCGACCACCAGGTAGAAGTGCTAACAACATTCCCGCTCAAACAAATATTGCATAGACCTGACACAGCCGGTCGCCTCCTGAAGTGGTCCTTAGAAATCAGCCAGTTCGGGATTTCATATGCTCCTCGAACAGCGATCAAGGGGCAAGCATTAGCCGACTTTATAGTCGAGCTAACTTTCCCCCAGGATCCGACGAGAGGACATAGTCATCCCTGGCACATGTACGTTGACGGGTCATCCACAAACACGGCCTCGGGGGCAGGAATAGTTCTGATAAGTCCTGACAGGCAAGTCTTCACTTCGGCTGTTCGTTTCGAATTCATGGCAACAAACAATGAAGCCGAATATGAAGCATTGATCGCTGGATTACGGCTAGCATTAGCGGTAGGAGTAAGGAAGTTGCAAATTTTCGGAGACTCTCAACTAATTGTCAACCAAGTTCGGGGAGAGTACGAAGCAAAGGACGAGAACATGGCCTTGTATCAGAAAATTGTTGCTCACCTGGCTTCCATGTTCGAGCAAATATACATTGAACAAATACCAAGGGATAACAATGCACAAGCAGACGCGCTCGCTCGATTAGCGACTAGCACCGGACCAGCGGAGTTGTCCGAAGTTACATTAACAAGGATATCCAACCCATCAACCGAGGATTACAAAATTTATCAAGTTGATGCGGAAATGGATGAAGATGATTGGAGAACGCCGATCATTAAATATCTACAAGACGATGAAAAACCAGACAACCCGTTGGAGGCTAGCAAGATGATTAAAAGAGCGGCAAGATATACCATAATGGATGGACAATTGTACAAAAGAGGATTTTCGTTCCCGTTGTTGAAATGTTTAACAAGAGAACAAGGCCAAGAAGTCTTGCAAGAAATCCATCAAGGCGTATGTGGAAACCATGCTGGAGGACGTGCGTTGGCCTACAAAACAGTGAGACAAGGGTATTATTGGCCTACGCTGCTAAAAGACGCTATCAGAGTTGCGAAAACCTGTCACAGATGTCAGATATTCGCCCCCAATATCCACAAGCCACCAACCGAGATGATAGCAGTCAATAGTCCATGGCCATTCGCGAAATGGGGAATCGACATCATAGGACCTTTTCCGATAGGAAAGGGAAATGTAAAGTTCGCAGTGGTGGCCGTGGACTACTACACAAAGTGGGCCGAAGCAGAAGCACTCGTGACAATTACGCAAAAAAAAATGATCAGCTTCATATGGAAGAACATCGTATGTCGGTTTGGAGTGCCACAGGCAATTGTGACTGACAACGGGCGACAATTCGAAGGCAAGAAAATAAGGAGCTTCTGTGAGAAGTGGGGAATAAAAAAACATTTTTCAACTCCATATCATCCCCAGTCTAACGGCCAAGTCGAAGCAGTTAACAAGATAATCAAACACATACTGAAAATCCGGTTGATTGACAAAAAAGGAAAATGGTCGGAAGAGCTACCAGAAGTGTTATGGGCATATCGAGTATCTCACAGAACGAGTACAGGCGAGACTCCATTCACAATGGCATTTGGTATCGAAGCAGTGATACCCATAGAATTGAAAGTCCCAATAGAACGGACAGCAACGTTCGACGAGCAGACAAATGACCAAGCTCTAGCTGCAGAAATGGACTTGATTGAGGAGAAAAGAATCTCGGCAGAAATGAGAAATGCAATATACAAAAGAAGGATCACAAAGTATTACAACTCACAAGTGAAAGTTAGAGAATTCAAGATTGGAGATCTCGTGCTCAAGAAGGTTTTAGCACCACCACCAGGAGTATTCGGGGCCAACTTGGGAGGGCCCGTACAGAATAACTCAAAAATAGGACAACGACACATATGACCTGGAAGACACGAAAGGCAATTCGGCCCAATACTCCTAGAATGCGGCTTTGTTAAAAAGTATTATCAATAGACAAGTCGTATTTGGCATTTGTAAGAGTTAATTTAGTTTTTTGCATCATCTGTATAGAGTTGTAAGTACGATGAAACTTTCAAAATCTTAAGGGTATATATATATAGAATTTTTATTACTTGCTAAGTTGTTCGCTCCACAAAGCAAAGTTGCTCGCTTCAAAATCACCATGCAGGGTGTTGATAGGCGAACATCATCTAAATATGGAGCAAACAACAATTAAAGTCTAAACAAAGAAAATCACGATTTGGATGCATTAACCAATCTGGGAGATGTATAAAGTGACGAACAACTCCCCCGACGAACAACTAATAGGCGAACAGGTTTTAAGACCTGAGACCAATGATGAGCCAATCGTGAAGTCACCAATGACGAGCAACTTGGTCAAAATATGATACAACAATCAGCCAAAGAGGTGTGCACATGAACAAAGGACTAAGATCTCAAAGCCAAGCTGAACGAAGCCATAAGGCGAACAACTTCCAAAGTACAACCTCAAGAGGCGAACAACTTTCAGTTGAAGGGTCATCAAGATCAGTCAAGCCGACCTAGGCGAACAACAATGAGTCCGAGATAAGGCCCAGAAGAAGACTTTGTAACTAAGATTCAGCTTAGATAAGGTCAAACTAAGGTCAAAGGACACATGTCAGGCATGCAAGCTAGGGAGACCAAGAGTCAGTAGCACCTCATGCTTGCTAGCCTCTATAAATAGTTGTTCTCCAGCTTATTTATATAATTTCGAATTTTAGACAAAAATACACACACAAACACACCCTAACCTACACATACACGAAATAAGTTCAATTTCAAATTCGATAAATTCACACCCCGATTTACCATTTACGGTGGTAATCAATCACACGTTATTGATTGGTGACGTAAAAACGGATTAAAACAGCCACTAATCCTTACGATTAGATTCGTTCACCAACAATTTGACGCTAGAAGAAGGGTTCGAACCTTCGGTTTAGTGTGATTACTCAAGAACTTCGAGTTGAAAACTTGAAGATTCATAGGAAATCTCAAGAAATATTTGAAGATACAAACAAAAGTGTTCTTGGTGTTCTTCAATTTATAAATTAAGAAATAATTTAAATTGAAATGCCTCAATCTAAAGAAACCCAAGGATCACGTTTGTCGAAAAGAGCATCTCAGACCCGGGCCACGTCGGCCGACCACCAGGACCGTGACCCGAGACATGCGAACAGGTCACAGCATACAACCATAACACATAACCTCCCTCCTGAGATGGAGGCTTTGGCGAACAACCCCAACGAGTTGGCCAAAACCATAGCTGCTCTCCAGGCCCTCCAGAGGCAACAAGAGCAGGTCAGGCCAACACAAGCAAGGCCAAGGGACAAGTCCCTAGAGGTTGTTAGGCCCAGGACTACTAGGGGCGAACAGCGAGAGGTTGATAGTGCCCAAGTTAGACGGAATAAGGGAAAGGCCAAGGTGGTCAACCAAAGAGAAGTGCAGGCTGAGTCTGGTCGCGGACGAACAACTATGTCTAGCCATGGAACAACGCGTTCCAGTGCCCAGGACAGGCTTAGCCAACCCCAGCAATGGGAAGCTGCTCGCCGGGGAGCAGAAGATGGGCGAGCAACTTTTGAACAGCCTCGCCCATCAGTCCATGAAAGACTCTCCCAGTCAGCCTTCAGGCACCTAGGGCCAAATGCAGCGAACAACCTTAGGAGGCAAGCCCAGGAAGTGCCCACTCCAAGCGAGGGACTGCGACGAGCAGAAAGGCTAATGCCTTTGCTCGCCGAACAGCCTCCAAGTCAGGGGGCACCTCTTGATGAATTATCAAGCCTAAGGAGGGCTGTGGAGAACATGCAGGGGCAACTAGACCAACAGAGGGGGATGGGAACGACCAGCATGCCATCCTCACCTTTGGCAGTTCACATTTTGAAGGCCCCGATACAGAAAAAGATTCAATTTCCGGCTAGCATTCAATATGAAGGCATCGCCGACCCCCGGGTCCACTTAACGAAGTATACGGACTACATGGTCTCCGTGGGGGCCAGCGATGCCACCCAATGCCGGAATTTTCCTTTAACATTGGGCGATCGGGTTCACAAGTGGTTTTCATCAATGCCCCCGGCATTAATTCACTCGTTCCCCAACTAAGTCGAGAATTTCTTTCTCACTTTTCAACGGCGGGGTCGTATCTTTCCCAAAAACACCGGCTGTCGGATTTGAGGCAAAATGATGATGAAACTGACCGGGCGTTTATGGAAAGATTCGATAAAGTTTTGCTAGAAGGAGAACCGGTAAGCGAAGATACAAAGATCGTCGCTGTGATGGCCGGGTTGAAAAAAGGGTCGAAGTTATGGAATGAGGTACGTCTTAAGTGCCCAAAGACTTATGCCGAGTTCAGAAACCAAGCTGGCATTTTTGTTTCCATGCACGAGGCCCTACAAACAAATTTGGGGGAGAACAAAGCTGATCTCAAGGAGAATAACAAAAAGCCCGTCGGGACAAGCTACAGGGTCCCAAAGAATATGAAGGCATTCACCGAAGGGTTGGATTTGAAGGAAAAATTGAACCAAGTGTTGACAGTATCAGTTGATACTGTGTATGAGAGCGTAAAGGAGAAAGAGTTGCTTTCCCCACCACGTAAAATCCGCCAGGATACTGGCAAACTCAACCCAAACAAGTATTGTGCCTACCATCAAAGTGTGGGGCACTTTACGAGTGAGTGTAGAGATTTGCTTAAGCAACTCTGGCGATTTTATGAGGAGGGAAAGCTCTCCGATTTCGTTAAAAAGCAACCTGGGAAAAGAGCCCGGGAGAACAACTCAGAAGACGAAGAGGATGGTCAACCTCAGAGAAACAACAGACCCGGGCGACCAGTTCCCAGTATTCCGGCTCAACCTTTAGAAGATCTGTTCATGATGGAACCCGCAGGTCCCGCGGGAGGGTGTTTTGATGGACAACCACCCGACTCTAATCGGAAGAGGAAAGCGGAGCTCCGAGCAATTGGCCAAGTACAAGAAATGGGAGTTAAGCCGTCCATCATGCAAACGGCGGAATTGACCTTCACCGAAAAGGACCTTGAAGGCGTCTTAACTCCGCATAATGATTCGCTCGTAATCTGCGCAAAGATTATGGGGACCAGAGTCCACAGACTGTTGGTGGACACCGGAGCCTACACCAACATCTTATTCAAGAAGACCCTCGATAATCTGGGAGATTATTCGGGTTATGTTCGGAATACAACACATAGAATCATAGGCTTCGGGAATGCTGTGACAACACCGTTAGGAATTGTAACATTAGCAGTACAACTTGTAACGGCTAATGAACCCGAGAAAAATATAACAAGAATGGTAGATTTCTTGGTTGTAGACCAGGAGTCGACCTATAACGGGTTTCTTGGCCGACCTTTTCTCAATGAATTCAAAGTTGCGTGTTCCACTTACCACCATTGTTTGAAATTTCCAACAGCCAGTGGAGCGGGCACAGTTAAGGGAGACCAACGGAAAGCACGAGAATGCATTCAACAGCTACGAGCAAAATTTGTACAAATATCCATGGTGGAAGCAACAAGTTATCCCGTCGACGAACCATCAATACTGAACAATATGATGGACATAGACGACCACATGGATACGGACGAACAACACTTGAACGAGCAAGTGTTGGACGAACAACTCGTTACCACCCGCGAGGAACCTCCATCTGACGAACAACAAAGGGGTGATGACGAACAACCTTCAGTGGGGGACTTGGAGGGCCAAGTACAAACGAACAACAATGGGACGGAGCCAACTGATGATCTAGAACCCCGCCTGGGGGCAGAGCCCATGAACATCGAAAATGATTTCAACCCTGAGGAACCCATACTTGATCCCCGTTGGAAGGGACAAAAACGACGAGCAACTCCAGTCGAAGAACTGGAGGCGTTCAAAGTTAATCCCGACAACGAAGATCTTGAATTATTCATAGGATCTGAGCTCCCAGAGCCTTACAGATCCCGAATGAAAGAGTTCCTCACCAAGAATCTAGATGTCTTTGCTTGGTCTCACGCAGATATGGTGGGGATAGACCCGAAACATGCTTGCCACAGGCTGAACATAAATCAAGCAAGAAAGCCCGTCCATCAAAAGCGGAGGAAGTACGGCCCAAACAAATACCAAGCTTTGAATGAAGAAGTTAAGAAGTTGCTAGACAACGATCTCATTCGACAAGCACTCTGTCCACAATGGGTCGCAAACCCAGTACTCGTGAGGAAACCAAATGGGACCTGGAGGCTATGCATAGATTTTACAGATCTGAATGCAGCATGCCCGAAAGACAATTTTCCTCTCCCACATATCGATCAATTGGTGGACAGCACTACAGGTCACGAGATGTTGACATTTATGGATGCTTTCGCCGGGTATCATCAAATTCCTATGCATCCAGATGATCAGGAGAACACAGCGTTTTATACAAACAAAAACTTGCTGTGTTGGAAAAGAATGCTGTTTGGCCTCATAAATGCCGGAGCAACATATCAAAGACTGGTGAACAAGATGTTTGATCAACAAATTGGAGACACGGTTGAGGTCTATATAGACGATATCGTAGTCAAAAGTCCCAAGAAGGAAGACCATCTTCAACATCTGACTCAAGTGTTCAAAATTCTTCGACACTATAACATGAAGTTGAATCCAAAGAAAAGCAGCTTTGGAGTTCACTCAGGGAAATTCTTGGGTCATCTTGTTAGCCAGCGGGGAATTGAGGCCAACCCTTCAAAGGTTAAAGCCATCATGGATATGCAACCACCACGTTCGGTGAAAGAAGTGCAAAGACTCACCGGATGCCTAGCAGCATTGAACCGGTTCATATCCAGATCGGGGGACAAGTGCCGTCCATTCTTCGAGGCCATCAAAAAAGAAAAGTTTGCATGGACTAACAACTGCCAAGCGGCCTTCGATCAACTCAAAGATTACCTGGGAGATGTTAAAATCCTATCAAAACCAATCCCAGGAGAGAAGTTATTCCTATACTTGGCCGCATCAGAAGTTGCCATCAGCTCTATTTTGGTGCGCGAAGACGGCAAATTCCACCAACCTATATACTACGTCAGCCAGGCTTTGCATGAAGCAGAGATCAAATACTCCCCAACGGAGAAGCTGGCATATGCCCTGGTTATGAGTGTGCGAAAGTTAAGACCATACTTTTTCGATCATCAAGTCGAAGTACTAACAACTTTCCCGCTCAGACAAATCCTCCATCGCCCTGACACTGCTGGACGTCTTCTAAAATGGTCACTGGAGATTAGCCAATTTGGGGTGACCTATGCTCCTCGAACAGCGATCAAAGGGCAAGCATTAGCCGACTTTATAGTCGAGCTAACCTTCCCACCAGATCCGACGAGAGGACTAGATCACCCCTGGCATCTCTATGTTGACGGATCCTCGACAAATGTGGCTTCAGGTGCAGGAGTGGTATTAATCAGCCCAGACAGACAAGTATTCACTTCGGCGATCAGATTTGGTTTCATGGCAACCAACAACGAAGCTGAGTATGAAGCTCTCATTGCTGGTCTCCACCTATCTCTCGCAGTTGGTGTCAGACGCTTGCAAATATTCGGCGACTCACAATTGATCGTGAACCAAGTCCGAGGTGAATACGAAGCAAAAGATGATCACATGATCGAGTATCAACGGATTGTTGCTCACCTGATGTCCATGTTGCAGCAAGTTTTCATACAGCAAATTCCAAGGACGAGCAACACTCAAGCAGACGCGCTTGCCCGACTAGCAACAAGTGAAGGCCCCGTAGAGTTGGCAGATATTATAGTCACAAAGATGAAAGACCCATCAACAGTAAGCTATAATGTCAACCAACTCGACGATCAAACCAGTGAAGAAGAAGAAGACTGGAGAACAAGTATAGTCAAATACTTGAAAAGTGGGGAAAAACCAAACAATCCTTTTGAAGCTGCCAAGCTAACAAAGCGAGCCGCCAGATATACTCTGGTGGGCGAGCAACTCTTCAAAAGGGGAATATCAATCCCACTTCTCAAGTGTTTGCCTGGGGGGCAAGGGCAAGCGGTACTCGAAGAAATACATGCTGGAGTATGTGGAAACCATACTGGGGGGCAAGCTTTGGCATACAAGACAATCAGACAAGGCTATTATTGGCCGACTTTACGTCAGGACGCAATAAAAAAAGCCAAGACTTGCCATCAATGTCAGATTTTTGCCCCAGGCATCCACACCCCGGCTCAGGAACTTGTATCTGTATACAGCCCATGGCCATTTGCAAGATGGGGGATGGACATTATTGGTCCTTTCCCGGCTGGAGTCGGAAACGTTCGATTTACCGTGGTGGCAGTCGATTATTACACTAAATGGGCGGAAGCAGAGGCCATGGTGAACATCATACAGCAAAAGATGATCAACTTTATTTGGAAGAACATTGTCTGTCGTTTTGGAGTTCCACAAGCAATTGTGACAGACAATGGTCCACAGTTTGATGGACAAGAGTTGAGAGAATTCTGTACGAAGTGGGGGATCAAGAAGCATTACTCCACACCTTATCATCCCCAGTCGAACGGACAAGTTGAAGCTGTGAATAAAATCATAAAGCATACATTAAAAGTGCAGCTGGCGGAGAGTAAAAGCAGTTGGTCTATTGAACTCCCGGAAGTTTTGTGGGCATACAGAGTTTCTCCCAGGTCAAGCACCGGAGAAACACCCTTTGCAATGGCTTTCGGGACAGAGGCTATAATACCAATTGAGTTAAAGGCCAATACATTCAGGACGACCAACTTTGATGAATAGGCGAACAACTCTGCTTTGGCTGCAGAAATGGATTTGCTCAAAGAAAAAAGATTAAATGCGGAGCTAAAAAATGCCACCTATAAACAGCGAGCAGAACGTTACTATAATTCCCATGTTAAACTTAGGGAATTCAGAGTTGGAGATTTGGTTCTAAGAAAGTTGTTCGCCCAACCTCCAGGTGTATTGGGACCAACTTGGGAGGGCCCGTATCGTATAACGGAAAAATTCGTTAATGGCGTATACGATATTGAGGATATGGAAGGCAAGCCGGCCCAATACTCCTGGAATGCTGTACATCTAAAGAAGTACTATCAATAAGTTTGAATTTGGGCGAACAAGTGTCTTGGGGGGCAAGGGATGCGTATGAGCTGAAGGAAGGCTAAAAACTTGCCTAATTTTTTAAATTTTCCTAAGTATAGATTCAAAAGTTGCTCGGCACATTGTATAGTCTGGTGCTAATTCTTTTGATTTTGTAGATAGAGTTGCTCGGCAAAAATATTATAAGCGAGCAAGTTTTAGTTTGTGTTTAAAGCTGTTCGTCAGATTGTATATGATAGTGATGGACAGTCTTACAACACTTGTAATTATTTCGCAATATAAATATAATAGTTGTTCGTCAAAAAGGAAAAGTCCAAAAGCTCGAGGTACAAGTCCATTTAAAGGTTGTTCGTTTTACAAATGAACAGAACCTAAGGACCAAGTCCATTTAAAGGTTGTTCGTTTTACAAATGAACAGAATCTAAGGACCAAAGCCACTTAAAGGTTGTTCGTTTTTTAAAATGAACAGAACCTAAGGCTGAACCCTGATTCCACTAAAGGCAAAGTTCAATTCGAACGAAAGCCCAACACTATATGTTATAATTGCAAAGGCATTTATAAAAATGTAAAGACAATTAACATATAAAGAAAATGAGCGAACATAAGAAAGACATTCCATTAATCAAAGGCTTTGAAGCCCCAAAAATAGTACAAGTACTACAAAAAAGGAACGAACAACTATTGCAAAAGACAAAAAGCTAAGTCCTAGAAACTATTGTTGCTCGGCGGAGGGAAGATCTTGAGCTTGCTCGACAGGGGGTTCGACGATCATTTCACGAGCCAAATCTTCAGCAGCCTTATCCTCAGCCTCTTTTGCGTTCTGCTCGTCAGCCACGGCCACCTCTTCCTCTTGCTCGCCTTCATCAGTTGGGGGCGGAGGATGAGTAATGGAAATACTAGGGTCAAGTTTGTCAAGTTTAACCCCTAGTACTGCCAGATCCGCCAGCTGAATCTCGATATTGTTCGGCGGAGGATAGTGCTCCAGGAATTCGTTTAGATCTTTGCTCATCTCTTCAACTAAATCCTTGAAGTCATAAGCATCGGCCGTGCGAATGCTGTCCGCATAGGCACAGATATAACCCAAGTTTGAGATAGGCCCACTCCGAGCTTGAAATTCTTGCTCGGCTTCTTCCCTAGAGAGCATCTCGGACATTTGCTTCTTCAGCCGAGCAACTTCTTCTTCTGCTTCTTCCCTCTTCTTCCTCTCTTCATCCAGCGCAGCTTTAGAGGAAAGTAGCTCGGCCTTTATATTCTTAAGCTCGCCAGAGACAAGCTGATAGTCCTCGATACGCTTCTTCTCCAGGTCATCGGCCAGCTTTAATTGATCCTTTAAGAGAGCAATTTGGCCATTGAAATTATTCACCACTTTCTCCTTCTCCTCGGTAAGCTGGCGAATGGAAGCGGCGTGATGACGAGCAGTCTCCTCTAGCTCGGCAACTTGAGCCATCCCCCTTTGAGCAGAAACAAGGGAGTTGGCGGCTTGAACCATTGATAGGTGAAAATTATCAATGGGGCCCTGGGCGAGGACAGCCTTGTTCAGCGGCCGCGACCAGGCGCGAGCAACAATTTCAGTTGCTCGACGAACATGTTCATCCGGAATGTCACGGATGTTCGCCGGGGTCTTAGAGCAGGCAAAATGGTGAACCAAGTCTGCTCGCCCTGGTTGATCGCTGGGCCGGTACCTGCGAACAAAAAAGAAGATCAACACTTGGAAAATTTGACAAAAGAAAAACTTGTTCGGCAAGAGAGTAAGGACTTACTCAGAGAATTTTCGTTCGTCCCGGCCTAGGTATGTAATGTCCTCTGGGCCTCGAGGGGAGCCAGTGTCTTTGCTCGCTTTGCCAGATCTCTCCGTAGGCTCTACCGATGAACGGCGTACAACATTCCCTTCAGGGCGAGCATGGCTCGAACTCACTTTCTCTTTCCCCTTATCCGGAACATCATGGGACACTGGAGTCCCGTCTGCCTTCTTTAAACGTTTCCCCCCACGAGGAGGGGAAATGGGAGGAGAATGAACTTGAGTAGGGGGAGCAGCCTGTCTTGGAACTCTGGCCCCCTCAGGCTTGTTCGTCATGGCGAGCACCTTTTGAGGGGGGTCACCTCTCCTTTTCTTCCCTCTTGGCGGCGCCATTTCGAGAACCCTTTGCTCAAGGAGGGCGTATGAGGGAGGAACGGCAACTGTTACTTGTTCGGCTAAAAAAAAAAGTTAGAATTAGACGAGCAAGTTAAACAAGTCAACGACGAACAAGACTTGAACCAGAAGTTAGAAATTTTCATACCTAGGGGCACCTCAGCTTGGGCCTCCAGGTGATGAGGGTAAGTCAAAAGACGAGCAGCTCTTTGACACCTTGCTCGGCAAAGATAGTCAATAGTCCTATCTGCCCTATTGCGGAGGCCAACCAAGCACGAAGTAAATAGAAACTCGGAGCTCAACTCCTCTTCCGAATCCCACTTGGGTAGACGAGGGCCTGCGAACAGACAAGAAAAGTTAAATTAGAACCACTTAGCCCAAAGGCGAGCAAGAAATAGACTTACGTTTCAGTTTTCCATAGGCTGCTGGAGAATTTATTCGTCCAAGGCCTCCGTGTGGACCAGAAGATGCTCGCCAATCACCCCCAATCCAGAAGAAGTGTTGCTTCCAGTCACGAATCTTGTTCGGCACCTCTTCCACCATTTTCAACCCAGTTCTGGCCTTGAGATAGTGACAGCCTTCTTCTCCTAAGGGGCAGTTTGTAATTGTCATCAAGTAGTTGATTTCTTCCGCAGTGATCCGATCAACATACCCCTCCAAGGCGAACAAGCACATGGAGCCTAAAAGATTCATCCACCCAATTGGAGTAATTTGGGTGATGGTCAAGTTGGTCGCCTCCAGGAATCGACCAACAACGGGTGGAAGAGGCAGCTTTAGTCCGGCAATTAAGGTGTGAATGTTGATCGCCGTGCACCCTGGAGGTGGGCGATCAGCTCTTTCCTTTCTCCGAGGAGCCCACATGTGAATATCATATGGGATCTTGTAGTCCTTCCGGATAGAGTCCAGTTCATCTTCGCGAACAACACTTTTAATCTTGCTCGCCTGGTATCCAGTTTTCACCTTGTCCATTATTTGTCTCTGTGGGCGAGGAAAGCTGTTCGCGTATTCCTCAACATATGCTCGACATTCGAATGGCCGAGCAACTCCCGTTGGAATCTCATTTTCCAACATCTTTGGGGATGGGAAGTTAATACCCTCCAAGAACTCGCGGGTGAGTTCGTTAAGATCTGGATCTTCAGATTCAGCAGAAGACGAAGAGCTTTCGTCCAAATTGTTGTTCGCCACAACTGTTAGTTCTCTCCCAGATGGGCCCGCACCGGTGTCCTCCACAGAGCGAACAACTGAATCCACGTGAGCGTTCGATGCTGAAGAAACTCCAACGGGTTGTGGATCGTAAGCAACAGTTGGGAAAAGGGGATCTAAGGTCTCCTCAGTTTTATTGCTCGAATGCGAAGACATAGGAGGGAAAGGAAGAATCCGGGTGGTGGCGGATAGTGTTGCAGACGGCGGCGCTTTCCCGGAGAAGACGGTGGCGCTCGGATCCACACGGCGGCGACAGAGTTTTCGAGAGAAAAAGTAGAGAAAAAGATGGAAAAAAAGAGAGTAACTACCTGGGAATTGAAACTTGAAGTCAAATACTGAAGGACGGATGCCGGAAAGCTTGAAATCGCCCGAGGGAGGTGGAAATCGCCGGAGCACTGTAACAAGAGGGGGAAAAGTGGGAAAAATTTCAGTTTTCCCACTATTTATACCCCAAGCAAAAATGGGGTCCCAGACGTAATTTCCCAAAAGCTCAGGGACTAAATTGAAAGAAGACGGAGTTAATTCCGAGTTAAACCACAAGTTGAAGGGCCTATAAGCAATTATAGGGGCGCGTGGCCTCGGGGTTGGTCGCGCGTGAACGGCGCGCAATCATTTGCGCTGGCGTCATCTTCGTGATCTCCCCAGATCATGGGAAGACGAAACGATTATCCCAATATTGCTCGTCACAAAGATGTTGTTCGTCCAAATCTTGGCCAAGACAATATCCTAACTACAGTTGCTCGCCACAAAGTTGCTCGTCTGATGCAACATCTAGTCAGGATAGGGGGCAATTGTTGATAGGCGAACATCATCTAAATATGGAGCAAACAACAATTAAAGTCTAAACAAAGAAAATCACGATTTGGGTGCATTAACCAATCTGGGAGGTGTATAAAGTGACGAACAACTCCCCCGACGAACAACTAATAGGCGAATATGTTTTAAGACCCGAGACCAATGATGAGCCAATCGTGAAGTCACCAATGACGAGCAACTTGGTCAAAATATGATACAACAATCAGCCAAAGAGGTGTGCACATGAACAAAGGACTAAGATCTCAAAGCCAAGCTGAACGAAGCCATAAGGCGAACAACTTCCAAAGTACAACCTCAAGAGGCGAACAACTTTCAGTTGAAGGGTCATCAAGATCAGTCAAGCCGACCTAGGCGAACAACAATGAGTCCGAGATAAGGCCCAAAAGAAGACTTTGTAACTAAGATTCAGCTTAGATAAGGTCAAACTAAGGTCAAAGGACACATGTCAGGCATGCAAGCTAGGGAGACCAAGAGTCAGTAGCACCTCATGCTTGCTAGCCTCTATAAATAGTTGTTCTCCAGCTTATTTATATAATTTCGAATTTTAGACAAAAATACACACACAAACACACCCTAACCTACACATACACGAAATAAGTTCAATTTCAAATTCGATAAATTCACACCCCGATTTACCATTTACGGTGGTAATCAATCACACGTTATTGATTGGTGACGTAAAAACGGATTAAAACAGCCACTAATCCTTACGATTAGATTCGTTCACCAACACAGGGGGCGAGCAACAGAGCTGAATGCAAACAAAATGCCAGGCCAAGTCCACAAAGAGACTACAAGGCCCAATTATCTAAGGCTAAGTCTTTTTAAAAGACACTAATAGTCCATCTAAGCCGATCAGGCGAGCATTAAGGCACAAAATATTTATTCAAAAAAAGAAAAATGCGCGAACAAGCGAGAAACAAAAGAAATAATAACAATGAAAAGAAAGTGACGTCGTCCAAATTTTTCATTCATTAAGGAAGCAAGTTGTTACACCAAAAGGAAAGAAAAGAGTGCAAGCTAGCCCTAATACAGACCTAAAAGAAACAAAAAATACAAGGTCTTCAGGCTGGAGGAGCTGGAGGCGCATCCGGGGTCGCCGGAGCTGGAGATGCTTCTTCAATAGTGGCAGCTGCAGTAGTGGTCGCCACAGCGGAGGTGCTCGCCCCATCAATGGGAGTCAAGGGGAGAGAGTGGAGGCCATCGAAGATATCCACCTCCTTGCTCGGCTGCTCGCCGGAGGACTGGGGAGAAACAATTTCAACACCTTCCCCAAAAATATCCAAGGGAACTCCCATCTCCCCAAGATCAGCCAAGGGAAGCTTGAACCCTTCACCAAGGGGATTGTCTTTAACATAACCAATAAAGTCCTTTTTTGCAGTGGCCAAAACGTCTAAGTTATGGTCCAAAGCGAACTTCACTGATCTTAAGCTCTCAGCGTAAGCACAGACATATCCCAGGTTGGTGTTGTCAGCCACATCTTGAGCATAAAGGTCGTAGGCGACCATCCCAACCTTCTCTTGCTTAAGGCGAGCAACCTCGGCTTGAAGCTCCTCTATTTGGGCGACCATGGCCGTCTTCTCAACTTCTAGCGCTCTTGCTCGCTCATCGGCCACTCCCAGCTCAAGAGAGAGCTTCTCCGATTGATTCAGAGCAAATTACTCGCTGGCCACGGAAGCGTCGTACATCTGCTCCAAATTCGCTATCGCTTTGGAGTGCTCAGCTTTCTCCTGGGCGAGCTCCTCATCCTTTTTCCTTAAGGCAGCAGCCTTCTCCGCCTCAAAGCCTTCAATCTTGCGACCAAGACTGCGATTCGTCCTCTCCAGGAGTACGATTTGATCAAGGAGTCTCTGAGCCATCACAGCTTGATGGCTAGCATTGTACGCGATCAAGCGAGCATTGTCGCTCGTAGTCTGCCCCTGAACAATATCTTCACAGGTCTTGGTCCAAGAACGAGGGACCAACTCGGTTGCTCGCCGGACATGGGAATCCGCGATGTCCAGATATGGAGGAGGAGTTTTTACGCAGCTGAGCTGATGGAGCACTTCTGCCCGCCCAGGGTGCTCCTCAGGCTTGTACTTGGAAAAAGAAGAAAAATCATGAGTAAAATACATAATGAAGGAGCGATCATCAGAGTTAGGGTTTGAAGACTTACTCTCTCAACTTTACGGGGTCATACCCCAGATATGAGCGATCACTGGGTGATCGCGATTTCTTGTTCAAAATGGCAGCAACGGCCTGCTGCTCACTTACAACCTCAACCAAGGCATGCTTGGTAGCAGGCGAGCGAGGAGCGCGATTACTCGCCTCCATGATAGTCTTTGAGCGCTTTGATGCTCGCTCGGCGCCATCCCCCTCCTCGCGAGAATCGTCCCGCGGAGCCTTCTTTTTCGTTTTTTCCTTCTCCACAACTTGTGAAGAAGAGGATGTCTTGGGGGCCGTCTTGGGGACTCCTTTGGAACCCCCCTTGGATGTTCGCGGGCGAGCACCTTGGTCCCCTCCGGCCCGTAGGCGCATAAGTGATAGAGGCGGATCCTGTCTCTTCCTAGTTGGCTCCTCAGCAGCCATTTGCTTAACTCTTGCAGCGAGCAAGTGGTAAGATTGAGGAATAGTTGGCACAGCAACGGTCACCCTTTGATCTGTTTAAAAAGAAAAAAGTCGAACAATAGAGTTAGCTAAGAAAGGCGATCAAGCGAGCAATGGTGTAAAGTTGATGATAATGATCACCTTCAGGGATCTCTGCTTGAGCCTCTAAGTGATGAGGGCTCATGAAGAGTTGGGCGATTTTTCGACAATGGGCCTTCGAAAGATGCAAGATGTCGCGATCACTCGGGTTCCGAAGAACGATTACGGCCAATGTGTATAAGAACTCTTCACTAAGGCCTGAATCTCCCCACTTCAACACTTTTGAACCTGCAAAACAAAAAGAAAGAAAAAATTAAAATTAGTCCCCAACGCGGTCCTAAGAAAGAAGAAGAAAGGCATACGTTTGATTATGCCAAATCGTTCGGGAGAGTTAATGCGCGCTTGGCCGCCAGTGAAGCCCACTGATGCTCGCCAATCGCCGCCAATAAATAAGAATTGGTTATGCCAACTCCTAACTTTATTGGGGACTCCCTCGATAAGTTTCACCCCCGTCCTCGCCTTGACGTAATACCAGCCTACCCCCTCCTCGCTCCATGCCGAGACAACCCAGGCGTATAAAATCTCAGCCGTACTGAGTTTATTTTTGTATCCTTCAAGACCGAAGAGAGTCATCAGGGCGAGCAGATTGCTCCACCCATTGGGAGTAATTTGGGTGATCGCCAAATTGATGTCCTCCAAGAAGCGACCAATGATGGGATGTAAAGGCAAGGGGAACCCAGTGTTAAGTATGTCCAGGTTGATCGCCGTGCAACCCGGTGGTGGGCGATCAGCAGTTTCTCCTTCCTTGGGGGCATACAGGAATATATCATAAGGGATATTGTACTGAGACCTAATACTATCTAAGTCATCCTCCACGACTAAGCTTGATATCTTACTCGTTGTATAAACGTTCACTTCGGCGGACATGAACTCTCTGGCGCGAACAGGAAAGGCCTCAGAGTAGCGAGCAGTGTAATCCTCCCATTCGTTTGGTCGCGCAATGCCTTCAGGGATTTGAGACTCAGGAGTCACCTTAGAAGTAGGAAAACCTATTTCTTCAAGAAATTCTCAAGTCACGGCCAATCTTGGTCGCGCAACCTCCTGGTGGTCGCATTCAGCCTCAATCTCAGCAGCTACTTCCTCCGAGTCCTCTCCCAAATCAGAAGAGGTAACACCCTCCGCATCTGAGCGACCAGCAGGATTTTGGACCTCCTCCTCGCCAGAATTATCTAAAGCCTGGGCCTCAATGGAGCGAACAACCGAGGACGCCTCAGATCCCGTTTCTTCGTCTACCGATAGAGTCCTTGGATTCCGGGCAAACGCTTGGTGAACAGATCGGCGAGGAGCAGGGGAAGAGGTTTCCTCCATGGGGCGTTTCCCAGGATTACGCTCGATAATTTCAATCGACACAGTATCACTCGAGGAAGTCATTTAAAGGGAATTTTTCAATAAAATAAGAAAAATGACAGAGGATTTCGAGGGAAAGAATGAAGGATAATAATACGGCGGAAATAAACAGACACGGCGGCGCTTGAACGGCGGCAATGGCGGATTTTCGAACGGAAATGCGAAAATGATGAAATCAAAGAAATAAACGGAACAAAAACAAGATTAAAGACAATGTTCAGCAATTACCTGAAGAAATTACATGAAATGAGCTGGGAATCTCGCAAAAATTGAAAGAGAAAAGCTTGAAGAAGAGCTCTAATGGAGAAGAAAGCAAGGTTTCGAAAAAAATGAAGTGAGGAAACGAAGGTGGGTATTTATAAGAATAGAAAACGGGGGTCAAAATAGAATTTTTGAAAATTTTCTAGGCCCCTACTTGCAAAGAGGAACACGCGTGGGCGGGAGGATGATGTCATCGCCGCCCACGACGTTTCGATTTCCGAGAACCTCGGGAACTCAACCGTCACCAACGCTCGGAATGCCCTGTTGTTCGCTTTGATGACCTGATGGTCGCCAGTTTTCCCGCTCAAATGAATTTAAAAATTTGTTGCTCGCTCTACGCAGACACTTATCATTTTATTGGAATTATGCCTTGTCATTCATTAGGCAGTAATTTCCCTAATAAAGAACAAGTCAGGGGGCAATGTTGATAGGCGACCAGACGAGCAACAGTAATCAAGAATTAAGAAGCTAATAAGCCCTAGTTAGAAGACAGGCGACCATCAGAGTCTCAAGAGAGTCAACCCCTCTGGCGACCAGGAGCGCGATCAGGTACATTTTACGCGACCAGAAAAGCAGTGAACAAAAGAAATGAATAATCAAAGCAAAAGGTAAAAACGAAAGGCGGACAACTTTGCAACCACGCGAACAACCATGCATCAAGCCCAAACACGAGGCGAGCAAGAGGCCCATAGCGCCCAACGAAGATGTGCTAGCGGGCAATTGGTCACCAAGGAAAGCAGCTGAGTGGTCATGAAGATCAAGTACAACATTGGGAACTCCAAGAGTCACTAAGCTTAGATATAGTCCAAGTGTCTTAATACTTGGCATTCATCCATTGAGTAATAGTTTAGATGTTGTACAAGTGTCCTAACACTTGGCAAAGATCCAATGGCTAAGCCATCAAGATGGTGACACCTAGCCACTTTGTACATCTATAAATACTTCTTCATTTGCATGAAGAAGAGGGGGTTTTTTCCCATAATTCAAAATACTACTCAAACTCTTGCAAATTTATTTCTTGCATATTACTTAGTCAAATTCCATGATCTTAGATCTTGTTTGGTGATCTTAACAAAGAAAAACAGCCACTAATCATCATTGATTAGAAAAGATCATCAACAGATTGCAAAGTCCAAAGTCCATCCGTGTGAATCCCAAAACAAACATACCCTTTGTGATGGTAGGGATTTAGGTATAAGGTTGTGGTGGCACAGATCTTTTGAGTCTTCACGGGAAGCTAATATTGTGAAGAGGTACAATCAGAACAAGGATTCATCGTAACATGGGAGTTTTGAAGTAGAATGAAGAGAGGAACATGTGATTTGGAGTCGTGGAATTCTCAAAAGTTATGGTGGGAATAAAACAGACATTTAATAAAAAGATGATAAAACTCAACTACGTAAAATTGGGGGTATTAGTCTAATGTGAACGTGCTACATATAAATGCTCGAATTTTGATGCACCTTTAACCAATGAAATACGATAAATGGGGCTGCAAATCACACTTGTAAAACACAATAGAATTGCTGCACAACCCATGAAATGTTGTATACATTAAAACCTATTCCGGGGACGGAACGCCGGACAATGGGTTCAAACATTACAATGTCACGGCCAAAATATCCACATCCTATAATTCCTAAAATCAGCATCTAAATACTCTACAACCAGCGTCTAGTTTTTCTTCCGTAGCAAAGCCTGTGGCCTCAAACGGCTTTCACCACTTCACACGAGAAAATATTCTGGGAGACCATAATTTTTTAGCAAAAATTGTAGAACGGATCCTAAATTGTTCCACTGCAGATTCATAAAGGGTTTTAAAAACCTAAAATTCTCAAAATAGCCTCGCCTGCAAAATTTTGGTGATTATGAGTCCACCATTTCGTCTTGTATTTCATTTGGAGCGATAAGTCCTGGAATTGACAGCATTCTCTGTCGTTCCTTTTCTCTTTGGGCAGCAGCTTCCTCCGCATACAAATCTTTGTTATCCTACACAAAACCAGGATTTGAACATTTAATATCACACATCTTATACGTCTTAAAAAAAAAAATTAACCATCCTTTTTTTTTTTTTTTTGGCAATTTCAGAATTAATTAACAAGTATAACAAGAAAACAGAGGCAATCTTGAAAAAGACATCATCACGAGGCAAATGCATGAACCACGACAGTAATATCTGAGAGTAAGACTTGTACCTGAGCTGAAAATTCTTTTGATTGAATAAGAAAATCTCTTATGTGGTTTTTGAATGTGGGAAGATCATTTCTCGACTCAATAAGTCCATTAACAAATTGGGTCACCTGAAAAGACACCAAACAAAACTGAGCTGGTGACTTATATAATGTAATCTCATAGATAGGTGGTGTGGCACAATACCTCAGCAGCTGTCATGTTGGGGAAGGATGAACTCAAAAGCTTAATTGTGTATTCACGAACAAACGCGCCATTATTTGGATAAGGATATGGAACTGTTGCAGCATCCCACAGGGGCTCAGTCAACAGACCAGATTCCACCTGTAATTGTTACATGACATCCATTTTATACCACCAAACTCGCCAGAAAGGATGCTTAAAAACACAACGATGAGGGATGGCTCGGGGCATAATAAACAATATAAGAGGTAAGTTAAATTACCAGGGAGAACAACTGCTGCAGCACCATTACATGCAACTTAAAACCAGGTTTATGGAAGGTATCTGTCAATACAGCGAAGATTTCTTGTTCGATTGTCAAAAAGTAAGTCCTGAAGAACTGATTACAGAACTCGGTTGCCTGCAAACCATAGATGCATTAGTAAGCGCTTCGATAAATATGATTATATTGACAATACAAAAGAAACGAATAAAATGCACCTGAAAGTTTTTAAGCATCTCCACTAAAAGGTTGAGACCAGTTTCAGCAATATTTCGTTCAGTGTGCCGGAAGGCCCAAATGATTGAATCCATCACGAGTTTCAGTTGCTGAATATAACCAGTAAAACACGCGAACAATTAATTAAACAATATTAAATTCAGATGAAGGTCCACAGAAATTTCAGAAGGGATATGTGTTATCAAAAAAGAAGCACATGAGATAAGTACATCACTGGACAGGCGGATCAAAGCAGGAAAACAATGTGTAGCAATAGCTCGAAGGAGTGAGAAGAACTTGAGTCGATGCTCCGGATAGTCCTCAAAATTCTTTGTTATCATCTGTAATGAGGACAATAATGAAGTCAAAACGCACAGGATAATAGGGATGTAAAGTTGCAAATATTCAAAAGCTTTGGACCAAAAGCTGAAGCACATATTCGTCAGATTCAGACTCCAGGCTGCATTGAAAGTTGAAACATGACAAAGGAGACCTAATGGAATAATTTACACAGGATAATAACACCAATGGACCATCCCATTGAAAGAAAACCCCATATTTCAATGATATACAGAGTGACTCAGCTTGTCATTACAATCAGTCCAACACCGTGGATAATATATAAATATGTAGCCTAGACCAGTCCTCTTCTTTTTTTCACAAGAGACGAGATTTTATTATTATTTGAAATAGCGAATGTGGAATCCCTTGAAGTTACAAAAGCAGCAGAAAAAGCAATAAAAACATTACACAGCAAAGGACTGGACACAAATGGACGATCAAAATAATTAAAAGCATGATGAACAGATATTGAGGGAAGATGCAAAGTAGAAGAAAATTAGAAAGGTAGAAGCGTGGATACAGACTGTAATTTCACACTGGACATGTTAACATCTTGCAGATTTTTATGTTTATAAACTGCACATTTACCCAGTAAGAATGGTCAAAAAATACTCATAGCCTACTTGAGCAACAACCAGTTGCATAATAATTCTCAACCAGATTTCAAATGATATACCAACCTCCAGAGTGCACTGGAAAACGGCTTCAAATATGCGAGGAACATCTTCAATCATCGTCCCCTTATACCTAAACAAAGAAAGGAACAACTAAGAATGTTGAACTTGATAGAAAAGTCTAACAGCAAGCATGATAATTTAAATAGTCATGCATAAGCAATATTCACTCTAAGCTGGGGCATCTACCCAAAATCATCAGGGTAGGAAGATACTTCCAAGCTAAATTACAAGTTTGCACAAAGTTGAGTTGCAACTTAATACTGTTACCAAAATTCCCTAGGAAGTTTCAAGACAGTCGTGTACATAAGAGCAAAAGGAACTAGAACATGCAACATAAGTAACAAGAGACATTGAGGCATACTTATTTATTATGGTGGCAAAGAGAGAGAGAACTTCCGATTCTCTTGCATCAGGCAAATTCCGAGCATAATCCCCAAGCACAGGATCCATCATTGGAGGCACGCATTGTTTGCCAATATGTGGCTGATCCTCAGCTTTGTCCAGAAATGTCTCAATAAGTTTTAAGGCTTCCCTCTTGACTGAGCTGTTGATAAATAACATGATAATATAATATTGATAGGAGGATGGTTAAGGACATAAGAGCATCACAACTTGGAGCTTACCGTAAAAGTTTCACAATTGATGTCTTGGAAGCAAAGGGCCCTCCTAGAGCGATACTGGAAGATATAAGCTCACTGTACATTCTGTGGCATGCAACCAAAATATTAATCGACAAGAAAGAATCACTGATAGAAACTCACTAAACAGAACAGAAGAAATACTGAAAATGCAAAAAGCGAGACCTGTACACATTGAGCATGTCCATAAAGATTAGAGTAATCTGTGGCAGGAAACATGTTCCAAGGGAGCTGGCAACACTAGTATTTGTCTGTCACAACAAACGCATGCATAAGAATGAATACATGACAACAAAGAGGAAAGTAGACTAAGCAATTACATGATACATGACGTGCGCCATAATTTAAGTTAACTATGGAAACTTAACAGAAGCTTTGAATAAGTCTAATCATAAAATCTTGAAGAAGGAGAATTGTGCACTTCTCCACTAGCTTCAGATAGGCAGTCATTTAAGCAGAAGCTAGTGGAACTTCAACGATTAGGAAAAAAGCTTGTATTATATTAATGCGATCATATTATGGTATTTGCAAACAAAATTTTTCCTAATACTCAAGTAGATAGGGGGATACTATTTGATGTGCCCAGTCACCAGTCTAGTGATGTAATCGAGAAAGCTTCAAAAATGAAAAAAATTAAACAGTACTACTTTATTTTTCTTTTTCCAATACATCACATTAATAATTCCTTCCAAAAGATTCTACCAAATCCAGAGACATTACCAAACTTAACTCCTTACATCCTCTAAATACATCTCGAAATAATATCACTGGGGGGTCTCTATGCCCAATCAATCTGTGTCTACGAGTAGATGTACTTGCATAAAGAATCTATAATTGTTCTCAATCCACACACAATTGACAAAAACCAGGATCAAAGCCTCATAAAGGTTTATGTTTAAGGTCCCAAAATATGAACGGGATGTTCTCTTTCACTGTTTAACATAGTGGCACAAACTCAAAACAATATCGCAAGTATATGAATGAATAAATTTACGTTCTTCAATTTTTAATGTTATATGCTCAAGGACAATCTCGCCCATTCTTTTTGGAGTGAAGTCACACAATTTAATAAGGAGCAGTAAATACCATTCATAAACATTAATGCAGATATCAACATCTTAAAGTGTTTGTTACTGCATTGGAGAATTTGGAGGAGATCGAATTAGAATTAGTTGCATATATATCCATATCCATATTCAGAAACGAACCTGCAATATATTAAGCACTGCTCTTACAACATCTGGATCTTTCAAGAAATCTACACTCTGATGCGCCTGCCCAATAATCTCTGCCCATTTCTGCAACAGATTATACATTGTTCATGTCGCAAGTCATACAAGTTACAACATAGGTACCAATCACACAGAGAGAAGCAGACAGTAAAGATTGCTAAACAGGTTTACTCTATGTCGAACAGCAGGATAACGTAGATTTTACCTGGTTAGGAAGCTCCATCAATCTCTGTAAATATTCATCTCTCTTGTGAGGATCAGATTCTGCTTGAATCATATTGCCCACCTAAGAGAATAAGGTAGCAAAAGTAAAAAACACCCTGCTATGAGAACCATTGCAGTCAAAGCAGCAATTCCTATCGGTGAAATGAACATGACTTACTGATTCATAGAAGGAATGGATCTGATGAGGCTCAAGATCGGCAATAGTTGTTGGAAGTGTTGTTAAGAGTTCTGACACAAATGGTTCATTCTCTCCAACCTGCATAAGCCACAGTTAATTGCTTAAGAACACACATCATTTGTGTCCTTGAATCAGTAACACAGGCATTATTAATAGAATCCTAACCTGCACAATGACAAATTTACGCTTGCACTTCTGAACAATTTTCAAGAATGTGTCGCACGCCATGTCCTGCATATTTGAGACAGAAGTAACAACATTATTGCAAAGTAAGACACCTCAAATGATGTATTACAAACATATTTTTATCATCCTCGATATTGACTGGAGGATGTACAACGAGAACTAATTTTAACAACAAAATAAGGTGACATGATACAAAATATCAGCCCTGAATCCATAATTCTACTGAAAAACAATATGTACTTAACCTGAACTCCTGGATGGCTTTCATGCATGAACTCAAACAATTTGTTTACAACAGTTTTCAAGAACTTCCAGTGGGCCCTCAAAAATCGTGGGTACTGTCCAACCACATACCTGCACACCAGATAAGTAAAATTAGCAGTAGGCTTCAACCAAAAGATTATATATTGTCTCATGGCACCTCTTATACTTAAAAGAGAAGGACATGACAATGATTTGTATAAAGATATTACTAATTTAAAAGGTAAGTACTGTAATGCTCACATTATATTACTGGCAATAACAGCTTTATTGTCCTTTCCTCTGGTGACTTCGCAGAGGTTCAACAAATCGCGAATGACCATCACTAAAAATCTATTTTCCTGCCACCAAGTAATAAGGAGCACTAATGTATAAAGCTGAGATCACTTTTCAATGGTTCTTAAATTGGTAAGAGAACCACTATGACATAGCATCTATGTAAGAAGAAAATACTGAAAACCAGGTGCTTAGCCCACCTGGCCACTGGGCTCCTCACTTGAGTGAGTGACCCAGGTTCGATTCCCTTTGGGAACGAATTAAGGGAGTTATAAGGTGGCTTGGAGAATTCTTGGAGTACTTGGGGGTTTGGTGAACTAACTTCTAACTACTAACATTTACCGATTAAAAAAAAAAAAAATTGAAACAAGTATGCAAGATACATCCCCAATAGTCCAAGTTCAACCAAAAACTAAACTCACATATATTATCCAAACTTAAAGAAACTAATAATCACTATAATGGGCTAACAACAAAGAAAGAGAGAGATAAGTATCACTTCCACATTTATTATGACCACGGAGGAATGCATAATTAGGAAAGAATTACTCATTAGCAAAATATTGAACATGTTTAAAGTTGCATAATTATAACTAGCAAACATCGTTTATGAAATATCATCTCAAGAAAGCAAAATTCATATAAGAAAATCCCTACCTGCTCCTCCACCATAGACCCTGAAATAGATCCAATGGCCCAACACAGTGTATTGAGGTTGTTCCAGGTCCAATCCTCTCCACCTAGTTGGTTGTTCAGTTTTTTCAGCATCTGTTCTCACATGTATTAAATTTACAAAATTGATTAATTCAATGAGTTGGAAATTATATAATAACTCAATAAAAACAAAAATCACCACTGAACTCTCCAAAGAATAAGGAGAATCTTTCAATAAAAATACAAGCAAGAATAGCTTAACAAAGCCAAGACACGGTGCACCAAATGTACTAACAGATTCAGAAGCATTTTCCAACAGTCAAGCAGCAATAACTTGAGACAATTATAGATTTGTCTATAATATTGCACACTCGCACATGCACAGAGAGAACCCTTTAAAAGCATGTTCAAATGTAGGGAAAATTGAGAACAAAGGCAGACCTGCTTTTCAGTATCCTCATGATCAAGATGAGCCAAATAGATTAATGTTTCCCTCATTATCTGCAATAATGATGAAATTTCACCAAGATATTAAAACAATATCTAAGGTTACTAAATAAAATAATAGAAACCTGCATCAATTGTATTCAGTTTTAGATATAACTACCTTATACTGAACAAGCACATCATTATCTTTCATAGTCTCACGAACTATATTCCCATTTTCGTCCTCAACAATGAGAACTTCTTCTGGCTTTGCCATGCGGCATATCATCAGTTGTCTTAACTTTGACATTGGGCCAGCATAAAGTTGACGCCTCTGCATCAATTGTGAACCAAGTCCATCAACCATAACTGGAAGTATCGGCACCTGCATGTTTAATATAAAGGTTAGGAAAGAAGAGTAACATGTCCAGGCACTAATGACAGTAGGTGAAGAAACAGTTCCAGATATTACTGTGCAGAGCTCTCTGCATCCAAAATTCCCTTTTGACATATGGAATGTAGTGGTCGTTTAAATATGTTCAAATCTCCATGAGAAAATATCAACTCATTCTAAAGCTGAATAAACACAAAATTTCATTCCTTATTCCATACACACCAAAATTCAGAAAAAAAGTTCAAACCGATAATTGATCTCAAGGACACTATGTATTTCTGTTAAAGCTAGAAAAATGATGACCAAGTAATCTACTATCCCCGTGTTTGCAACCCCAAAAGTTGCAAACATAAGAATATAAGATTTTACAGCACACTGGTGTTTCATGAAATGTCAATTTATCTCATCAACTCTACAATCAATGAAGTGTGCCTGTGCAGTAAAAACAGCCCACAGGAATATCTTCAATTTAAGCCCCGAAAGAGGAAGGAAAAAAACTAAAACCAAGAATTTGCTGAAGAAGTGATAGTCACAACAATAAATATAATGGATAAGTAGACACAAAAAGATCATCACTAGCCTCTTACCAGGTCAAGGTCATCACTGAAACATTGTCAACAGAATAACTACCATCCATCTCACACGATTACAGCAGAATGTTAACCAACCCCCCCCCCCCCCCCTCCAACCCAAAAAAATGAACATTGGACCTGGAAATCTTAATAACTAAATCACATTTATGGAAAGGGCTGCACAAGAGTAAGATATAAGTGGATCTGAATGCATTAAATTGTCACAGCACCTGCAACCCTATCATGTTGGACGCTGCTGCAGGATTATCTAAGTTATGGTGAGCTTCAAAAAGCTCCAAAACTAAGGAGTTCCAATAGTCCAAGCAAACCTGCAACCCAATGGAACTCGTTAAAAAAATAAACTAATAGGAGAAATTTTAAAATAACATATAGATTCACAATATACCTTAAAAACTTCAGTGTCATCAACATATGAAATGTTGATGAGATACTCAAGCCCAATAAGCAGTAGATTTATGTTTTCTTGTGAAGATTCCAGGACTCGTATGTGAGACTGCAACCAGGAAACAAAATGATCATCAATCAAAGGGTTAGATATTATTGAACATGAAGAGCCGTAATAAATATTCTATTGTATCTCCCAATTGGGGGAAAAAAGGTTTAGTAACACAAATAACGAGTGAGACAAGGTCTTTAAAGTTACATCAAAACTAGAAGTGCATAAATTCACAAGAGTGCTCTAAATTATCTACCAGTACGACATTAAAAGCCCAATCACATTTTTAGATAAGCAGTACGAAGAACGAGAAGAAATTCAAATAACATCTGAATTAGAAAAGCATAACTTTACCCCTGACTGACCTGTGATAACTAAGTATACAACATATCCTACAAAATTAAGTCTACAACAAGTGGAATTTTATATACAGATTCAATAAACTGATGCTAATGTATATAATTCACATTATGCTCAAAAATTACAGCAACCATTTAGCCTTTATTAATTTCTAACCAGGGACTAAGAACCATCTGTTATAAATATGTTAGATTATTTGTTCATGTTAATGTCACCTTGAATATATACCAGAATTTCTTCATTTACATGTTCTCTTGTTTCAACATTCACACACCCCTATCATCGAATCCCTCTTACTGCCTTCTTTTCAGATATTAGTTGGAAAACAAGAACAGGGATTCACCTTGTAAAATGATGTGAAAAACAATGCCAAGTTTTGGATAAATGCCTGGAGTAAAAAACAGCAGAATATTAGTGTGTTTAAATACACATGATCATTGAAAAACCAAATTACACAAGGAAAAAGAAAAACCTGCTCTTCACTAGTGCCATTTCCATAAGCATTCAAAAAATTGGTAGTAGATGGGAGGATGGCCTAACAGGCAACAAGAAGATATCAGGAACAAGCAAACAGTCCATTGAGATATATTATACAGTCACTAAAACTGAACAGAACAAAGAAACCTTGCAAAATTGCACACAGAGAAATTTAACTAAAGTACCTGCAACTGTATCACAAATAAAGAATACATTCTGACATACTGCATATTGTAGAAGTCCCCAAAATTAAGAGCAGCAACCTGAAAAAAAAAAAAAAAAAAACATGCGTTATTTTTTATGGGGGGGAATATATAAAAATAATTTGAAACTGCCAAAGAAAGCAGAGTACCTCCGTCAGACACTGTAGAGTAAGATTACGATACGCAGGCACGGGGAAAAAATTCAGCAGTTTTTCAAGCTGTCGAACAAAAGCATGAAATAAGGACATCAACCATAACTTCACATACAACAAAATCATTCCAACAAATTATTTCTGAACCCAAGGAACCATAACAAAATAGAATTACAAACCAGTGGTGATTCAAATATATAGCCTAGAGGAATCCAGGAAAGGAAAGCATGCAACGTGGCCAGAGTAGCCCTGATAAGTTCAGCTCTTTGAGATGCCGATAATACATACAAGCATAGCTCATGAATCAGCTGGAACTCACTGTAGAACGAAAAGGACATTCTCAATATTTTATCAAGTGAAAAGGGGAAAATCTACAAGTAGCTAAACATTGAGAATTATTATAGCATACATATTACAAGATCAAGCAGAGCTTGGAACATTGAGCAAATAGGTATAGGCACTATAAAAGCAATTTGATTGCCTTATGAAGACATACATGCCCCAGGAATGTTAAATACGGCAGATACAGGGCCACAAAAAGGATAAATATATCAAAAAGAGACCTAGGAAAGAAGATGTTTAACACAATCACCTGTTCAGTGACTGTTTTAACTCTTTAATCTTCTGTTGAGTCATCTCACCCCTTGAGAAGTCGAAGACCTCTTCACTTAGAAGCTAATAACAAATAGCATCCCAAGTCAAAAAGTTTACTAAATGAAGATGATTCATAAAACTAAATACGAAGGTAAGAGAGCATACTTTAAGAATTGCCATGCAATTCTCACAAATGGTTTCGCTGGTTTTTGCTGCTGCGACCAGGTCAGGAATAAAGCTTCTCCACCGAGCTGGCCACTCATGCTTCAAGATCTGAATATGCAGAACATAACCATAATCTATATATTCACAGTGAGGGAATGAGAAGTGTCCTCACTAAAGAGATGTCTACAGTGAAGCAATAGTAAGTATGTTGTTGATCATCATTGTGACGACTTGATGATATTACCTGAACCAATATAATGTTTAATTTATTCACATACAGCCTCTCCCGCCGGAAAGAGATCTCGTCGCTTGAGAGCTGATAAAGTAATACGATGAAATTTTCAATACAGATACTGTCCAACTAAAGTTGCAGCTGGGTGAGCTGACCAGGTGAAACAACAGCAAAATCATTCTCCAAAGAGCAAATGTTTAGGTACCTTAACTATGACTTCAGAAATATAATTCTTCATGCCATCCCGTTGTTCAACAGGCAAAGCATTCCATCTGTACTTAATAACACCTTCGAGGACCTATAAACGAGAGTTCAGAAAGTTGTTTGTTTCATTAGTAACTCCAATCGGCATAAACAGAGATAGGGTCTACAGTTAACATGATTAAAATCAAAGTCCACAACAAGAACAATATCCTGTCCATATTCACAGACCTGTAAGGCAAAAAATTTGGTGTTCAAATTTTGTGCATTAGATAATATGTGAACAACTTGAAGCCACATGTCTGGATTATTTTGCAAGTCTCGCAAGATATGGTCCGCAGCAGTCCTCTGACGCCAAAGCAAGAGAAGAAAAAGTAACAAAAAAAGGGTAAGTACAGATATTTGAATATCTATTCTTCAAGTAATCCGTAATCTACCTTAAATACATATATTATTATGCAGACTGGATCAACTTACAAGGACTTCAACCCAAATTTAATTTATTGAGAAAAGTATGTGATAACCAGAAATAATCCTGAAAGACCATTATTTCATCTAAGTATGTCATTCTCTAAGGAGACAGCATAATATAAACATCAAAAGTCCTTATAAACTATTAAGACGACGACAACCACCACGAACAAAAAAATGCTGACATTTTTCAGAGCATGAATATGTGTTAGATAGCCGAGCCAAAGTTCAATCATGATACATGTTGAATTCAAAATATTCCACAAAATCAGATGTGCATCTACCCCCATTTGTCATATTTCATGGAGATTATGACTATTCAAATTGGAGAAGATCAATCTAGAGGACCATTAGAGCCAAAAATGAAGAGCATCGTTTGTTAATTTTATTACAGATGATATACTAAATGGTTGAATTGAATTTGTATCTCCAACTGTTTCATCATCTTTAACCACCCTGATCTTTACCCTTTGAGAACTTACAGGTCCTTCTTAATGAAATTTGTATCTTCTAGCTTCAAGTCGTTAATTGTATATTGATTATGAAATAAAACTTAATGCTTATGAAATTAGAACTTATTATAGTGATCAAAGATTAGGATGTTATTCCAACAATTTTTTATTGTTAATGCATGATAGACGTGAAACTTAATTTATATCCACACGTAAAAACATACAGTCATCCTAAGAGTTTTGATAATTTAAGTTGCAGCAATTTTTCAAGGTATCCCATATAGTGAATGATATTTGTTTGATTAAAAAAAAATTATTACAAACTAATCAAAGATTCGTGGTGATTCCTAAAATATATGCAACTATTTATAACGGATATGAAACCTTTTTCATATCTGGACAACATCCAATCTAATTGCTTTAAATCTCATATAAGCTTTTAAAACATATGGAACATACTTATTATTTTATATCACTAAACTTATTGATCAGATGCAACTTTGCATTAATGCGTCACTAAAACAAAAAATAATTGAGCCGTTGTACACTTTCACAAAACAAGCAACTAATTCACAATCTTTACGAATTATTAACTTTGGAATTGATAGTCACTGCTACCAGAGATGAATTGAATTCATTGGCGATCAATTTCAAGCAAATCAGACGAACACGAATCAATATACAAAACGAAGTAATAATATCACATTACAATTCGTCTGGAGATAAAAGAATGAATTGCATGCCACGGAAATCTTAAAAACAACTGAAATTTTCCAATTATTACTGAAAATCCATCAAATTCACGAGCACAGAAAAACACACACTGAAATGCAATTCAATTACTAAAGGAATGCAAGTGAAACTCCAATAGCAAAAAACAGCAAAATGCTTCAGACCTCTTCTTTGGATCCGGTTCCATAGAACGCTTCGACAGTTGCGTCGAGCAGATGGACATCTATCGGCTGACTCAAATCGCGTAACATCTCCGCAGCCATGGCAGAGATCACCAGTCGCTCCAATTAAACCCTAGCCCCAAAAAAGAAAAACCTCCCTTATCCAAAAACCCTGCCGTACTAAAACAAAACCCTAGCGCATAAACAGAGACAATCTCGCTGAGTGAGTCCGAGAAATGACAGCTTCAATTTAAAGCAGAGGTATTCTAGAGAGAGAAGGAGAGAAACTTTGAAATTGGGTTTTAGCCCTTCCCTCCTGTTTTATAATATGTGTGAGAGAGAGAGGGTCAAGATACTTGTGCGATAACTCTAGTGAGTTGTATATACCTTTGACAAAAGGGCATGTGTAGATTCATGTGTTCCTTTTCAAATTTTATATTTTTCTTTTTCCTTTTTTTTAATCGATTAAATAAATCTCACGATTCTTGGTTTTTTCTTTTGATACTTTTGGTTTGGGTTAGGGTTTAAGTAAGGGCCAGATTCCGTGTCCAATTCAATTTTATAAGGATTTGTGTTTTTTAGGTATTTATTTACGGTAATCTTTCTAGAATATTTTGACCGTGTTTACTTCGAGAAACTTCAATAATAATGAGAATAATATTGAAAATTAATGTAATTATGATACTTTATAAGACCGTCTTTCCTTCTAAATAAGTTTATTATCCTATTCATCTGTTGTCCATTTCTATTCTAAACTTGAAGCATGACATTATCAATGGATTCATCATTGGAATAATTATTCCTCCAACATATTATATTTGTTATAAGGAAATAGATGAAAATGAATTTTCATTAAAAAGTTGTTAACCAAACACCCCCCTAAATTGTACGAGTCTTGTTTATTTTGTAGGATTTCTTTTAAACTTTATGATAGGAATCTATCTACATATCTATTTTAGATGTTTGGAAATTATTGTTAAATGGAAAAATATTTGTTTTAAAAATAATTGTTTATCAAGATACTCCATATTTTAAGATAATTGACAAATAAAATAAAATATTTTTGACATATTTTTAAAATATATATTACGATAAATCCCTCAGTTTTGTAAATATAAAAGACAACATGATTACACAATTAATTTATATTAAAGTGTATTTATTTGCGTTCAAGAGTGTTTACTATTAATTTTATTTCGAAAGATAATATTATTATTCTTTTTAATAGTGGTTTATTTTTAAAGAGAAAGTAATACATACCTCATGAATTTTTTTTTATTTTTTATTTTTTGTAATAACTACAAAATCATGGTAAACATGATGTAAAAAATAAAAATGAGAAGACAGTGGATATTGAAACTTCTCTCTAAAATCACATTTTTTTCGTTTTCAACGAACATTCATCATTGCTAAAATCTACCAACATTGCAATTGATTACTAGCTAAACAACCACATACATGGTACAATTGATTAGTTTCTTAAAAAAATAACATTGAATGGTTATTCACAATTTTTATTTATTGACATTTTATATAAGATAACTAATAGGAGTTGTCTCTTATAAAATTTGAACGAAAGTCTCGAATTTCCTCATCTTCTTGAACATGGTCTCTTGTCCATAATATACATCTCAACAATTTATCATAACACACATCTCAACAGTATATTCATTATATCTTATTTGTCAATGGTTATCATAATATTTACTAATAAATATCAATATTTTAATTGAAATTTTATCATTATATAATATATATCACAAATGTATATATTTTTACAATCAAATATATGTCAACAATTATTATGTATCTCAAATATGTAATTACCAAGATTTCGAATGAATGTTTCTGTGTCAATAATTTTGGATTATATAAAAAATGGGGAATGATCATGCCCATCAGTGGACACAATATAATATACTCACCGTGATAATAACACATAATTGATAAAACCTATCAATTAAAATTATAGTGGGTTCATTGCTTATTTGTCATTATCACATTCGCGGTGAGTATATTATATTGTATTCACTAATGAACATATGATCATTTCCGTATAAAATATTACTACCTCTGTCGAAATTTATTAGTTTTATTTTCTATTTTGGTATGTCCAATAAAATTAGTCTTTGTTTCTCGGAAAAAAAAAATGTTATACACTCTCAACTTACAACTCATTTTACTTTTATACACAATGTATTAGTTTTCTAAAATCCATAATATATATAGATAATAAAACTTAAATAACAAATTAAATTTTAGTATTTTATTTACGCATGCACTTAGATTTCAAGCTCAATTTTGATTTAATTTTTATTTTTTTCAAAAACACATACATACACATCGAACTGTATATATATATATATTTTTTTATTTTTTTTTGCAATTGGGGTATTCCCAGTGACGAAGCCAGGAATTTTAGTGGGGGCCCGACTAGAAGTATTATGAAATTGGTTCACAATTAATACATTTTAATGAAACAACTAATATATATATCATTCAAAATTAATACCTTATAATATAAACAACTAATATTTTACTGAACTAACATCTTTCAACACTAATTTCACAGCAAAACTTGTTCACACGGGATTTTTTCTTTGAAACATTTTAAAGATATAGTAGTATATGTTAATTTTTTTTTTATAAAATTAGAAATTAATTTTATTACAATAGAATTATTTTACTTATAAAATTACATCACAACATTCAATTTTTAATACTCCCCCCGTCCCACCATTATTCGCACTTTTGTTTTCTCGTGTTTTAGCGAGCAAGTTTTTTATTAGTATTTAAAATGATAAAGTAGGTTTTAAGTCATTTTATAATAGAGGAGAGATAGATCTATCAAACCCTACCTTAAAAGCTACTTTATCATTTCAAACATCAATAAACAACTCGCTCGCTAAAACACGAAAATAAAGTTAGTGTACAAATAATGATGGGACGGAGGGAGTATATTATTAATCATTGTCCACGAAAAAACTCCATATATAAATTGAATCATCAAATAAAAATATGTAGAATTAATAAATATTATCTAAAATAAAAGTATTAACAATTGAGGTTCCAATATTAAACAAAAGAGTACGTATAGGGTGAAATTAGTTTATATATGAATCACTGAAGGGTATTAGTTGTTTTCACTGAAGAGCATTAATTGTTTTTACTGAATAATATTACTAGTTTACACTGAATAGTCATAGTTCATTTTCACCGAACAACTAAGACTTTTTAGTGTAAATTAGTTATACTCTTCAGTAAATACAACTAATACTCTTAATGAAAATGACTAATACCCTTCAGTGATTTATGTATAAACCAGTTTTACTGTATACTTTGTCTAAACAAAAATATATAATAAAATATTAGTAATGAAAATTTAAAAGCAAGTTAGAAAGAGGGGAAAAAATAAAAATGAAGGAAAGATATAAGAAATGTAGGCAAAAGGAGTTGAGCCTAGGTCCATGAAAGAGGGCAAGCACTTATAACTCAAGATTTGAACCAATAAGACACTTTTACTTAGGTGAATTTAATGGAAATTGTGCGTATATATTCGAAAAATTAAAAAATTCTAGGGGGCCAGTAAACCCCCGGACCCCATGTAGCTCCGTCCCTGAGTATTCCTAATGTCTTTTGGAGATATTGCTTATTATTTTTTGGGGTATTACTGATTTTTGTTTGGGGTATTTTTTTTTTTAAATTCAAGTGCATATCATACACTCAAGTGCACACTCGATTTTTTTTTTTTAATACTCCCTTTGTCGGAACTACTCTCCCACTTGTTTAATCGATATTTTCATTAATATCAATATAACAAAATTAACTTTTGCAATTATATTTTTTCTACATTGTATATTTATATTTTATATTATTAATTTTTTATTTTACTAAAATCTACTACTGAAACAAAGTAAAATAGAAATCAACGAGTACATGCGAGAATAAATGGCAAATTGATATCTGATTTACGTTTGGGGAGTTCGGACAATCTCAATTTCTTCGGATATGGACAATCAAATCAATAGAGTCGACATATCCACGCGAGATAAGCGCGCGTGCATTACCACACTTCTTTTCGAAACGCTCCTTTAATAGCACGATCCCCTGCTAAAGTTTTCCACGCACAATTTGAGGAACTCCACAGTAAAGTACAACAGGAAGAGCACAACGTACAAAACTAACAGCATAGTGTACCACAAAAACCAGCCACCATGAACGCGTTCAGGCTAGCGGGGGACATGTCTCACCTCCTCAGCGTCATTGTTCTTCTCCTCAAAATACGAACTATGAAATCGTGTGCTGGTTTGTGCTCAAACGTACAACACGCTTTATACATGCATATATTTGCGATTTATCATCTGCAAGCAAATATTAGGGCATGTTTGTACTTTGATTTTGATGTGATTTGCTATATCTCTCTCTAATTAAAGGTCTATTGTTCTTATCTGTAGCTGCTACCATGATTTTGAAATGATTTAACTAATACAATCGAGAATTATATGAACTGCTTTTTCAAATAATTATGGGTTATTTTATAATTCACTCCATGTTAATTCAATTTTTTGGTCAAAAGAAAAGTCTAGCAAGAATTGATAGATATAGGGCAGTCTGTTAGGTTTTCCTTTTGATAATCTTATGATTTTTCTACTCAGTTAGGTGTGATGAAGATGAATTTTATATATATATATATATATATTGTGTATTTAATTGTAGAGATCATGCAATTTATCTGCAATGCGTATATGCAATATATAAAGACAAATACTTGTGTGACATGTGAGTTCATGTGAACTTGGTTTCTTCAATTATCACTTTTATGTATATCCACTATTATTGTTATGTATAAACATTATCACTGTCTAAAAAATCATGTATTTTTTTAAACAGTTTGATATGAATAACAGTGGTACTTAAAAATAAAAGTTCACGTAAACTTGGGTTTACAAGAGACCTACTCATATTTAAAACTTACGGAAGGGTAGATAATTGGAACCTGATGTAGGGTATGATTTTGTAGAAGTAAAATTCAATCAGTTTTAAAGGGGAGAATTTTATATTGTATCCGCTTTATGTGAATGTTGAACTTGTTTTCTGAGTTTCGTCATTCTGGGATTGCTAAACGACAAGTTTGGCTTGGCCCATTGGTTATATATGGAAATTTTGTACTTTTTCAGGCATTTTTGAATCTCTGTCTTGTATAATTGAGTGAAATACTTGTGGCTAAAAGTTTAATTTTTCTTCAGGGATTTCGCTGAAGACTCAAGAACTCTATGCTATTGTTTTTCTTGCTCGATACCTTGATTTGTTTTCAAAGTATTACTCGTTGTACAATACTATAATGAAGCTGGTTTTCATCGGAACTTCAGTTTGTATCGTTTGGTACATGAGATTTCACAAAGTTGTGAAGCAAACATACTACAAAGACCAAGACACATTCAAACACTACTTTCTGATTCCTGCTTGCTTATTGCTAGCTCTTCTGGTTCACCACTCGTTCACCGTAATGGAGGTAAGAAACTTTTCCCGTCTTTTCTTGCAATTGACTTTAATGCAATTTAACCTCTATGCGTCTTCTTATAGAGCTTGGACACATGATGTAATTTATTCAAGTATTTGTTAATTGTATGCATCTCGTTATTATTTCGATATAGAGTTAGTCTTATGCTAAACAGTTTTCCGTCCGATTGATTCACGACTATCACTTTATTGAAATATATGTAATATTTTTTAATGAAACGACTAATACTGTCAAACTAGTACATTTTAGTGAAATAACTAAGAATTTGGCCTCTCAATATATTGTTTTAAAGCGTTGAGCTCTGATGATGGCTATTTTTTGCACTAATCTATTGTGTATCTCTGCGTTCATATGTAATAATTTATGAACCAAGTGATTTCTATTTGGGTAATCAACTTCTCATGCAGATTCTTTGGACATTCTCTCTTTATCTTGAAGCTGTGGCTATTCTGCCGCAATTGATACTATTGCAGAGAACTAAGAACATCGACAACTTGACGGGAAACTATGTATTTCTTCTAGGGTAATTAATCAATTACGTTAGTAGATTATTGCTCCATTTGATGATTTGGATATCCTTTTTTGGGATAAGTCTCTTCTAGTTGGTGCAAATATTTGCACTTAAATTTTGATGTAGTTCACTCAATTTCTCTCTTTTTTCCTCGTTTTTTTAGGGCTTATCGGGCATTTTATCTGCTTAACTGGATATATCGGTTCTTCACAGAGCTACACAAAATCCGTTGGATCCGTAAGCCTTTTTACACCTTCTTGTTTATTTTAAACTACATTCTTCCTATATAATCTAACCAGAACATTCAATCCTGCAGCTTGGCTTTCGGGTTTGGTTCAAACTGCTCTTTACGCCGACTTCTTCTATTACTACATTAAAAGGTGATATTTTTTTTTTTTGCTTGCTTTACACCCATAAATTGGTTTGTAAATACTTCGGGCGTCGTTTGCAAGAGATTTTGCTTTTGTATATTAAATTTTGAGATGGAAAAATTGCTTATAGGTAATGGTGTGTAGTCTTTGGAATAAGAAAATATTCAATCAATTTGACTAAGAAATCAAAACTTAGATTCATTTACATCTAGAATTAGTTTTGAAATCCCCCATGCTTATGAATTTCTTAAAATTGATTGCTCATAGCAGTTTTCAGCAGATGAAAAATCTTTATTTTAGCTTGAGCTGCTAAACATTTCAGATTTATATATGGCTCATATAATGAGTTGCAAACATATCTAATAGTGGCTTGTTATGGATTTTATTTTCTTGGTCTTTTATCTTTGTCGCAGCTGGAGAAACAACGAGATGCTCAAGCTTCCCGCCTGAAAAGATCAGGAGGGACTGTAATTCCGTCACACTTTACTCGTCTCTATCTAATTTTATTTGTTGGAGACACTGCTACACGTGCGATGAATGGCATAACCTCTTCGATTTTGCCTGTAAGAAGACTAAGGGACGTCGTCTACCTAACCTGCCTGACCCGTTGCACTATCTATCTATCTATCGAACATTACATTAATTATGTGTTATATGTTTCAACATACTGACATAATTAATATATTGCTGGTTAACTGTTCTACATTCACACCCTTTCATTTTCCCCTGTTACTGGTGAATTTCTAAAGCTTGAAATCCAGGGTGATAAAGAGGGATTATAATCACTAGCTTTCTGTTGTGCCATTTATGACATAAGTTAATAGAAAGAACATGACAGAAATGGTGGATTACATCACTATTAAGCTCAATTTTGATTTTTTCAAAATACATACAAACATACCGAACAATGTGGTTTTTTGTACTTAGGGTATTGTTGATGTCTTCTTGGGGTATTACTGATGTCTTTTTGGAGTATTGTTGATTTCTGTTTGAGGTATTTTTTTTCAAAATCCAAGTGCATATTGTGCACTCAAGTGCACACTAGAACTACTAAAAAATAATACACTTTAATTTGATTTAATATCGATTTGATTATAAATTTCGATTAGAATTTTGGCTGAATTCAATAATACCACGAGCTTCCTGGCATGACTTTTTACTATAACATCATTTTTTTTCTCTCTCTTTTCTTTGAAATATAGCATGAGGAAGAGGATTTTTTCTTTTTCTTTTATTGCCAATAGTATAATTCAATTATTGACAATTAGAAGGGTCATTCACCAATTCTGGTGGTCCAACCCAACCAAATTTAATAGACGACTCGTTAAATTGAGAAAATGTGATTTCTTGTCTTGTGGATGCTTGTTATTGACTTATTTCTTGCATTAAAAAAAAAAAAAAGTTGATCTTGGATTTTTTTGGGGATGGGAATTAACTAGGGATGACAATGGGGCGGGTATCTCCCGTGCTGCCCTGTGCCCCACTAAGGGGCAGCATTTTGAGCCCCATGCCTATCCCTTTTTAAAAAAATGAAAAATATATATTTTAAATATAAATACGTGTATATTTTTGTATTAACATGTCGTGTTATTTTCAATTAAACCTAACAATAAACATAACCATCAAAGTTACAAATTATATGTTTTATCCGCCCCAGCTTTATTTTTACACTTTCATATATATATATTAGTACGTACCCCAGCGAATTTTGCGGACTGAAAAAAATATTTGTTATTATTATTTTAAATTATAAATATTAATTTTTAAAAAATATCTTGTAATTTTGATATAATTTTAAAATTGTAATTATAATTCAACAAATAATAATAAATACTAAACATGAATAAATATAAAATTTGAAAAACATTAACTAAATCACACATTTAATCTCAAATTAGTATAGCACAATATTTCTTAAAATTACAATTTGTGTATACTTGCATGCCCAATTTTCCCCCATGATATGAAGATACAATAAAAATCGACAAAAAGTTCAACTCTAAAGA
Organism: Ballota nigra; assembly: GCA_947034835.1. NCBI lineage: Eukaryota > Viridiplantae > Streptophyta > Magnoliopsida > Lamiales > Lamiaceae > Ballota > Ballota nigra. The sequence goes on from OX344723.1 coordinate 40,136,181, forward strand.
TAGAATCCTACAGATCTAAAGGTAACATTTGACAAAAATGATGTCATAATTAAAATAAAATATTGTGTAGATGTTTGTGTGGGAACAATTGATTAATGTGTTGGTATTTATAATACACAATTCAACAATAAGAATTGACCCTTAGGCGCCAATCTTTTTTTTTTTCACCTGGACATTTCACATTTACATATATTTTGCAAAAAAAAAAAAAAAAAAACGAGTTAAAAAAATTGAAATTGTTGAAAAAATTCGAAATCCTACTACAAAATAATATCTATATATTACAGATTCAAATTCAATTTTGCAGGTATTTATAATGGAAAAATCCAACTCTAAGATTTACATTTAAGTGACAATTCGAATTATTTAAAAAATTCAATTCCCTCCTAAACATTTCATGTATACATGTATTTTATATAAAAAAAATTGTTAACCTTATGTGACATAGTATTATACATGGTAAGATTTTTTGGGAATAATGCTATTTCAGTGACAATATCTTTTGGGTAGTAAATTCTTGTACAAAAAAAAAAATTAATGTTACAATCTGTTATCCATGGTAAGATATGATATTGGATAGCAAAATTCTTTGAGAATATTGCCATCTTTTACATGACAATATCCTTTACAAAATATTTCAATATCCTCTTATAAAATTAGCATATATAAATATTCTGCAAAAATAAATTCCAAAAATATATATTATTGTATTATACATGGTAAGATATTGTATTTCATGACAAGATTTTTTGGTAATGATATGCTATTTCAGTGACAACATATTTTGGCTAGCAAAATATTGTCCAAAAAAAAAAAAAAATTAATGTTACAATCTATTATCCATGGTAAGATATGGTATTGATATGGTATTGGATGACAAGTTTCTTTGGAAATCTTGTCATCTTTTACTTGATAATATCTTTTACAAAATATTTCAATATCCTCCTACAGAATTAACATATATAAATATTCTGCAAAAATAAATTCCAAAAATATATATTATTGTATGGCCGCGGCTAAACAAACCCCCGATTCTCATATACATACCCCAATTACTATATAAACCCCATTAAAATATGATTATTTTAAAATATTACTAAACATACCCCAAGTTTAGACAATTATGCCCTTTAAAAAATTAACTTAAATTTAAAACACAAAAAAGAAAAATAAATAATTATAAACTCACAATTGTATTCACTTAAACGTATAAACGATTAAAACAAGAGTGAAGAGTTCCAAAATTATAGAGGAAGAACAACAAATTTGACCTTCAAAATCATTCAAACACAATAGAAAAAGGGTGGTCTTCTTAATCTAAAAAAAAAATGAGAAAAGAAAAATTGCAAAAAAAAATCTGCAAAAAAAATAAACACAACGTAGGCTAACAAAGTGTGTTTAAATTTTATTCCAAGTACACTGAATTTTTTGCCTTTCAAATCGAACTATAATTTAACTTCTATTAATTTTACCAATCGGTGCTTAAAAAAACGCGAACAAAATCTCACACAAAATAATATTGATGCACTACGGATACATATTAACTTGTCATTCAGCGTAAGAAAAATTGTTCTTACATTAATGTGATACTTTGTGTCGTGTGACTCCATTAATTAGACACTATAATCTTAGATTATCTTGTGTTAGATTGAATGAAAATAATTCAGAAATTTGGGTTTTAGGAATTTAATGAAAAATAATCCAGAAATTTAATTTTTCGGAATTTCAAAATGTTAATTTTGCGATGCTGATAATGAGAAAAGTGAGTGAAAAACTAAAGGAAGTTTATTTCATTATTAAAATAATATTTATGAATGGGTAATCTTGACTTTTAACTTAAAACTATTTTTGGCAAAAATAAATTGGGGTATATATAGGAAAATCGGGGGTTTGTTTAGCCGGTGCCTTATTGTATTATACATGGTAAGATATTGTATTTCATGACAAGACTTTTTGGTAATGATATGTTATTTCAGTGACAATGTCTTTTAGGTAGTAAAATCTTGTAAAAAAAAAAAAAGTTACAATCTATTATTCATGGTAAGATATGGTATTGGATGACAAGATTCCTTGCCATCGTTTACGTGACAATATCTTTTGCAAAATACTTCAATATCCTCTTACAAAATTAACATATATAAATATTCTGCAAAAATAAACTCCAAAAATATCTATTATTGTATTATACATGGTAAGATATTGTATTTCATGGCAATATATTTTGTGCATAATATGTTATTTGGGGGACAATATATTTTGGCTAGTAAAATAGTGTAAAAAAAAATATTACAATCTATTATCCATGTAAGATATGGTATTGAATGGCAAGATTTTTTGAGAATCTTGCAATCTTTACGTGACAATATCTTTTTCAAAAAATTCAATATCCTCCAACAAAATTAGCATATATAAATATTTTGCAAAAATAAATTTCAAAAATATCTAACTAAGAAACTTAGTGTCTTTTTTTTTTTTAATTCGAATTCACTCCCATACATTTAACATATACTTTCCACCACCATGCCGGCTGAATTCCAAGTTGAATTGAATTTTTTACGGATTAGTGGAGTGAAACACCGAGAATTTTGTGATATTATCAAACATTTGCTCTGTATGTGTAGTGTTTGTACCCAATTGATTTCGTGAATAGAGAAACGCATATGTGCAAAGGGATCGGGAGTTTACCTTGGCCGGAGGAAAGAAGGCATTGGGCTAAGCGGGCCGGCTGTAACAGAGCAGCGAGACGGCACTGGGCTACGCGAAGGAACAACTTAATACACAGAGAAAACTTTATACCGAAAATAATATCGCAAAAATTAGTGAATTAAAATGAAATCCTAACCTTTGGAAGATTTTGGGAATGAGGTTGCGTGGACATGGCTGATTTGCGCTAATTGGAGAGGGGGCGGAAGCGGCGCTTTGAAAAACATCGAAGAAGAGTGTGGTGGTGTGAGGGAGATCGAATGTGAGAGAGACGGCTTATGAGAGAATGAAAATGATAAATAATTATATTAACCCTAGTTACAAATCAATAGTTTAGATGTAATGACATAAAATGAATGGTTGAGATCAAAACTTAAACCAACTTTTAATGAGAGCGCAATATTTTGAAATGGAGAGATTTGAGACATGCCACCTTATCCTTAGAATAAGGTGGCGTTGACACATCATCTTGAAAATGTTTATAAATATATTATAATAAAATAGATTGCGGGGCGGGGCAATATGCATATCCATATTCAATCTGCCCCGCATGCGGGGCCGGGTTGGCCTGCCTTATTTTCAAAATGGGGTGGGCAGACCTAGTCCAATCGGAACGGCTTCGGGACGAGTCGTTTTGCCATCCCTAGTTTAACGTCAATAATTTAATAAGTTTTGAATTTATGATAACTAATTATGGCTTAGTTTGTTTTCTATTATTTAAAATATTTAAGTAATTTATAGCCGACTCATTTAAAGTAACAAAACTGTACTAGCTAATTAAATGATTAATTTTCTACACTGAGTGACATGATTCATTGGTTCATTAATAGTTTCATGTCGAGGCATTTTGTTGATTTTTTTAAGTAACTCTTGATATTGTTTATACTGAAGAGTTGGTCTCAATTACACTGAAGAGTTTACACTGAAAATTAATTTCAATGTAAATTTTTCAGTGTAATTGAAACCAACTTTTCAGTGTAAACAATATTAACTATTGAGTGAGTGCACCGTTCACTTAGTGCATATGAGAGTTTGTTTGTTTGTTTTTTGTTTTTTTTTTTTTATCTATTTTCATTCTTATATTTTATATAATTGCCAAAGTTTTATAGGTAGTGAGTGCAACGTGTAATTCAAATACATTTTTTAACCTTTAAAATTATTTTTATTAAACAATTAGGGGCAATTACACTCAACAGTTACGGGTTGTTCGGTAAAATATAAGGCCAAGGTTATATACAGTCCTATCTTTTGTTAATACCACCCCACCAAAAAATGTTTGGAAAAAAAATCCAAAATTTTTGACAATTTTCGGAAATTTTTTCCGAAAAATTAAAAAAAAAACACTGAACTTATGATTTTTCGGAAAAATTTTCCGAATTTTTTTACATTTTTCGGAAAAAAATTCCGAACAATTTTTTGGATGGGGTTGTATTCACTAAACATGGAACTGTATTTAACCTTGACCAAAATATAATTATAGCAAATAAAAATCTCTAATTGGGCCAAGTCCAAAAGATCTTTGTTCCAGGTTGTAATATAGGCCCAAATTATGCCGTCCAGTAAATAAATTAATATGGGCCGTGGGCTGAGTTTCATCAATTCTCCTAAAAGCTCCGATTACTTTTCCGTTTGGTTCCTTCACAATCTGCAACGGAGATTGGGAGGATCGAGCAATGGCAGTCGTGGTTAGAAGCGCGTTAAAATTGATCAAAGAAAAAGGCATCGGAGGTTTCTTCCGAGAGATCCGAGAAGAAGGATACCTGTAAGTTCCGTTTAATTTTTGGTAAACGTTAATTTTTTCTCTTCATTTTTACATTTTGTGTTTGCTTTATGAAGATCTAAAATTTTCGGGTATTTGTCTATATAGATTAATTGTTACATATCATAATTTCTTCATTACGTTTTGTTTGTTTGAATGGAAGTTTTTCATTTTCCGGTTTGTTTCAGTTTTTTTTTTTTTTTTTGTTGCTAGGGTTCGAAGTGGCAAGATGTTCCGATTCAGTGTATCGAGGGAATTGTAAAAATTAACCAGAAATCATTATTTTAGCTTCGCGATTGTTTTAAATATATCAAAATTTTGATTGCGTGTTTCTTATGAAACATTTAAAAAATTGAACATCTGATTCAATGCTCAGTGCGGTAGTATGAATTTCTTTGCAACCTTTTTTTCATTGAAAGGTTTCTATCCTGATTTCTTCTTTGTTCATTTCCTAAATGCAGGAGTGCTTTGCTGGATGGAAATCTTATGTAAGTTGAACTCTTCTACTTTTTTCTTAATGGCACATAATAGTTAACATCACTAAACATCATATTGTATGATAAAATATTTTTTAGTTAACTAGTAAAGCACATATATAAAGATTATATCTTGGCTGCTGAGCTCTATCACGAAAAACTGTTTGTTTTGGATAACTCATGCTGCTTTAATGATAAATTGCAATGCATAACAAGTAGGAGCTAAGAGGGAATCATGCTGCTCAATACTCAATAGTTGACCATAACTGATTGCTATAAATTCGTTAATGCATAGAATGACTCAGAACACTGTTTTCATTTGTTAAATTTTTAAGCTTACTTTAGCTTTACAGATTTAATAAAAAACAATCAAGCATATTGATGGACATCAAGATATTTGAACACGGTTTGTGTTTAGATAGACTGGAGCTTTTTCGGGAGGAACCCAATTAACTATCAATTCAGGCTCATATACATAACACTATAATTTAAGCTTCAAGAAAAATTAAACCAGCTTTGAAGATTGCATTCTTTGGTTTTTCTTGATGCTGTTAAATTTTTGTTTTCTTCTCCAATTTGACCTGAACTTGCAGTCATGCTCTTTGCCCTCTCTTTTCAATGTTAGATACTCCCTCCGTCCCAGGAATTCTTTCACACTTGGGATGGGCACATTTCTTAAGAAAAAAGAGAGTATGCGAGTGTGGATTTGAATAAAATAATGGTAACTTTATGCTTTATTGACTTTTGTGAGAGAGAGTTATTTCCTTTTTTGGGGTGTGAAAGAAATGTTGAGACGTCCACTTAAGGAAAGTGTGAAAGAAATGTTGGGACGGAGATAGTAGTATTCTTACAAATATTCATTTGCCCTTTATGTTTTTTGGTCTGCATTAAAGACTTAGCATTGGCATTCTTCCAAATATTCATTTGCTCTTTCTGTTTTTTTTTTTTTTTTTTTTTTTTGTCTGCAGTAATGACTTAGCATTGGCATTCTTTGCCTCAGATGTCATTATCTAGGAACTGAATTTGCAATTATAATCATCAGTGTTTGGATCTGGTCTAGTGCTAGTGGATGTTATTGTCCAACATTTTCCTATTTATTTTGTCATTTCTTTTGCTTTTATTGTAAAACTCAGCAAATCACTGGTTTACTCCTCTTCTTTTTCTGAAGCAGGTTGTGTAACTCGTACTGAAACTGTTATCTTTTCCTTTCTATTAACTCAGGCAAACAAAGATCCACAATATAGGTGCAACGGTGGTGGGCGTTGACAAATTTGGCAATAAGTATTATGAAAAACTTGGAGACACACAATATGGTTAGCTGCATTTCATGAGCCTGGATCTTTTAATTTTTGATAAATTGGTTTTAGTTACCTTCCTATTTCTCCACACTACTTCCTGTCTCTGCATGGTAGCTATTTCCATATATATTTCTTTTTATAGTATCTCCATCATTCTGTTGCTCCATGCTATGCATAGAGCAGACTCATGGTTCTATTCTTATAAGAAGCTTAGGGAATGTTTGGATGGCATTAGAGTGTTTTGGAAGATATTGAAAATGAGAGTGTTGGTAAATGTGTTGAATTAGGAAAGTTGCATTGAATAACTTGAATACATTTGTTTGTTTGGGAGGGGAAAATGTTCAGGTAAAGCCATCCGAACATTCCCTTCTCTGAGAAAATATTTCTCAATTCCTTCGCTACCACGAGCACATTCCAGTTACTTTAAGGAGCGCGTAATACATCATAGGAAAATCGGAAATCTTATGTGTATGAAACTATGAATGGTGCGAGGAATTGGTATCGTTCCCCCAGTTTAGGAGAGGATGGTTAGTTCCCTAAAGAGCATCTGTCTTTCATTTCATTTTCATCTCTTCTAGTCTTCTCCCAAATTATCCAATCAGGCACCCCTGCATTTTGGTATTGGTTGGAAAACCGATTCTTTAAGACTATGTTTTTACTTTCATTTATTACAAACCTCAGATTGTTATTTTTAATACAATAAATAACGAAACACATTTTTTCTTCATGCATTTTGAGCTTTAATCCAACATCTGAAGGATATCTGATATTATTATTCAATTATAGGTAGACATAGGTGGGTGGAATATGCTTCCAAGAATCGCTACAATGCCTCTCAAGTCCCACCAGAATGGCACGGCTGGCTTCACTATATAACTGATCACACAGGAGATGAGGTTAGTATATGACCTTATCAAACCGAGTTATATCAACATGAATGCTGATCCAAGAAAATGTTTCACGTAGTTGCTCAAGTTGAAGCCAACGAGATACGGTGTTGAACACAAAGAGAACTTCTCTGGGGAGGGAGATGAATACATCTATCACTCAAAGGGACATAGCCTTAACCCTGGACAAAGAGACTGGACCAGATACCAATCCTGGCAACCAAAGAGCAAATAAATCTTTGCTTAAGAACAAGCTCCAGATGGAGCTGAAAAACTGCATCTGTGTTCCGTCCTTGTTTTCATTAATAAAATGTATGTACTTAATCTGGAAACATTCATCTGCCTTTATACACATTTAGTTTGTTATGTTACTGTGGTAAGGCAGAATTTAAGCAAGAGTCTTAATAACTTACCTTTCTGCACGTCGTTGTGGTTTGCCGCTACTTAAGGTCTTGTTGAAGTTGATATATTTATTCGCCGCAGTTCTCTGATTTCACATTCGGTAATGCGATCCTGAAACTGTTTACCAGGTCTTGAGGTTTTACCTCTGGTGAAAATGGAAAATTATTTACATGCTAATACATTTGAGTTAATTACTTGAAGGATAGTATATAAATTTCAGGTGATTTGGAAATGAACATTGGAGTATGGTTTGTTAATGTATTTTGTATAATTCTCTTCAGGGCATCACGAACCTCAGTCTAAATTTGACGTAGGTAATAGAAAATGAAAACACATTACCTACGACATATGTATATTTATCTTGGAATTAGACGAGGTTTTATATGTATCGGGTGTATCATGCAATTTAACTACCTTGGTTAAGTACAAAAAAGGCTGAACATAGCCTGTCTTGGATTTGTGGTGCGATTTAATTGTGAAACAGCAATAAAATTCAAGTACTTTGTTTAGGGTATAAGATGTGAGATCAATTATTTTGAAGGTTGGTTCAAGTTACAATATAGTGCATTTCATATGGGACATTTCAAGATAAAATGCCGGACTCCTGATACCAGATGCTGGATCAAGTGATGCTTCAGGAATTTGCATAAAAGTTCTCTTGTTATCATGGCATAAATGCCCACTTCCGAATTTGAGTTTTGGTAAAACAAAAAACCAATATGATGCTCATCTTCAGGTGCGGCACATGCTGATAATCAATGCACAAAAACTTGAAGCCAGATTGCCCAATTGAACTCATCATTAGCACCTCCAAGGCAGACATTTAATTCGATGCTAGCAATATCATCAAACTAACAGCCCTGCTCATATGATAAAGATTGGACAATGGAAAAATATACATGCAATATGATAAGATGTTCCAAATATACCTATACCAAACTAGATTTGCACACATGCAACCATAATCTTATAAATACCAATATAGATCAATGAATAGTGTTTCATCAGTTGGAGAGCAATACTATGAGAGCATACAGCTAAACTGCTAATGACACCTCAATTTTTTAAACCACTCCCCAGCAAAAAAAAAAAAAAAAAAATTGTCTTTTTTTTTTATGCTTAAACATAAGATTATCTTTATATCTTGTGAAATGTATTAATATATTAAAAAAAAAAAGTTTGGGCCGACTGTGTGTGATTATTTGCGACTGATGGGCAAAAATTACAAACGGTCATGTAACTTTGTCCAATTCCATAAATAGTGCTGTAAATTTTTTCCAATTCCATAAATAGTGTTGTAAATTTTTAGTTCATCAATTTTAGTTTTTTTGGTATCAATTTTGGTTCTTTTCGTCGGAAAAGTTATCGAAAATTTGTTGTAGCTCACATAATGAACCGAAAAAAAATATTAAAATGACGAGCCCAACAAGAAGAAGAGAATAGTATATGTCTTGACCCGAATGTTACCGTAAATTGCTCGGAAATTAGCAATGAGAATAGACGAAATTCACGTCTTTGAAACCCTAATTTTTGGGGTAGGTGTAATCGAAACATAAAATTAATTGAAAGGTTTTCTTCTTGGATGCGAGACGGTTCAAATGATATTAAAGACGATTCTCAACGTGACCAAAATGAAAAATTAGGGCAACTTTTCGATCAAATTTTAAATTATCAGTAAAAAACAATCAAAATTAATATTAAAAAAATTAAAATTGATAAAATAAAAACTTACACAACCTTGGGTAAAGTTACCAGACCAATTATGATTGATGAGTCCTTTAAAACAAAATTTGATATTTTGATACATTATGCATATTTTCTACTGCTACTATATATAATGTTGACCCAACCGCCATCCTATATAAAAACCCCTCTCTAAACCTAACTTCACCCCTGTAAACCAGATGAAGAGGAAGAAGCAAAAGCAAGTCACATTCGCGCCCCAACTTGATGAAGAAGAGCTCGAATCTCTAATCCATTCGCATGGTGACTTTTTCGACCATTTGATAGAATTGATTCCGGCGAAATTCTACCTTCCCGGCGAAGATGCAGAATCGAAGCCATGGTATAAGGGCCTTTCCAAGGCGGCGAAGGCGTCGCTGAAGCAAAAATCGAGGGAGAATCTCAAGGTTGCTCGGCGGAACCGCTTCGACCCCGACGGCGAGCCCTCGTCCACCCTCCACCGTCAACAAAACAGCAAATCAGCTGTCGCCGGAGATTCGGAGGACGACGAATCGCAGGCGAAGGCCATTGATGTGGAGGAGGATAAGGAGAAATCGGTGACTTACGAAGAGCTGAGAGAGAGGTTGCGTAGGAAGATTGAGTTGCTCAGGGGAAACCGTGGCGAGAGCACTAGGAATTATGAGAAGAAGGTGAAGTATGAGGGGAAGAAGAGGAAGAAGAGCGGGAAGAGGGAGGAAGATGAAGATGAAGATGGGGAGGAAATTATTGAGTATGGGAAAGTGAGATTGGGAGATGAAGACGAGGGTAAAATTGGAAATACGAAGAAGAGGAAACTATCAAAGGCGAAGGAGCTTGAGAAAGTGAAGAAGAAAGAGGAGGTGAAGAGGGAGAATCCGAGTGTTGCAGAGCGTGAGTCGTGGAAGGCTGCGGCGAGCAGGGCGATGGGGATAAAGGTGCACGATGATGCAAGATTGATAAAGGATAGCATTAAGAGGGAGAAGAGGAAGAAGGAGAAGAATGCTGAGAAGTGGAAAGATAGGGCGGAAACTCAGGAGAAGATGAAAGAGGAGAGACAGAAGAAGAGGAGAGACAATATCGCTGGGAGGATTAACGAGAAAAAGGCCAGGAGGATTGCTAAGCGTGAGAAGAAACTCATGAGGCCTGGCTTCGAGGGTCGAAAACAGGGCTTCATTACCAAGGAGTGAGCTTCAGGTTTTCTTGAATTTCTCCTTTAACTTGTATTCTCCAAATTGAGTATTTATTGCCTTATTTATCAATTTTGATCATTCGTTCTTGCTTAGTTGTTTGATGAACACTGTCAAGTGATTTTCTCGTGTTCCATGGCTTATAAAATTATGGGAATCCTTACTAGATCTTTTTGAGTTTTGCCCAGCTTCCGTGCCAAGTGTTCATTAGATTTTTGTTATGCTTATATGAAAATTGACAATGCAAACTTTTCCGTGGCTACTCTTACATTTCATTGCGAACTCTTATGTTGGATTTGGCGTAGTATGGTTGCTATGTTGACATGATATTGAATGTTTTATTAATAACAAGGATGGTTCCTTGACATTTAGTAATTCTGATATACTGTAGTGTGTGAAGCCATTAGGGAAGGGATCTGCTCCCTGCAATAACCACTTTTTGTTCATTTTTATTTTTTCGGTATGCAAATGCTTTCGTATTCCTTGAGTTGATGCTGATTATTTGCATTCATTTAGCAGTAGTGCCTGATATTTGTTTTATAGGTATTGCAATTACAGAATTACTCCTTTTTTTGTGGATGCCCCTTTAGATGATTTCACCTGGTGGCGAATTTAGACTGGTGAATATTAAGTAGATTTTCTTTCTTTCTTTCTTTCTTTCTTTCATATTAGTACTTGGAATTGGTTTATGGATATATATATATAATGTGTATGTGTGTGTGTGTGTGTATTTAATGTATACAATGGGACTTGAGTTCAAATGTTTTACTTGGTGAAGTTACCACAACAAAGCTAAAATAATTGATTGTATTGATGATGATGACTTTCTGTCTTTATAAATACTGGCAACGTTTCTTGCAGTTCTCATCTTTTCTTCAAATATGAGATTTTACGTTGACATTGATTTTTTAGGTTCTCAAATTGCCCTGCTCCTCTACTCTTCTACTGAAGAATGGTTTATTTTGAGTGGTTAAATATGTTGCCTGCATTGATTCTTGTTAGAATTTTGGAGCTTTAGTTTAGCATTCCAGTAATTGTATGGTGATTTATCTGTTATATGTTGGTTTATTTTTATCAATTTGGTTCAAGATATCTCAATTGTGTTATAAACTGGGGTGTGAAAAATCGAAACACTGAAATGGGAAAGAAAAAGAGTACGAAACAAATTCGTGTAAAACCGAGTCTAGGTGAAACCTATGCCCGCAAGATCGAATACGCCCGTACAGTGCTTACGGATTATGCGTACGGATCCCCAAAGGTAAAACGGTTTTGTCTATTCACACAGGTAGCACTACCGTGTATGAATCTCCGGCGAACTAAATCGGAATTTATGAGCTAAACGGGATTTTCTGGAGAGTCAGAATTTTGGGAATTTCTAGGTTCGTAAGATAATTCTGGAAAAACTGGATGAAGGGGGTATATATAGGCGGAATTATGACCCATTTGAGGGCTGCTGGAGTGGAGTACGTGGTGATCATGGATCACCCACGTTCTTGTGGTGGAGAGAAACGCAGTTTCTCAGTCATGGGAAGCAAGACGGAATATTCCAGATTCTCTGGAGTGTATTAATCAAGATCGTGGGTGTATTAAACATGTTCGTGGGCCGACCCAATTCTAAATGGGCCAACCGAAATGGGCCGACCCAATTCCATACGGGTTACCCAATCCGATTGGATCCAAAAAGATAATGGGCTATTTCATATTTTTGGTACTCTAAAAATATAGGTATGGCACCAAAGCCCACCCAAAGCCCAATTGCCAAGAACCAAGAACCACGAACCCGGACCCGGTCCCGGGCGCGGGCTCGGGCGGGGCGCGCGCGCGCGCGTGTGGTCCATGGTTAGGGTCCCCATGTCCCAATTTAGAGAACATGAATAATTTGCTACTTATATACAAGACAAACTTCTTGTAATTTTCCAATGTGGGATGTAACTTTATTTTCCATTCCCATGGAATTATTCAACACACATGATTAACACTTCAACTTCCCAAATTAATTTCTCACTCACCGGAAATCGGTTTTGAGATATTAAATATACCACGCTCATCTACTCCGCGAGTAGAACAACATTGTTAATTTTATTTTCCCAAAAACTAACGTTTTTACTCCTCAAAAAATTGATCAAAGTAAGGGTATGCAACCTTTACAAAAAACCAATTTCCAACAATCCCCCACATAAGTGAGAATTGCACCTATACAGAGTCAAGCTTCTTCGTTCAGCTCATGTGAGACCTCATTGCTTCCGGATAAGTAACCAATGGTTTTGAACTTTCCGTAGCCCGGCACCATCGGGTATACCGGCGGCTTAGTGGACACGATGCCTTGAACTAATCCTCCTTAGTGTATACCTTACAGATAGTACAGACACAAGTCAGTCTCGATTCCGATTTGTTCTCACGTTTTTGTCCATTTTGGCCCTGGACGCCCTTTGTATTCATAAATGTTTGGTCGAAACGGCCCTCACTTCTCATTTATATAGGTGATCTCCTTTCGAGTATCCCGTCATACTCAGTCCCACATGGACTCATAGGAATTATTAAAAGTCAAAGACTTATCCTTTACCACAACTCACGGGTTCACTAACACTTGACACAGTGCTGTCAGGAATGGTCATGATTTTCAAGTGTTGTACAACTAACATTCACAGCTTAGTTTTCCCTTTTGAACCAAGTTCTTGGGATCTCCAGTCATCATGGTTGGGTTACCACTGTTTCAGTTTTATTTGTGGATTTCAGACCCATTCCCTCTATCAGCTTATTCATTTGATCTCGATTCAAGCTCTTCGTGAGCGGATCCGCTATGTTATCAACTGATCTTACATAATCAATTGTTATTATACCAGTTGAGATCAAATGTCTAACGGAGTTATGTCGACGACGAATATGTCTCGACTTTTCGTTGTACATACTGTTCAAAGCTCTACCAATAGCAGCTTGACAGTCACAATGTATCATTACATATGATACTGGTTTGTTCCAACAAGGAATATCTTCTAAGAAATTGTGAAGCCATTCAGCTTCTTCACCAGCTTGATCCAAAGCGATGAATTCAGATTCCATTGTGGAATGGACAATACACGTCTGTTTTGTGGATTTCCACGATACTGCAGCTCCTCCAATAGTGAATACATATCCACTAGTCGAGAATGAGTCTTTACTATCGGATATCCAATTAGCATCACTGTACCCTTCAAGTACAGCTGGATGTCGCGTGTAGTGTAGCCCGAAGTCAAGAGTATACTTCAAGTATCTCAAGACCCTTTTCAGAGCTTTCCAATGTTCATGACTTGGATTGCTCGTGTACCTGCTTAGTTTGTTCACAGAACATGCAAGATCTGGACGTGTGCAATTAGTAATGTACATCACGCTTCCAATGATCCTTGCATATTCCAACTGATTCACAGGTTCACCTCTATTTTTCTTCAGATGAACATTTTGTTCAAATGGAGTTTTAGCAGGTGGATCATCAAATGCATTGAATTTCTTCAAGACTTTCTCAACATAATGAGATTGTGTTAAAGAAGTTCCATTTGAGGTTCTTTCAATCTTGATTCCTAGAATCACGTCTGCTAAACCCATATCTTTCATGTCAAAATTTCTCTTTAACATGTTTTTCGTATTAACGATCACATTTGAATTGTTACCTATGATTAACATGTCATCAACATATAGACATACGATAACAAATCCATTTGGTGTATCTTTCACATACACACACTTGTCACATTCATTAATTCGAAATCCATTTGACAACATAATATTGTCAAATTTCAAATGTCATTGTACTGGAGCTTGTTTAAGTCCATACAACGATCGAACGAGTTTACAAACTTTTTTCTCGTTCCCGGGTACAACATAACCCTCTGGTTGATCCATGTATATTTCAGCATCCATCTCTCCATTAAGAAAAACAGTCTTTACATCCATTTGATGTATTTCGAGATTATGCAAAGCAGCAATCGCGACAAGTACACGAATGGATGTAATCCTTGTTACCGGAGAGTAGGTGTCAAAGAAATCATGTCCTTCTCTTTGTTTAAAACCCTTTGCTACCAAACGGGCTTTATACTTTTCAATAGATCCATCTGCTTTGTACTTTCTTTTAAGGATCCATTTACATCCTAAGGTCTTGCAACCTTTAGGGAGGTCAACCAACTCCCATGTATGATTTTGCAGAATTGAATCATATTCACTTTTTATTGCTTCTTTCCAGAGAGATGCATCTGGTCTGGAAAGAGCTTCTTTGATAGTCCTAGGTTCATCTTCTAACACATACGTGATGAAGTCTGGACCATAGGTCTTATCAATTCTAGCTCGTTTACTGCGTCTTGGTGCTTCACTCTGCTGAGTGGAAGGACCTGCAGCTTCACTTGATTCTTCATGAGTTCGTTTATTTGAACTCACTTCTTCTTTGTCCCTACACGGGAACACATTTTCAAAGAACACATCATTCCTTGATTCTATGGTAGTACCTACTGTCATATCGGGTATCTCTGATTTATGAATCAAGAACCGATAGGCACTACTGTTGAAGGCGTATCCTATAAAGATCCCATCAACTGTCTTAGGTCCGATTTTCACTTGTTTAGGAAGTGGCACTTCAACTTTAGCCAAACACCCCCACACTTTGAGGTATTTGTATGATGGTTTGCGATTTTTCCACAACTCATAAGGTGTCTTATCTTGAGTCTTAAGTGGAATTTTATTTAAAATGTGGTTAGCTGACAGAATAGCTTCCCCCCACATGTTCTGAGGTAAACCTGAGCTGATTAACATTGCGTTCATCATCTCTTTCAAAGTTCGATTTTTCCTCTCCGCAATACCATTTGATTGTGGTGAGTAGGGAGCTGTCGTTTGATGTATGATGCCGAATTCGGCACATAATTGTTCAAACGGAGCCACATACTCTCCACCTCTATCACTACGAATTGCTTTAATTGTAGTGTTCATTTGATTCTCTACTTCACTTTTATAGTTTTTAAAAGCTTCAATAGCTTCATCTTTACTTCGAAGTAAGTAAACGTAGCAGAATCTTGTGCTATCATCAATAAAAGTAATAAAATACTTTTTTCCACCTCTAGTTTGCACAAATTTTAAATCACATACATCAGTGTGAATTAATTCTAGAGGAGTAGTGTTCCTTTCAACTGACTTAAATGGTAATTTAGTCATTTTTGCTTCTACACAAATTTCACATCTTTTGGATGTGTCAACATTATCAATTTTAAGTAAATCTAAATTTACTAATCGTTTTATAGATTTTAGATTAACATGTCCTAATCTAAAATGTCATAAAGAGGAACACTCAACGATATAAACAGAAGTAGAAGCATTCTCATTCATAATAGTGTTTTTGCCATCACGGCTTACAGTCATCACAGACATCTTGAAAAGGCCCTTCTCGAGGTAACCCTTTCCTAGGAAGATGCCAAACTTGCTAAGTACAACACCGTTTGACTCAAACACTAACTTAAACTGACTACTAACTAAAAGAGACCCCGAAATCAGATTCTTTCGGATGTCCGGGACATGCAGCACGTCCTTCAGTTTCAGCTCCTTTCCCGAAGTCAGTTTGATCACCACCATTCCGACACTAGCCACTTCAGACGAGGCTTGGTTGCCCATGTAGAGCTTTCTTCCTTCAGCAGGAGAATAAGTGGAGAAGGCAGACTTCTCCGAGCAAACGTGGCAAGTGGCACCAGTGTCCACGAACCAACTCTTCTTGTTGTCCACTATGTTGACCTCGGTCACCACAGCGGACATGTCCATCTCCGTAAGCTCACGTTCAGCAACGTTCACGGAGTTCTTCTTCCCCTTGTCCTCTTTCTTGGGCTGACGACAATCAGCTGCCCGATGGTTGGGTTTGCCACAGTTGTAGCACTTCCCGCTGAACTTCTTCGGGGCAGGAGCAGCAGCAACAGCCTTGCCTTTGCCCTTGTCGTCTTGTCGCTTCCTTTTCTTTGATGGTTCGCCTTTTTCCATCAGGTTAGCTTTGGCCTCGATGGAAGCAATCGAGCCCCTCTCCCTCTTGTCCCTCTTCTTGTTATCCTCCTCGATCCGGAGTCGGGTAACAATGTCCTCCATCGTCACTTGCTTTCGCTTGTGCTTGAGGTAGGACTTGAACTCCTTCCAAGATGGAGGGAGTCTGTCAATCACAGTTGCTACCTGAAAGGCTTCAGGCAGCTCCATCCCTTGCACTGCAATGTTATGGAAGATAACTTGCAGCTTCTGCACTTGCTCGACAACAGATTTGTTGTCTTCCATCTTGAAGTCGTACAAGGTGGAGACGACGAACTTGCTAGTTCCCGCGTCTTCAGTCTTGTACTTCTTCTCCAAGGATTCCCATAGAGCTTTGGAAGTCGGGTACTCATCGTACACGTCACAAAGGGCATCAGACAGCCCATTCAGAATGTAGTTCCTGCAAAGATAGTCATCGTGGATCCAAGTATCGTAAGCGATCCTTGTCTCACGAGTAGCATCATCAACAGGAGCACTCGGACAATCCTCTTTGATAAATTTCACCAAAGAGATGGTGGTCAAATAGAAGTGCATCTTCTTTTGCCACCTTTTAAAATCACTTCCCGAAAACTTTTCGGGTTTCTCCCCTTTTACTACCACCGGCCTAACAGCCCCTTGAAGGGAGGCCTGGTTGGTTGTCAAAAGAGGATTGACACCGGCATTTCCTACAAAAGGATTGCCGCCAGCATTTCCCACGAAGGGATTAGCACTAGAGCTTCCCACGAAGGGATTAGTGCTAGAGGTTCCCACAAAGGGATTGGCATTTCCCACGAAGGGATTGCCATTAGCTTTCATCCATTCAACAAGGATGTCTCCAAAATTTCCAAACTGGAAAGGGGGAATGGTAGTCGGATTACCATCGGTAGTCAGATTCGCAGGTACTGGATTAGAGACATCATTTTTAGTTGGTGAGGATATGTCCATCTCGTTATCAGAGTTATGGTTCGACATTTTTCAGTGTTTCGAAGGATAGTTTATTCGATCTTGCGATTGTTATAAACTGGGGTGTGAAAAATCGAAACACTGAAATGGGAAAGAAAAAGAGTACGAAACAAATTCGTGTAAAACCGAGTCTAGGTGAAACCTATGCCCGCAAGATCGAATACGCCCGTACAGTGCTTACGGATTATGCGTACGGATCCCCAAAGGTAAAACGGTTTTGTCTATTCACACAGGTAGCACTACTGTGTATGAATCTCCGGCGAACTAAATCGGAATTTATGAGCTAAACGGGATTTTCTGGAGAGTCAGAATTTCGGGAATTTCTAGGTTCGTAAGATAATTCTGGAAAAACTGGATGAAGGGGGTATATATAGGCGGAATTATGACCCATTTGAGGGCTGCTGGAGTGGAGTACGTGGTGATCATGGATCACCCACGTTCTTGTGGTGGAGAGAAACGCAGTTTCTCAGTCATGGGAAGCAAGACGGAATATTCCAGATTCTCTGGAGTGTATTAATCAAGATCGTGGGTGTATTAAACATGTTCGTGGGCCGACTCAATTCTAAATGGGGCAACCGAAATGGGCCGACCCAATTCCATACGGGTTACCCAATCCGATTGGATCCAAAAAGATAATGAGCTATTTCATATTTTTGGTACTCTAAAAATATAGGTATGGCACCAAAGCCCACCCAAAGCCCAATTGCCAAGAACCACGAACCCGGTCCCGGGCGCGGGCTCGGGCGGGGCGGGGCGGGGCGCGCGCGCGTGTGGTCCATGGTTAGGGTCCCCATGTCCCAATTTAGAGAACATGAATAATTTGCTACTTATATACAAGACAAACTTCTTGTAATTTTCCAATGTGGGATGGAACTTTATTTTCCATTCCCATGGAATTATTCAACACACATGATTAACACTTCAACTTCCCAAATTAATTTCTCACTCACCGGAAATCGGTTTTGAGATATTAAATATATCACGCTCATCTACTCCGCGAGTAGAACAACATCGTTAATTTTATTTTCCCAAAAACTAACGTTTTTACTCCTCAAAAAATTGATCAAAGTAAGGGTATGAAACCTTTACAAAAAACTAATTTCCAACAAATTGTTACATTCCGCCATAATTATTTCTTCTTTGAGGCGGCAGAAGGGCCAGGGGATAGCTCCTCTGCGGGAAAATGGCGGGTGATTTATCGGATTCATTCATGTTTTCTGTGCCCCCCCTTTTTTATTTCTTCTATATGCAGAGTTTGTCTTTTACGTGTGGATTTTGAATCTGTTTATAGATATGGACCTTTTCCAATTGCTTAGCGTATATTTAGTTCAGTTTTCAAATAAAAGCTGCAGACTATGTTAACGAAGTGCGTTCCTCATGCGCGTGCAGGTGCATGATCACATCTGCGATCTGTTTCATTGTTAAAAACGAACCGGTTCCATTTTATCTTTAGTATTCTCTCCGTTCCAAAGAAATTTGCACATTTTTCTTATCTGGACGCTTTACACCAATTTGCACACTACTTAAAAAAAAAAATATTAATTTGCATGCACATTCACACAAATATACACATAATTACAGTACGAAGGGAGTATTAATCAAATGAGCAACTTCACATATTTTGTGAATTGTCTTAAAAACAAAATGCTTGTTTCACCATCTTCCATAAAAATTATCGGACCTACCAAACAACTAAATTACAATTATATGGTTCTAAATATCTCCTACAAAACACCCTATTGGCTAATGCTAATGAATAAAGATATAAACTTCCTCAACATGTGCAGTTTTAAAACAAGAGGAAAACCATAACAAAATTTCATAAATTCAACAAAAAAAAAATGTAAAACCTTATCATGAGTGTTGATGAACAGCTTCCAATGATTGATTAAATCGATGAATAACAAGCTCCTTTTTTTTTTTTTTTTTTTTGGTATAAGCAGATTCATCAAATACATTGTATTTGACACATTATCCAAACAAACAATATATAGGAGTTGGTGCTAAGTTTTCCCTGTTTACCTTCAACTTTAATCTGCAGTAACTGAGCCACCCAAAACATTGTCTCTGCATTTAGGGCGCCAACACAAATTTATGTATGCACTCAAATCTATAACATGCACTTAATTTTTTGGTCCATTTTCAAATCAATTTTATCTTTTCAAAGGTAAATTGGGCTTTGAAAAATAAAAAATGATTTTTATATTGAACTGAAAATCCAAATGCATACTATTCACTTGAGTGCATACAAAATCACTCCATGCCCAAAAATTCGAATTACTCTTTAATTCGCACACATTTAGTTACGTTACTGTGATAATTTAAGCAAGAGTCTTCTTGAATAACTTAGCTTTCTTCACGTCGTTGTGGTTCGCCACTACTTAGTCTTGTTGAAGTTCATATATTTATTTGCTGTAGTTTTCTGATTTCACATTCGATAATGTGATTCTGAAACTGTTTACCAGGCTTTAAGGTTTTACCTGTGGAGAAAATGGGAAATGATTTACATGTTAATAATACCTTTAGTTTAATTTACTTACTTGAAGGATAATATATAAATTTCAGGTGATTTGGAAATGAACATTGGAGAATGGGTTGTTAATGTATTTTGTATAATTCTCTTCAGGGCATCACGAACCTCGCTTTTTTTTCGGTGTTTTGGTCCTTTTTTTTTTTTTTTTTTTTTATCTAACTTTTTGACATAGGTTATAGAAGATGAACACTCAAGGGTATGTGTGTTTGTGTTTGTGTTTGTTTGTTTGGGGTTTCCATAGAGTTGCGAATGTTCTTTATTATTAGTTTCCTACAACATACGTATGTTTATCTTGGAATTAGACCAGGTCTTGTGTGTATTAGCCTTATCGTGCAACCTAATCATATTTTTATATAGTATCAGTTGTTATGATAGAACAATTGCAGTTATGTTCAATTACAATTGTCCATTTGATGTTGTTCAATGACAACAATTGATATTATTTAAAAATGCATTTAGATTGCACAGTACACCTGTCATATTTAAAATTATTATTGTTATACTCCCTCCGTCCACAAAATATAGTCCTGGTTGCCTTATTGGGCCGTCCACGAAAAATAATCATGTTGCCTAAAATGGTAAAAATAAACTTTATCTACTTTTTCAACACACACACATAATATTTTTAAAATAATTTATTTTGTACTTGATTTGACACAATATTCTTACTTTTTATATATTATAGTATCAACTTTCTTAATAACCGTGATAAAAGTAACAAGCCCATTTTTCATGGACGGAGGGAGTATTATTTAAGTAGTTTAAAGTGCAAACCATATATATATATATATATATATATATCTTATAATAATATATTCTCAAACCTCTCCAAGATGATGTGTCAACACCACCTTATTTTTAGGCTGATGTGGCATGTCTCAAATCTCTCCATTTTGAAATACTGTGCTCTCATTAAAAGTTGGTTAAACTTTTAATCTCAACCCTTCGTTCTATATCATTAAATGTAAATCATTAATTTATATCTGCATAATTAATGCAAATAGATATTTTTTCCATTTTCTTATTTAATTATTTTTAGAATTTATTATAAATCAATTTTTTTCCAAACCTTAATGTAATTAAATATGATCTACTTATTGAATGAATCTAAATTTATCATTTCTAAGTTTGAGTTAGTATATATAGTATAATATAATGTTCGATTATTTTTACCTAAAATAAAAGGTATATTATATGATATATTCTTATTATGGACAAGATATAATATTGCATGCATTTTTTTATTATAAATAAGAGCATATTGTATTTCATTTTTTCACATCAAAGTTTCATTTGTTCCACTCTTTTGCTGAGATTTCTCCCATCAGTTGTTGGTTAGTTATATATCTATTGTTATTAGTATATTTATTTTATAATTAAATTCATCATTTTAAGTGCTCACAATTTGATTAGATTTAAATATCAATATCAATATGAATGTAATAATGATTGTTGATTTATGCTATACATCGTTCAGTTTAAATATTCTTCATGTGCACAAATAATAAATTTAATTATACCATGTATTTTTATCTGAATAATTATGATGGTTTAATTGTTGTAATTTAAATCTCATTTTAGATTTCAAGAGTATGACACCTCAATTTTCTCTGATTTCTAATATCAAGAATGAGAGCCAAAAATTGACCGTTAAAATTAGGATTGAAAAAGTTGGACAATATTTTTTAATGATTTTAATAGAGACAAGTTCTACTTGGAACTCATTTTGATCGATGAACGGGTATTTGTAACTTTAAAGTTTATTTCAAATTTTGTATTGTTTCTTATATAAATTAATTTCTTACCGTATACTCCAAAAAACTAATAATGTTGATTAATTTATAAATTATTCAATATTGAAATGGAAATTGATTATTATTAAATTATTAGTCCAAGTAATGTTATTCCATAATTGTTACTTCCTCCGTCCCAGATTAGTTTTCACAGTGCACTATTCATCCCTTGCGAAGACCTCTAAATTACATCCCATTTCACTAATAGTTACGCACAAAAATATGTTTGATTTGTTTCATCCACTTATATTCAACAATATTCCATCATCAAAAAAATATTTTATTTATTTAAACACTACAAACCAACTCTCATACTAAAGTCTCAAAAAGTCAACTGTGAAAACAGATCCGGGACGGAGGTAGTATTAATTTATGTGAATTTTGATGTTTTTTTTTAATTATTTAGTTTGTAGGATATACCTATAGAATTTAGTGAAGGGCACGGGCCACAGCTAAACAAACCCCATAATTTATTGTATATACCTCGAAATTTTTTAAACAAAAATACTCTTATATTAAATGTCTACAGAAAATAAATATATATATTTTTTCAGTACGCGAAATTCGCGTGGGTACACTCTAGTATATATATATATATATATATATGAGATGTATCATTGAGAGAATAAAATGAAGAATGAGTCTACATAATATCAGATTTCAATCCCAATTTTATAAAAACATATGAAGACATGTATAGCTAAATTTTTAGGTTTTGTTTGAGTTTTGGATGAAGGGATTTGAGCTATGGACTTTTCCACACCCTAAATCTACTTCGCTTGTTTGGGTATAAAGGTCAAATGAATGTATTTCAAATATTTAGCTTTAATCTTAGTTGAAATTGGAGGAATTTCAAATATTTAGCAAAATCATGTCATTTGAAATCTATTGTTTTTTAAATTCATTCATTTTCAAATCCCTGGATTTCAAATGACTCTATCCAAACACAGCCTTAAAGAAGCACTTCACATGTATTGAGAGTTTGAGACGAATCGAGACAAACCAAGCTAACATATAAATTTGTAAGACAAATGAGTGAAAATAATTCATATATGAATCATTGAAGAGTATTAATTGTTTTTACTAAAGGATATTAGTTGTTTTCACTGAAGATTATTAGTTATTTATTAAAAACAAATTAAAAAATTTCAGTAAAGACAACTAATACTTTTCAGTGAAAACAAATAATACCCTTTAATAATTAATGTATAAACCAATTTCACTCTATACATACTCAATTTGTGATTCATGCTACGGATATTTTTATAAAGCACTAAACGTGGACAAAGTATAGAGTGAAATTGGTTCGTACATGAATCATTGAAGAGTATTAGTTGTTTTCACTAAATAATATTAGTTGTTTTCAATGAAGAGTATTACTTCTTTAAACTGAAGAGTCTTAATTGCTCAATGAAAACAACTAATATTTTTCAGTGAAAATACCTAATATCTTTTAATGGTTCATGTATGAACCATTTTCACTCTATACATACTCTAAAATGTTCGAAATTTAAATTTAATTACTAGAATTTTACAAAGTTATTTCAAACATGAAAATGAACTTGATCCATTCATTTACTCTCTCTGAGTGTATACCTGAAAGTTAGGTGCTTGCTCAGCCCTATCACGATCCCTACATATTTGAAAAGCATCTAAGCAATATGAAATACATTCATGGAAGTTAATATAACAAAATAAGTGTCGTGGGGGTATGGTTCCTACTAAACATACAAGCTTGGTAAAATGTAAGCACCAGGACTTAACCTTATAATAATAGCACACAGTACCTATATTTTACCAAATCAATTAACGGAAGCTCAAAAATCGGCAAAGTGAAGTTCTATCCAATGTTGAAAACACTGAAACCTAACGGTAGCAATACACATCACATGCACTACGGATTTAAAACAAGTCAGAGCAGAGTCACCGATCATTATATAGTAAATAAAATTTAATAATTCGGGAAGTTCTAAGAGTAAATAAATTGCACAAAATTAGACAACAATCATACATAATTTCAATCACTTGAATTACAAACTATGAATGATGCTATCAAGTGGGGCTATTGGCGATGTCAGGAAAAGATTGTGTACCTAGAAGGATTATCTGGAAATGATATGAATATATGGAAAATAAATTCACAAATTCAGCATCATCTTTGATGAATTTCAAGATACCTTTTGTTGAAGCATAAATGTAATAACCACCATTTTAGAAGTGGTCCTCCACATGAAAACATCACTTTGACTGATCTGGACCGTATAATATTATTCACTCACCCATATATATGGTAAAAAGATTTAAACAGTAAATGGCTACAAAACCATTATGCTTAAAAAATTCAACTCATGTCATTGCATTTGATGGCCATCAGTCGCAGCTTTATGGTAAACCATCATAACTCCCTTTAAGACATAAAACTTTTAATCTCTTGATCCATTCACTTTCCTACGTATGGCTAGATAATTAAATTGTGTAAAAAAGAGTTCTGGTATTTTGAATGATTCACTGGAAATTATGTGAAATTATAAAAATACCGTAGGGAGGAAACAAACATGTGAAGGGTTTGCTCTAGCCAAAAGTTGTGATGATCAATGGTATTAGTACTCATACCTTCTTGACTGGGTTTGAGAGATGCTTATTGTTGGGGGCTTGAAAAAATTGATTACTTCATTTTGCAATGGAACTTCCTATTCATGATGATATAAAAGAATAAAACTTTGTATTGCGTGACAACCTAATAGATGTCTACAAATTTATACTGCTGGCCTGTAACAAGCTTAAAAGCAACAAAAAAAAAAATATATATATAAA
This sequence comes from Ballota nigra, assembly GCA_947034835.1. Lineage (NCBI taxonomy): Eukaryota > Viridiplantae > Streptophyta > Magnoliopsida > Lamiales > Lamiaceae > Ballota > Ballota nigra. The sequence goes on from OX344723.1 coordinate 40,160,694, forward strand.
GATTATAAACATGCAATTACTAGTAACGAAGAAGTTGTCTATCAGACTTTTTAAATGACAGTTTGTTTAGGCAAAAGTTGCATCCTATGGTATCTGATTTAACAAAAAGCAATTGCAGGCATGTTATTTAATTTTATGAAATGGTACGTGATTCACACAATTCTGAGAGTTCCAACGATATATGATACAGTGCAGATCTTGAAACCGACATTCTCTTGACTCACAAAAGTCTAATTATCTAACCTTAAACCCAACATTCTAGGAAAGGGGCATCGAGGGTCACAATAAAAAAATCATAAAATGTTGTAAACTTTATTCTATCTTTAATTCGCACAATTTCGAGATTTCCAATTAGCTATGGTAACGATAGTTTGAACCGACATCCGCAGTAAATCTTACTTTCTTGATAAAAAAAAAATAGAAGTTTACAAATCAAAATATGAAACTGAAATCAAGAAAAGTGGTAGCATTGACTGACATTAGCAGACATTCATAAGCATGTTTAACTCCACAATCACATGATTCCATAGACAAGGGACCTGGATTCAACAGAATGGTAGTATTATGACAAGGTGACAGGAACACTGTGCAGAGAGAGAACATCAAACATCCATCAAATATTCAGATGTGTATTTGAATGATTCACTCAAAAACTATGTAACAGGACATGTACAAGGTTTGCTCTATCCAAATGACAATCAATGTTAGTGATATTCATACATTCATTGTCTGGTAAATAGTAACTACTATTTAATATTAGGAGCAGTCGATTACTTCATGTATGATTGAAACGTCATTTCATCCTGAAAATGGAAGAACGAAAACATTGGAGACAATCTTTTGAAAAGGAAAAGATATTTAGAGTCCAGGAGAGCATAATTTTCAATGCAATTAATGTAGTGGTGTATATGTTTACAAACTCATACTACTAGCCAGTAGCAAGCTTAGAACCAACAAAATTTGTTATACAACACTGCCGACACAAAAGAACAAACATGCAGATTGCTAATAAAAAAATGTTTATTAGACTTTCTAAATGATCCTTTATTTCGGCAATAAACTACATTCTATGGTATCTGACTTATCAAAAAGTGATTGCAGGCATAACATTTGACATTATCAAATGGTGTGTGGTTTGAACACTGCAGTTCTTGAAACTGACATTCACAGAGATTCACTAAAGAGCCATCACAGGGTTCTTGAGCCGACATTCACAAATCTCCTACCAACATACACAGGATTCTTGAACCTACAGAATTACATTTCTCAATTCGGAATTCTAATTCTCCAACTGTAATAAATTATAAAAGAAGGACATTAAACCGTAAAACACACATTCTAAAAAAAAGGGCATTGAATGATAAAAACCACATTATCATAAAATGGGCATTGAGGGACATGGGTAAAAAGGGTATCATTCAGGGACATAGTCAAAGAGCTATCCAAGCTATAACTTCATTCTTTCTTAAATTTGCAATGAATTAAAGAAAAGTTTCAATTATCGATAAGACAACAGTATCCTTGAACCGACAGCTACAGTAAAATACTTAACCGACATTCACAGTAAATCTTACTTTCTTGAGAGAATAGCATGGCCTGACATTCGTATAAAGGGGTAGCACTGACGCCATTTCCAAAATACAAATAAAAACAACATTCACCTTAAAACCCAGTCTTCATCCCTTCTGCAGAAATAAGCAAACATGCAGATTACTTGTAAAGTAGATGTTGTCTACTAGACTTTCAAGATCATCATTTGTTCAGGTAAAACTGCATCTTAAGGTATCAAATACCAAATGTTATTGATATGAGTATTGCAAATCTTGAAATTGACGTTCAAAGAGATTAAAAAGAGTCCAATCGTATAATCATAAAACTGACATTCTAAGAAAACGGAAATTGAGGGACATAGTCTAAAACTATCCATGTTTCATTCTAGCTTTAGTTCGCAAAATTCTGAGGATTTCAATTAGCTGCTTGAGAATGCTATTTTTGAACTGACATTCATAGTATTCTTGAACCGATGTTCATAGTAAATCTTACTTTATTAAAAAAGAAAAAAAGAAGTTTGCAGATCAAGAAAAGTGGTAGCATTGACTGACATTCATAAAGAGGGGGTTGCACTGGAAAGCATTCATAAGCATCTTTACCAGCTCGACGACAACTTGTTCCGCAGTTCAAAGGACCTGGATTCAACAGACTTGTAGTATTCAAAGGATGTGCAGAGAACATCAGACATCCATCAGATTTCTCTTTGAATGATTCACCAAGAAACCATGTAACAACGACATGTATAGTGCTTGCTATAACAAAAAACTGTCATAATCAATGTTAGCAATACCCATACTTGCATTGACTGGATAAGAGAACTACTTAATGCTAGGGTCATTTAATTACTTCATTTTCGGGATGAAAATGAAAATTTGAAATGAACAATAAAACCGACATTCTCATAAAAGGGGCACTGAACTCTAAAAACTGCTGATATTCCCATAAAAGAAGCAATGAATTGTGAAAACTGACAATTCTCATTAAATGGGCATTGAACAGTAAAACTGGCATTCTTATGAAAGGAGCATTAAATTGCAAAAACCGACAATCTCATTAAAGAGGCATTGAACCGTAAAAATCGATATTCCCATGAAATGAACATTAAAACCGACATTCCCATGACATGGGTATTGAACCATAAAATTGCCACTCTCGTAAAAGGGGCATTCAATATTCTCGTAAAAGAGGCCTTAAAACCGACAATTTCATTAAAGAGGCATTGAACAGTAAAAACCGATATTTCCATGAAATGGATATTGAAACCGACATTCCCACGAGATGGGTATTGAACCATTAAATCGCCACTCTCGTAAAAGGGGCATTCAACATTCTAAAAAAAGAGGCATTAAACCGTAAAATTGAAATTTCTCGTAAAAGGGACATTGAACCGAAAAACCAATACTCATTAAAGGGGCATTAAATCATAAAAACTGACATTCACAAAAAGGGGGCATTGGAATCGTAAAATCGACATTCTCATTAAAGGGGCATTGAACCGTAAACACCGACATTCTTATGAAATAGGCATTAACAGTAAAAAGTAAAAACCGAGAATCCCATGAAAGGGAATCGATACGTAAAATCAATATTCCCGAGGCATTGAATCATTTAACCGACATTCCCATGAAAGTTGCATTGAACTGTAAAAATCGACATTCTCATAAAGGGCATTTAAACGTAAAACCAACATGCTCGTGAAATGGGCATTGAGCAGAAAAAACAGGCATTGAACCATAAAACCAACATTCCCATGAAAGGGCATTGAACCATAATAACCAACATTCACATGAAGGGACATTGAACCTTAAAAACCGATATTCCCACAAAAGAGACATTGAACCGTGAAACCGACATTCCCATGAATCGAAAAAATTGATATTCTTGCAAAAGGAGCATTGAACTGTAAAATTGATATTTTTATAAAAAATGCATTGAACTGTAAACCAACATTCTCGTAAAAGGGGCATTGAATTGTAAACCAACATTCTCTTTAAAGGGACATTGAATCGTAAAAATCGACATTATCATGAAATGGACATTGAAATGTAAAAATTGACATTCCCATGAAAGGGACATATTAAATCGTAAAATCAACATTCTCGTGAAAGGGACATTGAACCATAAAACCGACATTTCTCGTAAAAGGGCAAAGAATCGTAAAAGATGATAATCTCGTAAAAGGGGCAATAAGCTGTAAAACCAGCATTCTCGTAAAAGAAAATTGAATCGTAAAAACTGACATTCTCTTCAAATGGTCATTGAATCATAAAAAACGATGTTCTTCTGAAATGTGTATTGAAACGTAAAAACCGACATTCTCATTATATGGACATTGAAACTGAAAAATCGATATTCCCATGCATTAGACCGTAAAATCGATATTCTCACAAAGGGGCATTGAACTGTAAAAACCAACATTCACATAAGAGGGGCATCGAACTGTAAAAACCAACATTCACGTAAGAGGGGCATCGAACTGTAAAAAGTAAAAACCAACATTCACGTAAGAGGGGCATCGAACTGTAAAAGCCAACATTCACGAAAGATGGGCATCGAACCGTAAAAACCGATATTCTCATAAAATGGACATTGAATCGTAACATCTGTCATTCTTGTAAAAGGGGTATTGAATCGTAAAATCAACATTCTCATTAAAGGGACATTGAATGGTGAAAACTGACGTTCTCAAGAAATGGGCATTGAAGGGTAAAAACCAATATTCTCATGTAAAGGGCAGTGAACCATAAAAACCGTCACTCTAATAAAATGAGCATTGAACCTTAAAAGCAACCTTCTCATAATAGAGACATTGAACCATAAACCAACACTCATAAAAGGGGCATTGAAACGTAAAAACCAACATTCTCATTAAAGGGGCATTGAACCGTAATACTGACATTTCATAAAAAGGACATTGAATTGTAAAATCGACATTCTCATAAAAGAGATATTGAACCATAAATCCGATATTCTCGTAAAAGGGGCATTGAATGGTAAACATCGACATTCTCAATAAAGGCCAAAGGGACATTGAAACGTAAAAACCAACATTTTCATAAAAGAGACATTGAACCGTAAAAACCTAGACTCTCGTAAAAGAGATATTGAACTGTAAAATCAACGTTTTCAAAAAGGGGTACTGAACCGTAAGAATCGATATTCTTGTAAAAGAGACATTGAACCATCAAATCAAATCAAAGAGGACATTGAATGGTAAAAATTGACATCCTTGTAAAAAGGGACATTGAACCATAAAATCAACGTTCTCATAGATGGGGCATTCAATGGTAGAAACCGATATTCTCATGAAATGTGCATTGAACCGTAAAACTGACATTATCATAATAGAGACATTGTACGGTGAAACCGACATTATAATTAAAGGGCCATTAAAATGAAAACACCGACATACTCATAAAAAGGACATTAAACCATAAAGACCGACATTCTCATGAGGGACATTAAACGTACAACCGAAATTATCATATAAAGGACATTGGATCGTACAACCGACATTTTCATAAAAGGGGTATTGAAATGTAGCACCAACATTCCCATGAAAGATGCATTGAAACGTAAAACCAACACTCATTAATGGGCATTGATACATAAAATCGACATTCTCATGAAAGGTGCATTGAACCGTAAAACCGACAATCTCGTAAAAAGGACATTCAACCATAAAACCGACAATCTCGTATAAGGGACATTCAACCTTAAAACCGACAATCTCGTATAAGGGACATTCAACCGTAAAACCGACAATCTCGTAAAAGGGACATTCAACCGTAAAACCGACAATCTCGTAAAAGGGACATTCAACCGTAAAACCGACAATCTCGTAAAAGGGACATTCAACCGTAAAACCGACAATCTCGTAAAAGGGACATTCAACCGTAAAACCGACATTCTCATAAAAGGGGGCATTAAAATGTAAAATATATATTCTCATAAAAGGGGCATTAATCCACAAAACCGACATTCTCTTAAAGGGATTATTGAACCGCAAAACTGACATTCTAATGAAAGGGGCTATTAACCATAAAATCGACATTCTCATAGAAGGATCATTAAACTATTGTAATCAACATTGAATCGTAAAATCAATATTTTCAGAAAATGGGCATCGATTACTGAACAATAAAATCAACATTCTCAAAAGAGGGGCGTTTAACCGTAGAAAGGATTTTCTTAAGAAAGAGGGAAATTGACAGGACCGGGGTAATAAGAGTGTAAGCATTCGGGGGCATAGTCAAAAGACTACCAAGCCATAAACTTCATTCTTTCTTTAACTTGCATAATTAAAAATAATATTCAATGATCGGCAGGATAACAATACTATTGTTCAACACTTAGAGTAATCTTTAACCGACATTCAGAGTAAATCTTATTTCTTAAAAAAAAATTATGAAGTTCGCAGATCAAAATACGAATACCTGGATTCAAGTAAGTGGTATAAGTTTAACATCATCCATGCCGAAATTAGAATAATTCTAATTCTCGAACCATCTCGTTGTTCTTGACAAGAAGAACAATGGAGAGAATCATATAGATCTGAGATGAAGAGGGATAACTACTCCCGCATTCAATTCTTGGCCAACACGCGCTATATTATAAATTGACCGTTAGGCTAGGGTTTGGGCCAAGCCTTTAAATAAGGGAAGATTTAGAGAGTATGAAAAAGAAAATCGTAATTGATCGTTTGATTTGGGTAATGGGTTTAGTCGGTGAAAAAAAAAAAAAAGGAGGAATAGTCGGTGAAAAATATTGTTAATTGACAGTTGGGCTTGGGTTTATATTGGTCGTGTACTTTAGGCTCAGGTTATTGGCACGTATTTTTTTTAATAAATACACATACTTGAAATCCTAAATACAATCCCTCTAAAAAAAGTTTTGGCCGCCACCCACCGCCCACGTCCAGCAAACTGAGAAAATAACAAACAAGAAACTCAGATTCCATCGAATCAAATTATAGGAAGTGTCGGGGAAAAAAAATCGAAAAATAGTATCAGATTTCGAAAATATACAAAAATTTCGAAAAAAAATAAAAGAAACTGATGTTCTAAAAAAACAAGAATTTCGTATAAAAAATTCGAACATATACAAATATTTCAAAAAAAAAAACTAAACGAACCTGACGTTGGAAATTTTTTTGGAAAAAACAAGAATTTCGCATAAAAAAAATACATTTTTGTTTCAGATCTATTGAATGTTGGGAAAAAGAACGAGATAACAACAATTTCTTAAAAATAGTTCCAGATCCATAAAAACCTTAAAATCATCAACATCTTTTAAATCAGTTTTAAAAAAAGACGAGAAAAGATAACTAACCTATACACAATGAGGATGAGGATGACGATCGACACCGGTGTGGATGCTAGGGCTACGAGAGCGACGTTGGGGGGATGAGAAGATGGGGGTTTGCGGTGGGGAGGGGATGAGAAACAGAAGGGGATTTATGGTGGGGAGGGGATGTTGAAGGGGGTTTGGGGTGGGGATGATAAAAAAGAGGGTAATTCTGTTGCGCCCCGGGTGCATGCGTACCCCAACAATTTATGGCCGTCCGATCTTAATCTTTTTCAATCTCAAAAGTATGGTCAACAAACATATTTCGACAGCTACTGTTCATCCCTGCCACCAATTAATATTGAAGATTTATTAAGAGAGAGAAACAAGAGCTCTGTTGCTAGTTGGAGAAAGAAGAAAAGTTGCAGCTAGCTTCACTCGTGGCTACCAACTCACGCCATTTTCACTTTCATGGCTACCAATCCACGCAATTCAATCACCGAAATTGGAGCTCTTCACCGGAAAGCTTCAATTCGCCATTGATGGTGAAAAAACGCCGAAAAAGCCATCCTTGAACCCGCCGGAATGGGAAAGGTTCGCGTCGAGGAAGAAGATTACGTCGCTGGAAAGTGGTTCATAGGAAATTGAAAAACATACTGTTCGTCGGAAAATTCTCAAAAGATCGGAATACTCTCACACCACCATAGCTAACGTCGGAAACACGTGCACATCAATAGACAAACACTGTAAACGTTTTTAATCTATTAAATCTTGATAGTAAACAAATCCATAAAAACGCATGTACAATCAAGTAAGCAACAATACACCATAATATAGCTACACTTAAGAGACATCCCTAGCTTCACGCGATTAATGGAAGCTGGGAGCTCCGACCAGAAAATTTTCAAGCCGACAATTCAAAAATACATTGTTCGTCGGAAAATTCTCACACCACCGTAGTTCACGTCGGGAAGCTCTATTGACAACTGCAATACGCATCAGAGATGGAACGCTTCACGGTGTTGGGATTCGAAGCAAGCTCGCCGGAGATACGAAGCAATTCAGCTCAAGGGTGAAGAGAGAGAACTAAAAAATTGCTCAAGGTAAAAATTGGATTCCAACACCTATCAAATCAATCTGGCACGTTTGTTTTTTGGTCGGATAGTCAACGGGGGTACACATACCCCGGGGCGCAGTAGTAACTCTCTGAAAAAGATGAAAGAAATTAGCAGTTGGGGAAAAAATGGGAGCGGATCCCTGTTGGTTTACTAAACCAGTGTCAAAATGCCCATCAATAGTATTACATGCGCTACCAACACCCGTTAAATTGTACTCCCTCCGTCCACGAAAATTTTACCCGGTTACTGTTGGACACAGTTTTTAATAAAAATTGGTATTTTATTGAAAAAGTGAATAAAGTTAATAAAATAAGAGTATTGTGGTGGGTATTGTGGGACCCATTTTTTGTTTGTGAGTGTAGTTTATTTTCCAAAAGAGGAATGTGTAAAAATTTGGTGGACGAACCAAAAAGGAAAGCGGGTAAAAAATTGGTGGACGGAGGGAGTAATAAAACCAATATAATTTATTCTTGAGTTGTTTTAATTAGTGCAAATATTATAATAAAATAAAATATTAGAAGTAATAATAATAGAGTAATTAAAATGGAAATAGTTTTATAGATTTTGGTTACGTAAGGAATACATGAAAAAATTATCAATTTTATTAAGTTCAAACAACATATGAATGAAGATTTAAATTTTTAATAAATAATATACATATTCAACCTATAAATATAATTGTAAAAGAAAATGCCATGCATATATGTGACAAAAAACAAAGAGTAAGTTTTGTTGAGGCCGTCTTGTGATGAGACGATAAAGTATAAATTGGACATAATGCATTAACACTTTAGAAGAAATGAGTGCTAGTTTGTAAACCAGTTTTACACAAATTTTTGTCAAGAACAAATTATTTATTTTAAGAGTTGTACCGTGTGAACCAGTTTTACTATATAATTAATATTTTTTTAATGAATCAATTAATACCCTTAAGCTAATATATTTTAATAAAACTATCAATAACATTTAAAATTATTAATCTTTAGTAAAAATAACTAATACTCACAAAATTAATTTCACGGTGAAACTTGTTCCCATAATACTTTACCTTATTTTAACTTTTAAGTACTCTATTATTATGTACTCCTAATGTTTTTATTATAGAGAGTGTATTATGTAAACGATATTCGCGGTGAACTTTGTTTCAAGAGTATTAGTAAATTATACTAAATGTATCAGTTCTGAAAGGTATTAATTATTTTCACTAAAAATATTAGTTAAGATGGTATTAGTTATTTTCACTAAAAGTATTAAATGTTGTTCACAATAAAAGTTATCGTGAGTACCGTTCCCATAGCCCTTTTATTTTATTACTAGGTGAGTAACACGTGCGTTGCACGTGGTACCTAAATTGTTAGTTAAAAGTAATATTAATGTTTTCAGTAAAAGGTTAGCAAAAAATAGTTCTACTCTAAATTCTCAACAAAATGTCATTCTCTCGTCATCATCCCCACAAAATAAAAAATGTTCATGTGCATTGAAGATTATCCCCTAAAAGTGAATTATCTCATTCCAAAATTATTCAAAATAAAGATATATCAATTTCATAAAAAGCTATCAAAACATCCAAATCATCGTAGAACCTGAGTATGGTAAAAAAAAGCAGCAATTTTGTCGGTCTTGGTACACTCCTTGAACTGAACCACCATACACAATACACAGTACAACTCCATTTTGAGAAGAAAGAAACAATGAAAAGAAATTGAATATAATAAACAAGTTTTGAAATGATGTACTGGCCTATTTTTACATTTGGTATGTTTGGTAGTAATTATTAATTAAGCATTTAAAAAAAAATGAATATGTGCAAGACGAAATGCACTGGAAGGAACAACATAATATGAAATGGATAAATTTATTGTACAAACACATTTTTGCATCACTACATAAAAGTAGATGGTCATAAGAAGTAATGAACTTATATTTCCAATTGGAAATGAGCAACGTTGTTACATGAGGCCACAAAAAGTGCTAAGTAAAGAGTGGTCGTGATATTTTTTAAGATTAGGAGAAATTAATAACAAAAATTGAGATGAGGTTAAAAATAGGAAGAACAAAGATAAAGAAATTAGTGTAGAACATACAAAGAAATTAAACAAATTATAAGTACAATAATACATTCATTTTACGTTTTATCAATGACATTACTACTAACCTTTGAATAATGTTGCTTGAATCACGTTTCCCCACAAAATATGAATGAGAAGAGAAATAAACACAACTCGAATCCTAGATGCATTAAAGTTTTCCTAGAATTTTTTTTGCCTTCTCACTGCTCAACAATTGCCATCTTTTTCTTGGTGGCCTTTACTTACCTCAGAAAGATCACCTTGTTAGGCATGTCACGAAAAAAAAAAAAGAATTATTCATCTAGTGCCACGACATAGAAATATTAGAAAATTCTTACGAAGCTGGCCGATCTGTAGTAAACGAAAATGCGAAAAATGCAGAAAATGTCCATTAGATTCTCATATTAGTTTTATCATCATCATAGTTAAGTTTGTTTTCTCATAAAGATCAAGAACTCGTTACAAAAATAGTATAACCAGGTAATCTAAGTTCAATGTTTTACCTCGTTTCTGTCAGGCATAATAGACCATCCTACAAACATCTATGCTGGAAGGCATCCTGTAGTCCAAAGAATAATGTCAAATCCATAATCCATAGATTGAAGTAGTAGTTTTTTTGCTCTATGCCATAATATTATAACCCTGCTTATGTCAGGGCATTTTCTAATATTCTTCTGTCGTGACAACGCCACAGGCCTGAGAGCAGCTGCTGCATATAATTCTTCACCCATATTTATAATTTAAAATTATTTAACTTTGTTTAAATCAATAGATAATTTAAATCTAGAAAATTTTCTCAAGTTCCTGTCTTCTGAATGATTAATACATAAAAGCTAACTTTCACAAACTTTCAAATCTTTGATCATATACCAAAAAAATGGGTAAATAAAAGCTTTGCGACTATAAATTATAATACTCCTTTGGAGAATTTACATCCAAATCGATGAAGTTGGAAAAAAGTGTTTAATATTTGTTAGGAAACCAAAAGAGATATATTTTGATTAAAAAAACAACTAAATTAATTTTTTAGGAGTATTATCAAAGTATACTGTGTGTGCCTAAGTTATCTACTAAAACCAACTCCAAAACTGCATGATAAAAACTATGAGGCCATCTCATAAACAAATATTTTTTTATTAATTAGTATTTTATTGGCCCATTACGATTTTACCCATAAAATTATCCCAAAAAATCAGCAATTGGGACAAATTCATTCTCTACCTCTCAATTCAAAATTCACACTCTTCTCGCCCCCCCCCCCCCCCCCCCCCAAAAAAAATCATGCTCCTCCCTCACAAGCCATTTCTCAGAATTTGTTTGTGCTCCTCTAATCAAAAGCACAATTAATTGAAATTTCATAAACAAAATAAGTGTAATAGTGTATAAAAATCTTTGCAGGTTCAAAAAATCATTATAACTGAGATTTCAACATGAAGAGCCCATCAACATAAGGGCGAGCAAAAAAAAAGTCTCTCATCAATGGTTACATGGAAATAGTAATACAACATTGAATCCAACCGGGAGCATAGGCATCCAGTGTACAAGTCCACATAGACGAATATTTGGAAAAGGTAAGCATAGGCATCCAAGTGTACATGTTGGATAATTAAATGACAGAAGTTGCACATAACTTACCTGTAGTTACTTCAAAAAAACACTCAATTCAATTATTGACACTTAAAGAATGCCACGAGAATCCAGGAAAAAAATCTTGGGCTGCAAATTTTACATAGAGATGCATGCAATCTGATATTGATAAAAGAAATTGATAATCTAGCAACAGGTTCTTGGGCTGTAAACTTTACATAGAGATGTATGTAATCTAATATTTGATAAAAAAAAATTAATATTTCAAACCAGAGCAAAATGGTATAGTAATGTGGTACATGATAAGTCAACCTTCTCTGAGAAGATATGTATCTCTGGAACGTGAAGATCGAGGTGAAAGTTGACACGGTGAAGCAGAAGCTTGTTTTATTAAGAAAAAAGATCAAGTGTACCAGGGATGACTCAAGAAAAAAAATCAAGTGTACCAGGGATGTCCCAGGGATCCAAGACTCCGAAAGATGAAGACTTCTTCTCAACTGAAGAGGGAAGTTCGCCCTCTACACGATAAATAACAGTATCAACAGGAACCAGAATAGCCTATAAGATAACCACGTCATGAAATTAGGAGAGTCTTGAATTATAGGCTAGAGACAGAATGGAGTTGTAGCATATCCAATTATGAAGTTAACCCACTTTGTCAGCTCCTCGGTTTCCTATTATATTCTTGGGAGCACCATGTCCTCCTCTCTTTGCATTATGGCAAAATGGGAGGAATTTTCAATACAAACTTAAAAATAATTGCAGTAAAAATACAATACACCCACGGTTGCAGCTCTACCAGACCAAAAAGGGGTTTGGTTGGAGGGTAGATGACAAAAAATATATAAAAAATAAAGTGGTAGTAGAGAAAAAGGTAACCTACAGCATGGTGATGCACACTGCTAAAGTCCCAAACTGCTGCAGAACATTATAAGATTATGTCACCATATTTTCCACCATTCTCACCTGCATTTTGCAGCTAATCAAAATTAGGGACTAAAGATAGGGCAGAACTATGGTGGCAAATCAACGTCTTGCATGCTTGCTAATTGGTTGTGATAAAAGTAAGGAAACCAATAATTAATCTGCATAGAGTAGATAAAATGGGTGCATAAACTAAATCAGAAGCAATACAAAAACTAATCAACTTTTTACAATGCTCCTCTTAACAATTCAATATGAAAGCACTCACTTTAACCTAGTAATCCATCACTGCACTATGCAACATCCATTAAACAAAATGCAAAATAGTTAACTGGAAATTCCTGTAAAAAAGCAATCATCAGGGAATGAGATGCAATTGATTCCAGCTGAAACTTGAAAACACAAAGAGAAAAATAATGTGACTTACAATCAAATAGACCAGATATGTATCATGGAAATTAAATCTATCTGAGGAAGAAACGTGAAATCTAATACACCCAACAAATTTACTCTGATTTTCTTATTTTAATGTTCTTCATGTAGAGAAGAGGAACTGCAACCCTGTGGGTACCAGATGAGTAGGGAAAAAAAAGACAAGAGCTAGACAATCTTCGAAAGGAATTGGCCAATGCATATAGTAAACATTAGAAATTAAACTAACGGAACCCTCAGTGCGCGAGTAGTAAAGACCCACAACATCACTTTGTAAATTTTGTTGTAAGAATGGAGATTTACCATTCAATAATCTGCAACGGTCAATTGAAAATTAATCAAAAAATTCATAACATTGTACAAATAATCACAAAATATAAATCAGGGAGTATTTGAACTTGAAGAAGAGCATAACATTCCATGCTGGCAAAGAGAAGCGACTGTGAGGGGGCATTGCCTATTGGGTAATTCATCGCAATATCTATAACGCTTCTTCCAATTGCTTCCCCGCCATTCTCTACACTCAATTCCTATTAAATTCAAAATCAAATTGCAGACCAGGTTGAATGTTTTATCACTTTCTGCTACTATTTTTCACAAAAATTCAGAGGAGGGGAGCGCCTGAACATTGTAGATGAATATGGTAGAGAAGAAGGGGGGTTGTGAATTGAGATCATAAATGAGAGAAGAAACACAAAAAGACTGTAGGAATGCAAGAAGCACGTGTTAAAATGAATAAAATTAATAAAAATTGGGGTAGAATTATCCAAAAATAATTTACATATCCAAGACACTTTTATATATACGTTTTCATGAAATTGCATACCTTTACAATAGTCCACGAGAAATTGATACGCCCCATACGCGCTTCATGAATTTGATCAGTATAAAACACTCTCCTCTTTGGTCCGCATTTTACTTGTGATCAGCTTTACAGCAGGTCTCTCGGGATCTACAACACAATCCAAAAAATTCAACTAAAAAACTTGTGCTCAAGAAAAAAGAATGTTGATTATCCTAAAAGCTGAATTCAAATTATTTTCATACCATACATGAACATTACAGGAGGTACTAGAGCACCAGGAGTTCCCTGTTTAAGAATAGAGATAGAGAGAGAATAAATTTCAGTCAACTCATATTTGTATAATCAGTGAATATAATTCAGTTAACATATATTTTGTATAATCTAGAAAGGTGATAACAAACCTAATGGCCGAACCTTCTTTGTCCACGACTTCTCCCATTTATAGGTACGAGCGAACCTTGATTTAAACCGCTGGAATTCAATATTTCAGCAGATGAGTCCATCACTGGTTCTGTGAAATACAAATATATCTTCAAGAACTTATCACTGTTGGTTACCAATATTGTTCTAGTTGAACTGTTTATCTGAAGTAGATTCTCGGGTATATAAGTTCTCATGTTCACAAACACACTTCTTCTATCTGCAAAATTCCACAACAAAACATAATGTTATTACTATCAATCATCAAAGTTCCCCGAAAAACAGAAAGCTTTCAGAATCAAACTTACCAAAATGTATGATCATACTTGAATTCTCAGACCTTGTAAATTGATTTCCTGCAGAGTCTGTACAAACATTTTTTTTCCATTACCAAGACTAAACGTCCATAGCGAACTCTTCCAGACACGGAGACTACAAGAGAGTATTTCAAGTTTGGCTCAATTACGCTAAGTGTATCCGACATTACTCCTCCATCGCCATAAACAAGAAGCTATCGACATGATCATCACAATTGTTAATCAGAATTATATATATGATGATATACATACAGGCTTATGTTATTAACAACAATTACTCAAGAAAATGGGATAATGTTGAGTCTCAATCAAGTTCAAGAGACATGAAAGAATCCTCTACAATAGGAACCACTTACCATCTTTGGGTAGGTGGCGTTCTGAATATCGCCCATGTTTTGTAACGTCCAGCATGCAGCTTGAACGTGATTCAAAGTGATCAACCAGCTGGTGTTGGGAAAAAAGGGTGCCCGGAATCTATTCGGGATGAAATTTAAATACGAATTTAAATACAATTATTACTAGCATGAATTAATCCTAATTAATTCAAATAATAATTCCAACAACTAATTATCATCATGCATGTTAAATTAATTTCACATATTTAACTAGGCGGAATTAAACAAGTAAATATGCGATTAACGTACCTCTCGTAGTATTGGCCTTTGGATATACGGGACACTTGTAATCTCGTTCTATCAACCCAAAGCCTTCTCAAGTATTTCCCTTTTCACCTCACTTGATCGCCGGTGGGAGACGCTTTCAAGCAATTTAATAAACTAAGGAAAAAGAAAAATATCTATGCTTCTTGATTTTTCCAACACATGGAATTATGTGCTTGGGGATGAAATAATCATCCCCTATTTATAAGAAGTAGTGACCGATTTTTTCATGTGGATATGGGCTTGGAAAAAATCTTTTCTTAGACTATAAGAAATCTTGAATATATCTCATATATTCTTTTCTCCAAAATAAAATATTCCACAAAAATCTCACACTCCTAATTATGGGGTGTAATTTTCGAAAATTGCAAGGATGAAATCCAAGATTTGGATCTTCTTGAATATATGAGATATTCTTGTATTCCTAGAATACATATCTTCCATAATATCTTTCCAAGAAAATCAACAAAATCTTATTTCTCCTAATCATCAAATTTTCGAAAATAATAAAGAAAAATCAGCATAATTATTTTCTTTTTATTTTAATCACCTTATCATTATTGGGCTACTTGAGGGGCCTTAAGGAGAATTAAGATTGGACCTCCTAATGGACTTCTGAATTTCAATATTGAGCCCCAATATAATTCAGCCCATTAATATTAATTATTACCACTAATAAATTAATATTGCACTATCCATCTTAATCCATATTACGATAATATGGGCTCCGGTTATTATTTCCCGCGTTTAAGATTATCAAGTCCATTAATTAATTAAGCTTCTGAATAGCTCTAAATTAATTAACATCTTTCACCTTGGAGTAAAGACAGCTCAACATTATTATTCGTAACGAAGAAACTAATTCTTCACTTGCAAGATTTGGTACAATAAAACTTCTGAGCCCACCAAGGGAACTAATCACACGAGCCGTACTCGCACGCGTTTCTCCGTATTAAATCTTAGCAACCGTCGTATGATTAGTATTACTGCCCAAGACACAAAGTTCGAAGTCGCAATGATTCTCACCCAACATGAATCAAAGCAGTAACTACTAAGCACACACGGTCCTATTTAAGTGACGGAGATTAAGAAATCAACAACCACTGAGGTCTAATTCTTCACCTTTCAGAACAGAAGAATTTCTCCTCGCTGTAGGACCTCTTCAACACATACTAATTGTGCTAGTGCAATATCTTAGTCAAGACAGACCAATCTGAGCCTTACACATCGACCTTTCACGGCGGATTGTTCAATTCCACCTAGGTCGTGAAAATATACGTTTAGTTACAAGTAAACTGTTAATGTCGTCTTCCGTGATCGGGTATCACCACATTAACTACAATGTAACATGTACTATATATTGAACGGTTTGCAATAGAAATTCAACATTCAATCATAACTAAAGCAAATGCGATAAAAGAATTATTCTCATAAAACGAGTGTTTGATACACGAGTTATACAAAGTAAAAGCATACTTTCATGTATAACTCCAATAGCTGGTACAAAAAATTGGAGCCAAAATGACAAATTGGCAAAAAATTCACATAAGCCAGGTGAATCAATAAAGGTTGCATTGATTTGTCATTTTACACACCTAAAATGGATAACATCAAGGAACTACTTTTCTCCAAAATAATACCCATAAAACAACCACTCAAAAGTATTGCTACAAGTTGATTCACAGTAAGAAACAAGAAATGGACTATGCTGAAATCTTTTCAAATTGATAGCAACACCAAACTATTGAAACATAGCAATTTAAGAATGAATTTACTGTTGGCAATAGAGCAAATGATACTGATATTATGATAGAACAGTAAAGCCCCATTTATTAATTTGAGGCTATTTCCACTATGGTTTTTGGCAATAGCATCAACGCAGATGTGTTTTTTCCATCTAGATATTGAAATATAATTTTCTTCCTGCTGATTGAGTTTTAAAATTTCCCAACGAAGATGTCAGGCAATGCAGATATGGAGTCATTAGCAAGAAAAGATGGTTGAAAGAAGATGAAAAGTAAAGTCATAACTATTTTATTGGGCTTTCCTATAATTGTTTTACAAGTTTATGGTCCCACTCGATTAGAGGCTAAACAAAAAATTAGTGCTACAATATAAGTATGTCTTGACAATCAATTCAATGAAAACCTGGAGGTAAGCGAGACCTTTATCAGGAAATATAACAAAAAGCCAATAGGATAATAAAAGTCATAATACCTCTTCCCATGAATTATTGACCACAAATAAGGTCCTCTCATATGACTGTTGTCTATCTTTCAACTCACAAAATCTGTCTTCAAGAGAATTAATCTCAACCTTCTGTGTTTCCAGCTTTTGCAGCAGTTTTTGAGGCATTTACGGAAGAACATGTGAAACCACCACAGGGTTAAACAAAAGATATGTTCATTGGAACACGAGGAGCATTGGTAAACAATGTTGCTGCTGAAATTTGAGCAGTGGGTTTAACCGTGTCTGCAAAAGATAAGTACAGACAAATTAGGCTTAAATCTAGAAGCATTGCCAGCCTAAATAAACTTATTGCCCCCATTTTAACAAAGTGTATACCACAAACATACAAGTATGATGAATCATAAATCAGACCAGATTAGTAAATGATTTATTTATGTATTATAAGAAATGATATATGGAGTTATAAGAAGATTGTTCGACCAACACTGCAAATGTAGGTAGCGCAGGGCCCTTTCGTCGTGCACACCTAGACTGATCTCCATCCAACAGTTGTGCATAGGAAATCTTACCACTATCACAAGCTGAAAACTGCCCTTATCTAGCTGCATATGCACACATGCCACTATTATAAAGCTTGAAAATGCAAAAAATGCAATTAACACATATCAGACAATTCAGAAAGTGAGTTATTTCCTTGCAAATCCTAAACTTAACAAGAATTGGGAGTTCTTGATTGGTAATCCCAGATTCATTAATATGATAAGAAGGGGGAGAAACGCTAATGAAATCACCATTCAAGCAGACTTGGACGAGTTTAAAGAAATATTTATCATGAACTGAATTGATATCATTAAATTAAAAAAAAAAAAGTAGGATTGGGAGTGGGACGGAATCATTTCATATATATCAAAAGAATCATTTATTTAAAATGGGAAATCTACCATAGAATATAATTTCCTTGAGAATAATTTCAATTATACGTGTATGAGATTACTTAAAATGAATGCCCAAAAATTTCCGCTGTCAATAAAATCTTGCATCTCAACTCTAAAAAACGTCTATGGGGATATCATTTCTTGTTCAATAGTACTTGAAAAAGGATCAAAAAAGCACCTGAGCAGAACTCTTCTCCAGTAAATTTTGAAGTACATTTTACATGCCCACAAAAGAAGAACCATCTTGCCTACACTTACAAAAGAAGTTTATATAATGAAATAAAAATGGGAAAAGGTTCTATTTTTTTTCACCTCCAAAATAATACCCATAAAACAACCACTCAAAAGTATTGCTACAAGTTGATTCACAGTAAGAAACAAGAAATGGACTATGCTGAAATCTTTTCAAATTGATAGCAACACCAAACTATTGAAACATAGCAATTTAAGAATGAATTTCCTGTTGGCAATAGAGCAAATGATACTGATATTATGATAGAACAGTAAAGCCCCATTTATTAATTTGAGGCTATTTCCACTATGGTTTTTGGCAATAGCATCAACGCAGATGTGTTTTTTCCCTCTAGATATTGAAATATAATTTGCTTCCTGCTGATTGAGTTTTAAAATTTCCCAACGAAAATGTCAGGCAATGCAGATATGGAGTCATTAGCAAGAAAAGATGGTTGAAAGAAGATGAAAAGTAAAGTCATAACTATTTTATTGGGCTTTCCTATAATTGTTTTACAAGTTTATGGTCCCACTCGATTAGAGGCTAAACAAAAAATTAGTGCTACAATATAAGTATGTCTTGACAATCAATTCAATGAAAACCTGGAGGTAAGCGAGACCTTTATCAGGAAATATAACAAAAAGCCAATAGGATAATAAAAGTCATAATACCTCTTCCCATGAATTATTGACCACAAATAAGGTCCTCTCATATGACTGTTGTCTATCTTTCAACTCACAAAATCTGTCTTCAAGAGAATTAATCTCAACCTTCTGTGTTTCCAGCTTCTGCAGCAGTTTTTGAGGCATTTACGGAAGAACATGTGAAACCACCACAGGGTTAAACAAAAGATATGTTCACTGGAACACGAGGAGCATTGGTAAACAATGTTGCTGCTGAAATTTGAGCAGTGGGTTTAACCGTGTCTGCAAAAGATAAGTACAGACAAATTAGGCTTAAATCTAGAAGCATTGCCAACCTAAATAAACTTATTGCCCCCATTTTAACAAAGTGTATACCACAAACATACAAGTATGATGAATCATAAATCAGACCAGATTAGTAAATGATTTATTTATGTATTATAAGAAATGATATATGGAGTTATAAGAAGATTGTTCGACCAACACTGCAAATGTAGGTAGCGCAGGGCCCTTTCGTCGTGCACACCTAGACTGATCTCCATCCAACAGTTGTGCATAGGAAATCTTACCACTATCACAAGCTGAAAACTGCCCTTATCTAGCTGCATATGCACACATGCCACTATTATAAAGCTTGAAAATGCAAAAAATGCAATTAACACATATCAGACAATTCAGAAAGTGAGTTATTTCCTTGCAAATCCTAAACTTAACAAGAATTGGGAGTTCTTGATTGGTAATCCCAGATTCATTAATATGATAAGAAGGGGGAGAAACGCTAATGAAATCACCATTCAAGCAGACTTGGACGAGTTTAAAGAAATATTTATCATGAACTGAATTGATATCATTAAATTAAAAAAAAAGTAGGATTGGGAGTAGGACGGAATCATTTCATATATATCAAAAGAATCATTTATTTAAAATTTGAAATCTACCATAGAATATAATTTCCTTGAGAATAATTTCAATTATACGTGTATGAGATTACTTAAAATGAATGCCCAAAAATTTTCGCTGTCAATAAAATCTTGCATCTCAACTCTCAAAAACGTCTATGGGGATATCATTTCTTGTTCAATAGTACTTGAAAAAGGATCAAAAAAGCACCTGAGCAGAACTCTTCTCCAGTAAATTTTGAAGTACATTTTACATGCCCACAAAAGAAGAACCATCTTGCCTACACTTACAAAAGAAGTTTATATAATGAAATAAAAATGGGAAAAGGTTCTATTTTTTTCACTTGATACTGCGGGAGAACCATACCAGCATTTTCTATGAGATATACTTCAGTGGTATATAGTGGGCCAGGTTCAGCACCTTGAAATAAATATGGATGATTACAACATTTGCGTAGCTGCATGGCTTTATTAAGAAGGCATTTACCACCTCTAGATCTTTCTGCAGCAATGCATAGTATTGCTTTTGCGACTGAGACATACCAACTACTTTAAGTATTGTCTCCTTCTTGGGAGGTACACCTTTCTCAGCATCAGACTTCAACCTTCTGAGAAGGAAGGGTCGGAGAACCTGGTAGTTCATTACACATACAGAAATTCAATTAGCCAATAAATTACCCAAACATATGTAGTGCATCTCAAGGTGTCAAATGAATAAGCAAAACTCTGGCCAACAACAAATAGTTCCACTTATAAAAAAAATCCATTCCTAGTCACACAACACATACTTACCAGGATTTATGGCTGCATCAATTTGGATACCAAGTAACTCAGAAGACCCATGAGTCTACGATGTTACGTGAAATTATATGACAAGAAAAGACTGACCTTAGTTGCATCAAGGAGATAGATGCAAGCATCAATACTACTCAGTTAGATAAATTCTTGAGACTTTGTCCGTTCCCGTTAAAAATTACAAAGCCATAAAATGTCTTGTGTTGTTACATGACCAAATGAATTCGTAACATTGTGTGTAATGGAAAAAAAAAATAGCAGCTTATTGTGAACGGATTAATCTTGAGATTCTCCAACTGTACAGGTGTCTGTCAATTGTAAGGAGTATTTCTATAGAGCAAACCATAGAATGATTTCATAAAAAAAAAAGTAAGAACAGTAGAGCATCTATCAAAATGTGATGTAGAGTGTGAGAACCTTAAGGCACTACAAGAAAAATAATGAATTGTTTTCTGAATTAGAATTTGGGGCCGATTGAAACTTGATTGTTTTTGCCATGCACTTCATACACTAATTTGTATCATATTAAATGCTTAAACATGCAATTCCAGATACTTGAACACTCCATGTATAACTCAGATGCTGCCAAACCCACTGAAAATGGCTTCAAAACTTAATTTAACCACTACTACATAGAATGTTCCATCCAAAGTCTAGTAAGTATATCATGTTGGGGACAAACATGGGGCATTTCTTATCCTTCAAATATTAGGATACAACAGGCATGAGATGCACTCAGCTATATGACTACCAAGCACACTAAACATTAAAATGACACAATTAAAAATTAGGAATACCTAGATTGCGCCTCGGGGGGAAATTGCAATTCGGTTGCCTTTATGATGTTCTGGAGCAGTTGTAACAGGCAATTTCGTACACGATTTCCTTCATCATCAAAAAGAAAGATGCAAGAAGACGTAAAACAAACATACATCGATTAATTGCTTACGTGCAATGGCGCGGAGACGGCGATCCGCAGCGGCGACAATGAAATGCAAATTTGGGGGAATAACAGATCGCAGCAGCGCAGGAGATACACCGCAACGGAAGGCAACACGACGGTGACAACGGTGGAAGAAAACGCCACTGTTGCCCGTCAATTCTAGGGTCTCGAGGCCCGATCGAACTTGTCGCCGCCGGGGAGGACCGATTGGAGCAGATTCGAGGGAGATTTTGGAGATAGATCATGAATCCGGAAAAGCGACCCAATCGGAAAAAGGAGGAGAGAAGAAAAAAGGGATGATTTGGATGTGTAAGAAAAGTGGAAATGACGCCGGGCCACCGCCGGCGACCACCGAAAGAGGAGAAAGGGAAACGCAGTGTCTAGTAAGAATTGGGTGAGGAGGAAAAAAATTGGGATGCAGGAGTAAAAAGAAAAGAGATGCGGAGGGGCAGAAATGACACAGAAATATAAGTCAAGGGCATAATGGTCAAAAAATGATTTATAATGTTAAGCCACTTTTGAAGGTATTATAGATATGCACTAACTAAAAAAAAAATTAGAATAAAAGGACCATGGTCATATATGCAAGTGTATAAATATATAATTCATTTTTCTCTTCTCCACATATTCAATTTACAATTAAATTTTATCTCGTCTTTTTTCATACTTTATCAATAACCCAACACAACCTAAAATAATTTTTCTTATTTATTATTTTTATTAATATATTTATATATAAACAATTTTTATTTATATTTATAAGGTGATATATTAAATTATTTAATATTTAAAATTCATATTTCATGCGTCCATGATTAATTGCACACTACCTTTTTTTTAACGAGTGAGTTGTTTATTAGTATTTAAAATAATAGAGTGAATTTTAAAAGGGGTATGATAGCTATGTCTCCTTAATAATTATTTTATCATTTTAAATATTAATAAAAAAATTACTCACTAAAATACAAAAAATAGTAAATGCACAAGTAATCCCGAGACGGATGGAGTAATTATGAGAGATGATAAAATATAAATTATGAATTTGTGATTCAAAATATATCAATATTGGTCTCCATTTAAAGAGAATAAAAAATTATAAATTTTGATATAATTTTTATTGTATTATTTTATAAATTAATATCCAAAAAATAAAAATACAAACTTGTTCAATAAAATTTAACATTACCAATTAAATATTCTCACGTGTTATTTGAGGATGAAGAATACCATTTTCCTCTCGCAGTCCAGAACGGCTAGTCCCGTTTGTGTCTTCCTATTTAGTTTTTGCTTTTTTTAGTATTATTTTTCTTTTGTCTTTTCCTATGATCGATTATGGAAATGGACGATAAAACATAGTCTTAGATACTCAAACGACGCCGTAATGTTGCCCAGCACGGCGTCGTAATGTTGCCCAGCAACCCCTGCTGGTTTATTAAACCACCAAGGGATCCACTCCCGAAAAAAATGTGGAGGAGAGAGAAGAAAAAGGAAAGAAATAGTGGGGTATGTTAGGAAAGGGGGGAGAATGTATTCATCCGATAGATGGTGCGTTAATCTGGTTTGTGCATTCGCTACAAAATGTAGTGCCAATAATCTAGTCCTATACTTTACTAGGCTGTGTTTACTTTCCCTGATAAAGGTCAATTACGAGATTAGTATGTCTTTATAAGTCGACTTTGAAAGACAGTGAATGCGGGCTAACCCGACGGTTCGAACTAAACCCCAACTAAATTCACTATTCTTATCAGCCCAGGTTGGCCGGATTATTTTTAACTCGAGAAAATCATACTTTAAATTACGCAATTGACCTCAGATGTTTCAGGTTTGAAAGACTTAACCCTTGCTTTTCCCACGTATAGCGCCCAAGAAGGAGGCAATTTCCACATTTGCGCAGTTTGTTTGATGAGGAAATGGGGATCGCATTGTTTGTTCCCTCTGTCCCAAATTAATTTTCATAGTGCAATGTTCATCCCTTTACTAAATCCTCAAGACTGCATCTCATTCAACTAATAATTACATACTACAAAAAATATAATTCTTTTGTTTCATTAACTTAAATTGAACAATATTCCATCATAAAAAAAAAAACTATTTTATTCATTTAAATTATACAAATCAACTCTCATACTAAAGTTTCAGAAAAGTCAAATGTGAAAACTAATATGAGACGGAGGTAGTATACATATAAAAATGAAAGACAAATCTATATATTTGTTTTATTATTTTTAAGTTTTTTTTATTGATTTTAATTATAAGAGTTAAATTTAAATGATTTTACTTAGATTATATAAATTTTGTTAAATTTTAGAATTATTGTATGAATTTTAGTATTTGTGGAATTTCAAAGAATTATTCTTTAATTTCATAGAATATTTCCTTAATTTTGCACTTATTCCTTTTTGCTCCTTTTTCTCATTAAATATGTAAAATTAATTGGTATCTTACATAATTAAAAAGTATATGATAAGTTGAATAATTTAATATACATACGTATATACAATATAATTTTTATATATTAATAAAAAATCACAGTGAAAGAAATTAATAAAAATAAATTGGTAGATTGTTAACATAAATTTAATTTAGACTTCTATTAAATTTCTTTTTACCACATGATTAGGCGTGAAATTGTCATGATTCGTAGCTAGAAACCCCCTAGTTTTGGTCGATTTTATTGAGTTTTTAGAGCCAAATGAGTACTATTTCTATACATTGATGAATTTGTCTCTTTGATCCTTATAGGTGAATCGAGGACGAAAAACGGAGTTCGTAGGACTTTGAATCGACTCAAACGGATGCCCGGATGAGAAGATATCGAAGAAATACGATTGGTATTAGTACGTGAGAAGAAAAGTGTTAGTTGCAAGGAAGGAAGGCCCACTCGAGCATCATCACTCGAGCACCATCGCTCGAGCAACGTAGGTCGAGCGCTTCGGACTTACAGAACGTTTTTGCCGCTTGAGGGGAACAGCTCGAGCGCCCCGCTCGAGCTCTTGAATCATTCGACCAACGCAGCTCGAGCGCCCCGCTCGACCGGGACGGCTCGAGCGCCTCCGAGGCTTATTTTTCAAAGTTCGTTTTTCGGCCCATGAGATCTTGTTTCGACCCGGTGCCTATATATACCTCTTCCAAACACGTTTTAAAAAAAAGGACCCGAACTTTAGAAATCACTTTTAGACTTAGTTTTAGAGAGAGGAAGAGGAGAAGAACGAGCAAGCTTTACTTACGTTTTGTTGAGGTTTTTCGTACGAATTCTTAGTTTCTTTTCATTAGCTTGATTACTTTAAACGCTTTAAACTTCGTTTTAGTTAATTAAATTTCAGTTCTTAGTATTTATTTCTTTAAACCCTAGTTCATGTTTCTTATTTCCTTCGTTCAATTCATTATGTTTATGTTCGTTGTTCCTTCTATTGCTTTTATGTTTGTTAAAGCCATGTCCGGCTAAAACCCTTGTATGCTTGGGGTAGGATGAACTCGTAGAAGTAGGTTGTGGGTATGTAATTAGGGTGACTCGTGACGTTAGGTTTTAATTCTCTTGATTAATGAATGCTTAAAATTAATCTAGATTTTTTGCTTGATTTTTTGTTTGTATGAATCGAAAAGGCTCGTGGGGTGAGGAATTTGATTTTTGATTTTTGAGGGAAGATCTTCGTGTTCCTCTCTCGAGATGAACACGAATCGACCCTTCTTCTAGCGCCAAATTGTTGACAGACATTTTTGTACGGGTAGATTTATGTGGCTATTTGGGTTATGCCCGACAAACAATAAATATAAACGAACACGAACGATGGGGGAAGAACTTTCGTTCTTCCCTCGAATATGAGAGCTTCTTGGATATATGAGAAATGAGGAAGAAAAGTGAATCCTTTACAATGAGGGGGTGACCCCCTATTTATAGAGGTTCACCCCCAAAGGCCCAAAAGTGGCCCTGAACTCGTCTCAACCCTTATTTAGGGATTTATTACAATTATTAATATAAAGATCAATAGTAGACCTATAATACATTAAATGCTCTTTTCTGATGTAGACCCTCGATCTTGTCGGGTCAGTGTAACTTTGGGAATTTGACCTCCTGTCAGGCGAGGATATTTCCTGCTGTAACAATTGCCCCCAAGATTGGGCTCTGATTGCGGCCAGGGTCCGATCTTGATCTGTGCTTCAAATAAGGTTTGCCCCCGAGCCTAAAAACAGGATAGCTCGGATGCCCCGGAGGAGTCTTCGACAATAGGGTCCGTGATGGGCGAATATTCCGTGTAACCTTCGAATAGTCAAACTTTTTTAAAATTGGTCGGGTTAGGTGGGGTACGATCTTCAGTCGTGCCCCCGAGTCGAGTACCGTGACGTTCAATTAATAAAGAGTTCTTGCCGCTGGCCGACATTTATTTTAGTAATAGGGCGGTAAGGACCGCGGTGATAAATTAATGAAGTGCTTAGGCCGCTTGCGGGTAGCGACTTCACGAACAACATATTGACTTAACAATCGATTAAAAGATAAATACACAGATTAATGAGTGAGGTGCTTTAGCCGATTAACGGGCAACGACTTCACGATGATGGGATTGAATTAACAACCACTTAAAAGATTAATCAACAGATTAATGAGTGAAGTGCTTTAGCCGATTGACGGGCAGCGACTTCACGAAGATGGGATTGAATTAACAACCGCTTAAAAGATTAACCAACAGATTAATGAGTGAAGTGCTTTAGCCGATGATCGGGCAACGACTTCACGAAGATGGGATTGAATTAACAACCGCTTACAACATTAACCAACAGATTAATGAGTGAAGTGCTTTAGCCGATGATCGGGCAGTGACTTCACGAAGATGGGATTGAATTAACAACTGCTTACAATATTAACCAACAGATTAATGAGTGAAGTGCTTTAGCCGATGATCGGGCAGCGACTTCACGAAGATGGGATTGAATTAACAACCGCTTACAACATTAACCAACAGATTAATGAGTGAAGTGCTTTAGCCGATTGACGGGCAGCGACTTCACGAAGATGAGATTGAATTAACAACCGCTTACAACATTAACCAACAGATTAATGAGTGAAGTGCTTTAGCCGATGATCGGGCAGCGACTTCACAAAGATGGGGTTGAATTAACAACCGCTTACAACATTAACCAACAGATTAATGAGTGAAGTGCTTTAGCCGATTGACGGGCAGCGACTTCACGATGATATGATTGAATTAACAACCGCTTAAAAAATTAACCAGATGGTTAATGGGTGAAAGTGCTTTAGCCGATTGACGGGCAGCGACTTCACGAATAGAAGATTGAATTAACAATCGATTTGTTGATTAAACAAAGCGTCCAAGACGCGATATATTATGGCCGCAAGTGGGCAAAAGCGATGCGGGTCAGTCGATGCCGGTGAAGGCGGACTGGTCGATGCCATTATCATGGATAAACCAAAGCAAAGAATAGGTTAGTTGACGCCGGTGAAGACGAACTAAACAACACCTCGCCCATTAAGGCGGAAAGTCAACGCTTAAAATGCGGACTGGATCCACGCCGAGAGGCTGATTAGTTGACGCCGGTGAAGACGAACTAATCAAGGCCGAGTGGCGAATCGTCTTGAGAAATAGATTAGTTGATGCCGGTGAAGGAGAACTAATCAATATGTCAACGCATAAAAGGCGGACTAATCAACGCCGAGAAGGTGGATTAACTCGAGAAATAGATTAGTTGACGCCGGTGAAGGCGAACTAATCAATACGTCAACGCCTGAAAGGCGGACTAATCAACTTCGAGGAGACGGATTACTTCGCCACTCCAGGCGGATTGTCGACGCCTATGTTGATGACCTTTTCTAATCGATGATGATTAGTGGCTGTTTTTACTACATAAGATCATCAAACAAGAATTTGAATCATAGATTATACTCAAGAATGAAATTTGCAAGAGTTTGGTTTCTTTTTTATTATGGAAATTTTTTTCCTCCTTCATGAAAATGAAGGGGTATTTATAGGTATACAAAGAGG
The DNA here is from genome assembly GCA_947034835.1 of Ballota nigra. Taxonomy (NCBI): domain Eukaryota; kingdom Viridiplantae; phylum Streptophyta; class Magnoliopsida; order Lamiales; family Lamiaceae; genus Ballota; species Ballota nigra. The sequence continues at coordinate 40,188,496 of OX344723.1, forward strand.
CTAGGTGTCACCATCTTGATGGCTTAGCCATAGGATTTTTGCCAAGTGTCAAGATACTTGTACAACATCTAAACTATTGCCCAATGAATGGGTGCCAAGTGTTAAGACACATGGACTATTTCTAAAGTTAGTGACTCTTGGAGTTCCCAATGTTGTAGTTGGTCTTTGGAACCACTCAGCTGCTCTCCTTGGTGGTCAGCTACACGTCTGTATGTCTTCGTTGGGTGTTGGAAACCTTTATAACCCAAGTTGCTCGCCTCTTGTTGAGACTTTGGATCTTCTTGTTCTTGTTGTTCGCTACCTCGTAATGATTTCTATGACCAGTTGCTCGCCTCCTTCATTAGGACCTTAGTCCCTGCTGCTCGCCTCCTAGGGCATACAGTCCCTGCTGCTCGTCCTCTTCCATATTATTACTTTTGATGATTTCTTAATCTAATAAGATTAATATTTTTTATGTTAATATCATGTCCCTGTTGGTCTCCTATCAACAATGCCCCCTAGTTTGGCATATAAGGATGAATTTTTATCCTTTTATGTCAAACTATAAGGTAAGATATGTTTTGCAGTGGGAGGCGAGCAACTGGGAACTCGGTCTTTTTCCATTTTGTATGGAGCGAGCAACTGGGTTTTGAATTTCTTTTAGGCGGGAACTTTGGGAAGCGACCAGCGGGGAGCGACTCTTGGACTCGCATCGTTTCGCTTTCCGAGGCACGAAACATGAAGCGACGTGACGTGGTTGTCCACGCGTGTGCCCCTAAAATTGCATCTAGGGGTCTCAACTTTTCAATTTCTTAATTTCGCCCCCGAATCCATATCTATAAATTGCTCCCTTCTTCCATTTTCTTTCTTTTTCGATTTCTCACAAGCAAACCGCCATTGAAGAGTTCTTGAGCTTTTCTTTTCGTTGTTTTCTTCGATTCTACAGCCAATTTCATTCAAATCAAAGGTGAATCCTTTGATTTTTCTTGTTTACTCTTGTATTACTTGCATTTTTCTTTCAATTTCGCAATTTTCGTTCTTCTTTTTGTTATTCCGCCATTGCCGCCGCCGCATCGCCACCGCGCCACCGTCGTATCGCCGCCGCATCGCCGCCGTGCTGCCGTCTTGATCTTTCGCTTCTTCGTCAAATCTCCTTGATTTGTACGAAGGGTTTTAAAAAATTTCTAAAGATGACGTCACCTTCTTCGAGTAATACGCCATCTGTTTAGTTTGTTGGGAGAAATCTGGGAAAGAGACCCATGGAAGACGAACCGTCAGTCCCTGTTCCTCGCCGCTCGCTCCGGCGAGCAGCTGGGCGAAACCCTAGGACTTTGCTCGTTGACGAAGAGACGGGCTCTGAGGCGAGCTCCGTTGCTCGCTCCATTGACTCTTTCTATGCTGTGGAAAGCTCGGGCGAGCAGGACGTCCAAGGCCCCGTTGCTCACTCCTCGGCTCGGGAAGGAACTTCCTCGGATTTGGGTGAAGATTCCGCTGAGGTCGCTGCTGAAATAGAAGAGATGAGTATCCCAGGAGATACGGGAGCAAGCAGCGAGCACCAGGCAAGGAGCGAGCAGCGAGCAACTGGATCAGGGGGCGAGCAAGTGGGAGTTACATGAGAATTTCTCCGAGAGATAAACTTTCCCGTTTCAAGGCCAATGCCTGAGTCTCTTATCCCTAAAGCTGTAGTCCGGAGGCAGGATTGGATTGACTATGCCAATAAGTATCATAAGACTTTTCCTACTCTCGCTCGACCCATTATGGAAACTCGTCCATCGATATATACAGCGAGTAAGGTAGCCAGTGCGGTTTTAGAGGAGGATTTAGTTCGGATACGGTCTCGCTATCGTATTCCGTATGATATTCATTTGTACGCCCCTCAACCAGGAGAGAGAGCTGACGACCCACCTCCAGGCTGTACTGCCATCAACCTTGACATACTCAACACGGGGTTCCCACTTCCCTTACATCCAGTGATCGGGCGATTCTTGAAGGATATAAACCTGGCAATCACCCAGATTACTCCTAACGGTTGGAGTAGTCTGTTGGCCTTTATCACCCTTTTCGGGTTGGAGGGATATCGGAATAAGATCAGCACGGCGGAGATACACTACGCACTGACCATCTCTTCGGCCGTTAATAAAGATGGGCTTGGTTGGTATTACATCAAAGCCCGTAGTGGTGTTAAGTTAATTGAAGGAGTGCCTAATAAGGTCAAAGGTTGGCATAGGCAATTTCTCTATATCGGCGGCGATTGGCGGGCGTCCTCCGATTTTTCGGGAGGACCGGGACGTATAGACTCTCCCACGCATTTCGGTGAAATTCGGCGTAGGTCTTAATTCTTAGTTCATCAAACTTTTAGGTGAACTAATTTTAATCTTTTTTTCTTGTTTTTGCAGGTCCGCGTATCTTGAGGTGGGGGCATCCGAATTTGAGCGAAGAGTTTTTATACGTCCTTGCACTGATCTCTCTGTGGGACGCTAAAGATCGGAGTGTTGAACATCTCTCTCAAGCACACTGTCGCAGGCACGCTCAACTTACCACTAGTGCTCATCACTTGGAAGCACAGGCGGAGATTCCTGAAGGTAACTTCACACAATCCTTAACTTTCTTTGTTGCTTGATTTATACCCGTTGCTCGCCCCTACCCCTGTTGCTCGCCTGATCCCGGCTGCTCGCCGCTATCATGTCTTATTTTAATTCTTTGTGTTTTTGTTTTGTTTTAGCTCAAAAGGTAACGGTTGTTGTTCCCCCTATTCCCGAGAGTTACCACCTGCTTGTGCGCCGGGTTAAGCAAATGGCAGCCAATCAACCTTCAAGGAAGAAGAAGTTTGATCCTTGCACTTCCTTGATCAGACTTAGAGCTGAAGCAGACGAGGAGGAAGAAGAAGCTCCTCAGGCTCCTCCCCCTGTTCCTCAGGCTCCTGCCCCCATTCCCCGCCCACCTGCTCGCTCCTCGCCGCCTCCCCAAGATACGAGGGGCAAGAAAAGACTTGCCAAGGAAACTGCCCCTCGCAAGGGAGATGACCGTGCTAAGTGAACAAAAGGGCAGGGTTCTTCCCAAGTGGGTAAATCTACTGCTCGCTCCTCGCCGGTGGAGGAGGTGACCGAGCAGCAAGTTATTGGCGCGATGATCGCCGGTCAGGGCAGGAGCTCATCCCCTGACAACTCGTACTTGGGCTACGACCCCATAAAAATGAGGGAGTGAGTATCTTCCTATTCAATTTGATAGTTTATTCCTTTGACTTAGTTTTCTAACGGCTTTTTTCTTAGAACAGGTACCGAAAAAACGACTATCCTGGTCGCTCAAAAGTGCTTCACCAGTTTAGCTGTGTGAAGTCCCCTCCGGCACCCCATGAGATTAAGGACTCCCACGTCCATAGAGCCATGGAGTATGTTCCCCGCTCGTGGACCAAGACCGGCGAGGAAATCATTCAGGGCCAGAGCCTTAGTGATAACGCTCGTTTATTGAGCTATAATGCGAGCCATCAATCAATCTCAGCTCAACGAGTCTTGGATCAAGCCATCGAGTTAGAGCGAACAAATCACGGTCTGGGGCGACGGATCGAGCAAGTTGAAGCAGATCGTGATGCTCAACTTGTTCAATTGAAGAAGAAGGATGAGGAGCTGAAGAAGAAAGATAAAGAGTTGGCTAAGATGAAGGCTGACTTTGAGAGAGCCAAGCTCACATGGACGCGGGAGGTAAAGGCTGCTGAGGACCGGGAGATGATAGCGTCTAATGCTTCAGAGAAGCTTAGACTGGATTTGGGTGTCGCTACTGATCGTTTGCAAGTCCTGGAGACCGAGCGGGTGGGTCTGGTGGAAAGAGTGGAGTCTTTGAAGGTCCACATCGACCAGCTGGAAAAGAAGAACAAGCGTGCCATTTCTTACACCACTTATGTGCAAGACGTAACCGACAATACCAATCTTGGTTACATCATCGCATATGCTGATAGTGTGAGGAATGTGAAGTACGCTCTGGATAATGGTCTGGATGTGATGACTTCGACCATCAAGGACTTCACGGATTATGTCACTGAAAACCCTCCAGCACCTGGCTTTGAGATCCCGGTAGCCGACCTAGGAGAGATGGGGGTTAACTTAGACATCTTCAAAGACGATGTTCGTGTTGTGGCCCCCAGGGAAAGAGTGGAGGCGGATAGGGATATGACTATCTTTGAAGCTCTGGGTCTCCTTCTCCCGAATCCTCTTGGTGAAGCAAGCTCCTCTGCTGCAGTAGGCGAGCAGCAGGTCTCCGGGGTCACTGTGCAAGATGTTCCACCTCCTCCTTCTTCCCAAGATCCTTCGGTGCCACCTGCTCCGCCAGCTCCCGAGACTTAGGCTTCGTATCTTTTTTGTTTAGTTGATGTAGTAGGATGATGGTTGTACGCTCATCTTCTGTAATTTTTTGGTGCTAATGAATGAGGATTGCACTTTTATTTTATTGTTCGCCTCTTATTTGCCCTTTACTTACTTTTTGCTTAAGTATTTCTTTCTTAAGTTGAAAGTAAAATACTTTTCTTTGCAAATTTATACATGTTGTTCATGTATGGGTCTATTTTGTTCTTTAAGAACTTAACCCCTTATCATGCTTCTTTCTATGCCTTGTTGCTCGCCACTTGCTGTGTTTGTACTTAAGTGCATTCAGCTTCGGGACGAGCAACTATGTGTTGACATGTGCCCTGTTGCTCGCCTCCACCATACTTGTGCTTTATGCACTTAGTATCTTTGGCGAGCAACTCTCTGTGAGGGGGCGATCAGGTGGGGCTCCTGAGTCTCCTGGACCCTGCTGCTCGCCTCATCTTGGACTTGTATTTTTTATACTTGTTTGTCTCCGGCGAGCAGTTTTTCTGTTTGGCGAACAGTTGGGTTTTAACACCTTTTGCTTTCTTATGTACATAATTCATTGAACAATCATTTATCTGCTTACAAATTTTGCCCAAAAAAGTGTGAAGATTTCATCTATCTTACACCTTACAAAAATATAAACGACACGATAGTCTATAAAAAACTTTACATTGGTTTCCTAATTATTGATAATATTTCTTCAACAAAGCCGTGTTCCAGGTGTATTGGTTTAGGGTTTAGGGTTTAGGGTTTAGGGTTTAGGGTTTAGGGTTTAGGGTGTCAAGTGTTAAGACACATGGACTATTTCTAAAGTTAGTGACTCTTGGAGTTCCCAATGTTGTACTTGGTCTTTGGAACCACTCAGCTGCTCTCCTTGGTGGCCAGCTACACGTCTGTATGTCTTCGTTGGGTGTTGGAAACCTTTATAACCCAAGTTGTTCGCCTGCTCGCTTGCTCGCCTCTTGTTGAGACTTTGGATCTTCTTGTTCTTGTTGTTCGCTACCTCGTAATGATTTCTATGACCAGTTGCTCGCCTCCTTCATTAGGACCTTAGTCCCTGCTGCTCGCCTCCTAGGGCATACAGTCCCTGCTGCTCGTCCTCTTCCATATTATTACTTTTGATGATTTCTTAATCTAATAAGATTAAATTTTTTTATGTTAATATCATGTCCCTGTTGGTCGCCTATCAACAGCCTAAAAGGCGGATTAACTCGAGTAGATTAGTTGACGCCTGTGAAGGCGAACTAATCAATACGTCTACGCCTGAAAGGCGGACTAATAAACGTCGAGTAGATGGATTACTTCGCCACTCCAGGCGGATTGTCGACGCCTAAAAGACGGATTAACTCGAGTAGATTAGTTGACGCATGTGAAGGCGAACTAATCAATACGTCTACACCTGAAAGACGGACTAATCAACGTCGAGGAGACAGATTACTTCGCCACTCTAAGCGGATTGTCGACGCCTAAAAGGCGGATTAACTCGAGTAGATTAGTTGACGTCTGTGAAGGCGAACTAATCAATACGTCTACGCCTGAAAGGCGGACTAATCAACGTCGAGGAGACGGATTACTTTGCCACTCTAGGCGGATTGTCGACGCCTAAAAGGTGGATTAACTCGAGTAGATTAGTTGACGCCTGTGAAAGCGAACTAATCAATACGTCTACGCCTGAAAGGCGGACTAATCAACGTCGAGGAGACGGATTACTTCGCCACTCCAGACGGATTGTCGACGCCTAAAAGGCGGATTAACTCGAGTAGATTAGTTGACGCCTGTGAAGGCGAACTAATCAATACGTCTACGCCTGAAAGGCGGACTAATCAACGTCGAGAAGACGGATTACTTCGCCACTCCAGGCGGATTGTCGACGCCTAAAAGACGGATTAACTCGAGTAGATTAGTTGACGCCTGTGAAGGCGAACTAATCAATACGTCTACGCCTGAAAGGCGGACTAATCAACGTCGAGGAGACGGATTACTTCGCCACTCTAGGCGGATTAACTCGAGTAGATTAGTTGACGCCTGTGAAGGCGAACTAATCAATACGTCTACGCCTGAAAGACGGACTAATCAACGTTGAGGAGACGGATTACTTCGCCACTCTAGGCGGATTGTCGACGCCTAAAAGGCGGATTAACTCGAGTAGATTAGTTGACGCCTGTGAAGGCGAACTAATCAATACGTCTACGCCTGAAAGACGGACTAATCAACGTCGAGGAGACGGATTACTTCGCCACTCTAGGCGGATTGTCGACGCCTAAAAGGCGGATTAACTCGAGTAGATTAGTTGACGCCTGTGAAGGCGAACTAATCAATACGTCTACGCCTGAAAGGCGGACTAATCAACGTCGAGGAGACGGATTACTTCACCACTCCAGGCGGATTGTCGACGCCTAAGAGGCGGATTAACTCGAGTAGATTAGTTGATGTCTGTGAAGGCGAACTAATCAATACGTCTACGCCTGAAAGGCGGACTAATCAACGTCGAGGAGACGGATTACTTCGCCACTCCAGGCGGATTGTCGACGCCTAAAAGGCGGATTAACTCGAGTAGATTAGTTGACGCCTGTGAAGACGAACTAATCAATACGTCTACGCCTGAAAGGCGGACTAATCAACGTCGAGGAGACGGATTACTTCGCCACTCCAGGCGGATTGTCGACGCCTAAAAGACAGATTAACTCGAGTAGATTAGTTGACGCCTGTGAAGGCGAACTAATCAATACGTCTACGCCTGAAAGGCGGACTAATCAACGTCGAGGAGACGGATTACTTCGCCACTCCAGGCGGATTGTCGACGCCTAAGAGGCGGATTAACTCGAGTAGATTAGTTGACGCCTGTGAAGGCAAACTAATCAATACGTCTACGCCTGAAAGGCGGACTAATCAACGTCGAGGAGACGGATTACTTCGCCACTCCAGGCGGATTGTCGACGCCTAAGAGGTGGATTAACTCAAGTAGATTAGTTGACGTCTGTGAAGGCGAACTAATCAATACGTCTACGCCTGAAAGGCGGACTAATCAACGTCGAGGAGACGGATTACTTCGCCACTCCTGTTGATGGGCGAACAAGGGAATGATTAATAAACGAAACAGTTATCATTAAACTTGATAACAGGATAATAAATGAAAAAAGCTAACAGCTTTGTGGAGCTAGCAGCTTTGTAAGGCGAACAGCTTTACAGAACAGCTCTAATATGGCAAGCAGGACTGGGCGAGCAGCCTTGCAAAGAACAGTTGTGCAAGCGGCTCAAACCAAGATCAATTCGGGCGAACAACTTCGTAATGGAGCGAGCACCATTGTAAAACAATCCCAAGCGAGGAGCGAACAGCTCAGAACGCAAAGGACCATGACATCTAACGAAGACGTACAAACGAGCAACCGGTCACCATCGAGAGCATTTCAGTATTGCCAAAGACCAAGTACAACATGGGGAATTCCAAGAGTCACTAGCTTAGATATGGTCCAAGTGTCTCAACACTTGGCACCCATCCAATGAGCAATAGTGTAGATGTTGTACAAGTGTCCTAACACTTGGCAAAGATCCAATGGTTAAGCCACCAAGATGGTGACACATGGCCTCTTTGTATGTCTATAAATTCTCCCTTCATGTGCATGAAAAAAGGGAGAACAATTCAATAAAAGAGCAAAACTCTTGCCAAATTATTTCTTAAGCATTACTTAGCTTAATTCCATGATCTTGATTCTTGTTTGATGATCTTTCTTAGCTAAAATAGCCACTAATCATCTTGATCATAAAAAGGTCATCAACAACTCCAGGCGGATTGTCGACGCCTAAAAGGCGGATTAACTCGAGTAGATTAGTTGACGCATGTGAAGGCGAACTAATCAATACGTCTACGCCTGAAAGGCGGACTAATCAACATCGAGGAGACGGATTACTTCGCCACTCCAGGCGGATTGTCGACGCCTAAAAGGCGGATTAACTCGAGTAGATTAGTTGACGCATGTGAAGGCGAACTAATCAATACGTCTACGCCTGAAAGACGGACTAATCAACGTCGAGGAGACGGATTACTTCGCCACTCCAGGCGGATTGTCGACGCCTAAGAGGCAGATTAACTTGAGTAGATTAGTTGACTTCTGTGAAGGCGAACTAATCAATACGTCTACGCCTGAAAGGCGGACTAATCAACGTCGAGGAGACGGATTACTTCGCCACTCCAGGCGAATTAACTCGAGTAGATTAGTTGACGCCTGTGAAGGCGAACTAATCAATACGTCAACGCCTGAAAGGCGGACTAATCAACGTCGAGGAGACGGATTACTTCGCCACTCCAGGCGGATTGTCGACACCTAAAAGACGGATTAACTCGAGTAGATTAGTTGACGCATGTAAAGGCGAACTAATCAATATGTCTACGCCTGAAAGGCGGACTAATCAACGTCGAGGAGACGGATTACTTCGCCACTCCAGGCGGATTGTCGACGCGTAAGAGGCGGATTAACTCAAGTAGATTAGTTGACGTCTGTGAAGGCGAACTAATCAATACGTCTACGCCTGAAAGACGGACTAATCAACGTCGAGGAGACGGATTACTTCGCCACTCCAGGCGGATTGTCGACGCCTAAAATGCGGATTAACTCGAGTAGATTAGTTGACGCATGTGAAGGCGAACTAATCAATACGTCAACGCCTGAAATGCGGACTAATCAACGTCGAGGAGACGGATTACTTCGCCACTCCAGGCGGATTGTCGACGCCTAAGAGGCGGATTAACTCGAGTAGATTAGTTGACGCCTATGAAGGCGAACTAATCAATACGTCTACGCCTGAAAGGCGGACTAATCAACGTCGAGGAGATGGATTACTTCGCCACTCCAGACGGATTGTCGACGCCTGAAAGGCGGATTAACTCGAGTAGATTAGTTGACGCCTATGAAGGCGAACTAATCAATACGTCTACGCCTGAAAGGCGGACTAATCAACGTCGAGGAGACGGATTACTTCGCCACTCCAGGCGGATTGTCGACGCCTGAAAGGCGGATTAACTCGAGTAGATTAGTTGACGCCTGTGAAGGCGAACTAATCAATACGCCAACGCCTGAGAGGCGGACTAATCAACGTCGAGAAGACGGATTACTTCGCCAATTTAGGCGAAATGTCGACGCCTAACAGGCGGACCGGTCAACGCCTAACAGGCGGACCGGTCAACGCCTATGAAGGCGGACAAATGTTTGTAGTCGAAAGATATGACCATTTTTACATGATGAGTTATGTACTAAGTGAGCAACCTCAATAATTTTTCGAAATTATATTCGAAGTTTCAAACAACTGACAGTATTTAATAATACTCAGAGTCAAATAATTTATTTTTAATATCACAAAATGATCTTAGGATATGTATATCCATGCCCCCGCTTTTAATATATAAGAAAACTTACGAGTTACAGTATATATTAAAAGAAAGTATCAAATAAAAATTGTATTTCAAAAATTGCCACGCTTTGAATTTTCGAAATACGAGTATATGCCCCTGCTTTTAATTTATATGAAATTTGCGAGCAGTAATATATATTAAAAGGAAATTGTCGAAATAAACCTGATTCGAATGGGCAAAGGACTGCCCGTAGATTTTTCGTTGATGAAGAGGCTCCCGATGCTCGTCTCAGAAGTTGTTGCTTTTTTTTAGCAGCTGTACTATCTCTACTAGGCCCACTAAATCCACACTACCGTGGCCTATATACAACTTGAGGTAAAATAAAAATAGCCCAATCAATTAATAATATAGGCCCAATATCTATGAACCAATATTTACCTTGGCCCAAAACATGAAATAAATTAGGCCCCAAGATCTAAAAGTTGCTCGGCCCAACAGATAGATAACAGCCTTGGCCCAAGTTCTAAATTGGGATTCCACTATACCTGCGATGACTCGGTCAGGCTGCGACTTGCGAAGATTTTTCGCGGAGGCGGTCGGGGAAGGAGGTTGAGCCCGCTCGAAACGGCGACGCGGGGAGACCTGGCCACGGCTGGCGGCGGTTAAGTTGGTAGGCCGCGGCCGCTCCTCGGCGGTGGATAGGCTGGGCCGCGGGGAGGCAGCGAGGCGGCGGATCTGGAAGAAGTCGACGCGGGTGGAATCGAGGCGGCGTGGGCTGGCGAGCCCGGAGGCTGGCGGGAAGGACCGGCCGCTCCCCGTGGCGGGTAGGCTGTCCGCTGGCCGCGATGTGCGACGGGGAGGCGAGCCGCTGTGATTGAGGCGATGTGCAACGGGGAGGCGATGTGCGATTGAGGCCGCTCCTCGGCGGCGGGGAGTCAGCCAGGCGGGCCGCAGTGAGGTTGCAGGCCGCGGGGAGGCTGCGATGGGCAACGGCGGCACGGTGAGGACCAGGCCGCGTGGCGTCGGCACGGGAAGGCGACGGGGTCGCGGGGTCCTGCGGCTGCGTGGGGGCGACGCGGGGAGGAGCCCGCGCTGGGTGATTAGGCGTGAAATTGTCATGATTCGTAGCTAGAAACACCCTAGTTTTGGTCGAATTTATTGAGTTTTTAGAGCCAAATGAGTACTATTTCTTTACATTGATGAATTTGTCTCTTTGATGCTCATAGGTGAATAGAGGACGAAAAACGGAGTTCGTAGGACTTTGAATCAACTCAAACGGATGCCCGGATGAGAAGATATTGAAGAAATACGATTGGTATTAGTGCGGACGAGGAAAAGTATTAGTTGGGATGAGTTGGAAGTCACTCGAGTGACTAGCTCGAGCGCCACCGCTCGAGCACATTGCTCGAGTGCCTAAACGTACAGAACTTTTCTTGCGCTCGAGCAGCTCGAGCGCCACCGCTCGAGCGAATTGCTCGAGCGCCCAAAACATACAGTGTGATTTCAGCGCTCGACCGGCTCGAGTGGAACCGCTCGAGAGATTGTGTCATTCGAGCTACACTGCTCGAGCGGGACCGCTCGAGCGTTTTGCTCGAGCAACCTTGGATTTTTGCCTCCGGATGCGTATTTTCGGCCCATTAACTCCCGTTTCGACCCGTGCCTATATATACCTCTTCCAAACACGTTTTGAAGGATCCCCGAACTTTAGAAATACTGTTAGACTTAGTTTTTGGAGAGGAAGGAGACGAGCAAGCTTTATTTACGTTTTGTTGAGGTTTTTCATACGAATTCTAGTTTCTTTTCAATTCTTAGTTTCTTTTAATTAGATCGATTACTTTTAACGCTTTAAACTTCGTTTTTATCAATTCAAATTTCAGTTCTTCGTATTTATTTTCTTTTAAAACCCTAGTTCATGTTTCGTATTTTCTTAGTGCAATTCATTATGTTTATGTGTGTTGTTTCTTCTATTGCTTTTATTTTTGTTAAAACCATGTCCGGCTAAAACCCTTGCATGCTTAGGGTAGGATGAACTCGTAGAAGTAGGATGTGGGTACGTAATTAGGGTAATCCGTGACGTTAGTTTTAATTCTCTTAATTAATGAATTCATATAATTAATCTTAACTCTACCTTTGAATTTCGTACGAAAGTGTTAGAGAGAGGACGACCGCATCACTCAATAACAACTAGTAGTCTTAACGAGAAGGTTTAGGAAAGGTTAATTCATCTATCGGTTTAGCGAAGGAGGACGACCGCATCACCTTAGTTAAATTAGGGTCTCATTAATTGAGCACAATCCATTAACTTGTTAGTGGATTAGTGAAGTCGAGTGTTAGGGTAAAGTATTAGGGTTTAGAATCTTGAGCTTTCACCTTGCATTCTTTTACTTAGGTTAATTCTTGTGTGTCACAGTTATTTTGATTATGTACCTGCTCCGTTAGTATACGTAGGGATTCCTATCCTAAGCATCATCATCTCTTATTTGAATCCAACCCTTAGTTAATTCGTCTGCTTTAGTATTTTAGTTTAATTAGTTTATTTTAGTTTTAATTAATCTTTCTAAAAAATCCAAAAACATACACTCATATTAACTACGACGCGTAGATCTTCAGGGATCTATTCGCATATACACCATCCCTTGGGTTCGATACTACTTGGTCATTATACTTACTCTTACTACAGTGAACCCGTCCGCTTGCGGGTGAGCGACTAGTAGAAGTTAGTAAAATCGCTTCAAGTCACTGGGCGGTCGTGCGGTCAGCGTGTGGCTGTGCGTGCGGGCAGCCTGGTCGGGGTGGTCTGGCAGGCGGCCACGGATGGTAGGCCGTTGGGCGGCGCGAGTAGGATGGCCGGGCAGCGGGAGGAAGCCGCAAAGGCGGTGATTGCGGGCGATGGCGAAGGCGTCGACGTGCGAGTAGCGGGTATTGCTACCCGGAGGCTGAAGGCGACTTCGGTGGCGCACTTATCGAGGTTTGCAGGGACTTTTGACTTTTCAACAAACGTTGGAAAGCGTGCCAAAGGCATACTGATAAAGCTGTGGAAAAGCTTGCACCCCAACCAAGGCAAACTAAGGGGTTCGAAGCAGAAAAACAGTTTTTACTTGGAAAAAATATGGAGATTTCGCCTGAGAGAAGCGGAACAATGGCGGCGACGGCGCAGTGGTTGGGCCCGGGCCGCGGCTGTGCCGGCACGACACCCTGTTGCGACAGAACGGAGAGGGACGGCGGCGAGATCAGCATCGGAGCTCCGCCGCGACTGGACACGGGACCTCCGAATACATTTCTTCTTCTTTTTGAAAGCTCCGTGAGCTTTCTTCCTTTGTAGGTAGAATGAGATTAGTTGATGGATTCTTGGCTTGAAGCCTTCTGGTAACATTGTAATGAAACTGAGATTCTTGAAATTTTTCTTTTTCTTCTTGCTTGCTGCGTGCCTTCCTCCTGTACCCAGAAAATGGGTTTGCTAAACTTATTGGTTGAACTAGATTTTTTGCTTGATTTTTTGTTTGTATGAATCGAAAAGGCTCGTGGGGTGAGGAATTTGATTTTTGATTTTTGAGGGAAGATCTTCGTGTTCCTCTCTCGAGATGAACACGAATCGACCCTTCTTCTAGCGCCAAATTGTTGACAGACATTTTTGTACGGATAGATTTATGTGGCTATTTGGGTTATGCCCGACAAACAATAAATATAAACGAACACGAACGATGAGGGAAGAACTTTCGTTCTTCCCTCGAATATGAGAGCTTCTTGGATATATGAGAAATGAGGAAGAAAAGTGAATCCTTTACAATGAGGGGGTGACCCCCTATTTATAGAGGTTCATCCCCCAAAGGCCCAAAAGTGGCCCTGAACTCGTCTCAACCCTTATTTAGGGATTTATTACAATTATTAATATAAAGATCAATAGTAGACCTATAATACATTAAATGCTCTTTTCTGATGTAGACCCTCGATCTTGTCGGGTCAGTGTAACTTTGGGAATTTGACCTCCTGTCAGGCGAGGATATTTCCTGCTGTAACATACTACAGTGAACCCGTCCGCTTGCGGGTAAGCGACTAGTAGAGTTAGTGTAATTCGGTTTAAGTCACCACACAGTTTCAAATTTATAGAATGTGTAAACTCATAAAATTACCCAAAAACTTATAAGGCAAAAATTATCCAAAAATTTATAGAACAATTGTTTTTTATCCAACTTTTAAAAATAGATTTTTTTACCCAAAAAAATTCGCAAAAGGTTGACACAATGTCAACCTCTTTGTCAACTGTTTTGCCAATTTTATTTGGACATTTTTTTTTTAAGTTGGACAAAAAATATTTGTCTTACAAGTTTTTGGACAAATATATTCTTTTCCCTTATGGTAATTTATAAAATTTTAGAATTACTAGTTATGACTAAGTATAGAGTAAAAATGGTTCATACATAAATCACTGAAGAATATTAGTTGTTTTCACTAAAAAATATTAGTTATTTTAATTAAAGTGTATTAGTTGTTTTCACTGAAAAGTATAAATTATTTACTGAAAACAAACTAAGATTCTTCAATAATAACAACTACTACTCTTCTGTTAAAACAAATAATACTCTCTAGTGAAAGCAACTAATATATATCTATATCTATATTATATATATATATATATATATATATATATATATATATATATATATATATATATATATATATATATATATAAGTAGAAGTGGGGAGAGAGAAAAAATTGTTATTATTGGAGCAAGTGAAGTCCACTTGCTTTGTAGTGTAATTCTGAGTCTCATTCTCCATTAAAGAGAGTGGATTAATTTTACCTTTTTTTTTTTTAATTTTGCACCAATAATTTCAAAATTCTTTAAGCTATTAATTTTAAATCTATTTTCAACACACTATATATCAAATAAATTATCTTTTGAACATTTTTAATTTAACATATATACTGCACATATAAAAAGAAAAATTATATTTAAAATATTTATTTTATTATTTTTAAAGTGTTTATTTATTGACTTTAACTATATGTGATGGATTGAATTTAAATAATTTTTATTTGGACTATATAAGTTTTGTTAAATATTAAAATCATTTTATGAATTTTAGTATTTGTTGTGAATTTAATACATAATTGAAAATTGTATGGTTAATTAAACAATTGTAATGCTCACATAATATACAATATAATTTTTATATATTAATTAGTTTATGGATTAAATAATTTTTTTTATATACTTCATAATGCTATTTCGCATTTAAAATTTATAATATTCAATTTGTGTATCGCACGGGAGAAACACTAGTACCCTTCAATATTCCATGTATTTACTAATTCCACCTTATACATACTCTATTATTATATTTGGTTTAATTTTCTCTTTTCATTAAAAAAATAATAATTAGTGGGCTCAAACTTCTTTATATATAAAAAGGGCCCTCTGTAACCAAGGCTCTTTCTTTCAAAAGCTCAAATTAGGGTTTAAGGAGGCGCGATTTCGGTGGTGGAAATGCCGAAATTCAACGTATCACAGAAGCGGCGACGAGCGGCTATCGCCACCTGGAAAAGACAGGTTCATGGCGAGTCCTCTGGGAAGCTTCATCAGAAAATCCAACCTAAATCCATCTCCGGCAAGCGCCAGCGCAAGCTGCTGAAAAAATGGCGCAGGGTCAGTTATCTTTACGCACATGAATTTTTATGAGCACTCTACGGTTTATTGATTGGGTTTAGTTTTCTTAATTACTGTTAATGTAAAAACAGGACCAAAAGGAGGCAGTGGAAAAGGGCTTGATCACGATGGAAGATGTAGAAATGGCTATTGCTGATGGTATTTTTTATTTAGTTTAGAGTATTTCGCCCAAGCTAAAGTATAGTGCATAGAATGCAGACATTGTATAATATTATGTAGATTTTTGATTCGTGCAATCTTCCAATTTACTGGTTATTTAGGGCAAGGTTATATTGTTTTATTCATAGGTCCATATAAACTTAAGTCTGGAACTATATTAGCTTATTATGGTAAACATTGTTCCCTTTGATTTTTCAAGATTTCCATCATGTAATTTTATTCAGTTTCCTGATGCAAAAAATTGTGGTAATGACGGTGAAGCCTACATGTTTTTGAAGTAAATTGACACTACTTGGCTGATCATTGTTATTGTTTATTATTTCTTGAGTACATGTCTCTTGACTATGATGAAAGACATACTTCATGTGAATTTGTGGTGATGGATAACTTTGTTGTTTTGTGGGATCCAGAGACGGCGAAAGATGCCAACAAGCCTTCTGTTAAATTCCCAATGAAGAAGAGTGCAAAGCTAGCACTGAAGAAAAAAGGTGATTGATTTTTTCCATGCAAATTTGCACTTCTTTAACCTCTCTTGTTTTTGTGTTTTTGCATCTGTCATGCTTTTCGCTTTGCCTGTCTTTTGTTCCTCCAGTTTGTCTTGTGTTTATAATTGAAAGTGCTCGTCTCTCGATTTTGTTTGCAGGTAAGAAAAATAAGAAGTCTCAAAAACCTGTTGGAGAAACTTCAAATGATTCCATGGTGGTAGAGTCCATGGTGGAGTGAAACAAAATATGCAGATTCTGAACTAGCAGCTATTTTATGTTTTACCTAGTTGTCCTGTCTAAGTTTCTTAGAACACTTTTTATCCTTTGTATGGTCTTATATGTTAATACGATTGTTCTATTTGAGAACACTAACAATGATAGATTTGTATTAGTCTTTACCAAGAAGGAATCAAAGTGTTTATAATGAATGAATGATATGGCAGTTGGCAAGTAGAAACCTCTGTACTTGTATGGACAACCTTTTGTGCGATGTTTTGTAAAGAAACCACACCCTTTAAGACCATGGTCGATTAAAGCTCGAATAATCGAACAAATCTTGAACATATATGAATTCATTTGCATATAATGGCATATAAAATGAACTTAAATCGTATAAAATGTACTTGAATCGATTTCTTATGTAATTGTTGAAGATTTTGGGGCGTCAGTTCAACCCGGCCAGTATACATTATGAGTTGAGATAATTGATGTATTGTTTTTTTTTTTTTGAGTGAAAACCAAAAATTAAAGAAATAGAAATAGAGCAGTACTTCCTCCGTTCCAGGATTATTTGCATATTTAGTTGTGCATATTTTTTGATAAAATAGTGATATATATGGTTAAATATATGTATATTTTTTTAGTTTACACACAAATCAATGTTTTTTTTTGTAGAGTGTACAAATATTGTTGAGACATCTCAATAAGTCAAGTGCGTAAGTAATCCCAAAATGCAGAAATTATATAGGTATGAATTGAAGAATCATTATAATTTACTTTGAAACTTGAAATAAACATAGTTTTTCTTGGCAAAACCTCAAGCTAGATCTACCAAGCTTATGCCAAACATAATTTTTTGACACACAATAACCTTTTTATTTTAATCAAATTCAAGCCATTACCACATTAATTTAGTTAGACTATATACTCGTGGTAGCTTTTAGCTGAGTATGGATAGTTCGATTTGATTGTGAACTTAACCATTATGACTCGAGAACTACAAGGGACCATCCACTTGAGAAACTGAAAAGCAAAAAATATGGATACTTACCCTAATAAAATCCGTAGCTTGAATTTCAATGCAACACATAAATATCTATAGTAAGTCCAAACACAGACTATGCAACGTCAAAACATCGCTATAACTACAGAGATGAAAAGAAAGTGAACTAACTATTTCCTATATAAGCCAGAAGATTGAATTGTTCTGCAATAATCAGTGATAATGGGAGAATTCTTTATGTGTTCCCATATCTTAGCAGAGTTCTTCAACCAATCACGTTCGGAGACTGTCCTGGAGAACGAGGGGGCATTCATCGATAAGACCTGCAAAGTAATAGGTAATCTCTGAGTTTTGCTTTGGTTCATGCAATGTGTGTGGGGGAGAGAGAGAGAAAAAGAAGAGAGCGATGAGACCTGATCCCTCACTTTCCATAGCGCAGACGTATAGCTCTCGTACTGTGGCCTTGAGGAGCCATCTTTACCCTTGGATGGAACAAGAAACAGTTTCAGGTCAACATCTGAATCTTTCCGAGCTTCAAAATCTGAAGAATGACCATCTTTTGATGCGTCTTGGCCTTCTGATCGAATAAATGAAGAAGTGCTAAAGCACTTTCCAAGTGTTTTCTTCATCTGAAGCATATTGTGTGGTATATTGTCTCGATCACGGACCCTACACGATGAAAGAAGCACAAGGCATAACACAACTATTGAGCAAATAGGAAACAACATAGTGTCAAGAAATAAGTCAACTTCTATCAGCGCTGGTGTTTGCAAACTCAAGTTGAAGGGGCATAATCATTTTTTTCTAAAGCTGCCTCCTCGCAGCTTTTAAAATTAAAAGTGATTCTCACTATTTATTAGTGATTGCAAACATCCCTTTAATGCCTATTTGTAACATTGCAAGAGGAAGTTCCAAAGTCACCTAGTATGCACAAAAATTGGAGCAGCCATGTATTCATCTCCATTCTCAAGAGACTTATTAATGTAATCTTTGTCAGAGGTCATAATCGAGCTCTGTGGACGAGCAAGTGTTGCAGAAGATGGATCGGGTATGCCATGTTTTAATAAATCCACCTGTTTGAAATGCAGCAATGATACCAAATCAGATAACCATGGAAAAATACCATCCATTAAAGAATCAGAAAGAATCAAAACAAAAGCATGAGTCTCCTAATACAAGCAGAAAATATCTGTAAAAGCATATGCCGTTTCACAGATAGATGTGTGTGTGTGTGTGTGTGTATATATGCGTGCGACGAAAGTAATATCATGATAGAGTCTTGATTAAACACAGCCGCCAGAAACAAAAAATATTTGAATAACATAGATAGAACTAAACGCCATTCAAATTGAATGCGAATATATAATGAGAACAACCTGATTTCATGTGCATATGTAATTGTAAACCAAGTATAGAGAGAACTGCTTTATGGTCATAATCACTCATAAAATGATATTAGGAAATAACAAAAATGCCAACCTAATGATAGACTATCATAAAAAGACTAATAGTTACTGTAAGGAGTCAAAATGACTACCGTCAACATCAAACGCCACATGCTAGCATCTTGAACTCCCTCAGATGCAACAATTATTACGTGACAAATGGATGCAAGCAGAACGCCAAGCTAGAATGATTCCTTGCAGTAGCAAAAACAAAGTTAGCTCCATCAAGGAATTTGTACAAGCTTCAAAGTCTTTAATATCAAATTGAGGTAAACAGAACGAATCATGAGATTTCCTTGAATATAATCATGAGATTTCCAGTTCCAGGAATGGTGAAAATACAATAAAAAATTAAACTAAACTCCTATAACTATGATCTACGAAGCAGCTACCTGGACACTCATCATCTCATGAGCTAGCTCTGCAGATAAGGGTTCACCATTTACAATGGAGATTGTAGATGACCCATCAGGCCTAATCATCTCTGCTAAAACTGACGGACTAAACACAGGCTGCATATCATAAATAACAAATCATTTTGAGACTCATTCACTCTCATATTAATTCATAATAACTCAAAGCAATAACAATACACAACCTGAGTATCAAGAAGTATGATCCTTTCGGAGGAAACCCTGGGTTCGATTCCTACTGTACAATGCCTAGCCATCACCCTTGTTTCCTCTGATTCAATGCCGAAAGGAGGCAGCATTCCTGCAAACAATATCCAACATTCAGGCACCTTTCTCATGTACATAAACAACCTACACCCTGATGCATCTACAAAACATACCAATATTTCAAACAATCCAACCTAATTTTACATTCTATTGAACGAATTAAACCATCCAAGACACTTGCTAACAATATATATACATATATATATGTAAGAACACACATAAAAGTTTAACCTACGTACCAGGAGATGAAGAATCAAACCCGTAAATTTCGTTCAAAATGGTCGACTTTCCAACCCCTGGTGGACCAATTACCCCCACCACCGTAAAATCAGCGTTATCCGTTAAAAACTGCACAATCAAAGCCCAGCAGAAGACAACAACAACAATAATAATTAAGTGAAGTAAATCAATATCACAACTACAGTTTGAGAGAGCGTGTGTGAGACAAATGAGGGAACGAGAGTGCTAACAGGTAAAAACCGATCAATATGGAAATCCCAGGACTCGGAAAGTAGGTTGAGAGAACCAACGGCTGGAAGGCGTGACCGAAGAGCGGCGGAGTCGTCGTCGCCTCCGCCGCTACCGCCGCCTCGATTGAATTTTCCGGCGGTGACGAGGCCAGGCTTTGCCAACAATATTTTGGGAGCTGGATTGGGGTTTGAGGAGGAGGCGCCACCGCTACCGGCCATCATTTGAACTGGAATTGGATCGTTCCAACTGTTAGAACGCCACTGCCGAGAAAATATACATAGTAATTGAATTCGATAACTATTGTACGCGATGCATCAAATGCAGGAATTCGAACACAGCAATAATAATATGCAATAATTCTTCAAAATTTCCAATTACTTTTCAAAAATAAATCGAACCTTATACTGTAACTTTGATTCAGAGTGGCGAGAACTGAATTGGGCTCCAATTGTTGCAGTGGAACTAACTGGGTCTAATTATTGTTGCGCTTCGGGCTTTTAGGTTTGGATCATCAAGAGCTATGGCCCAAGTAATATGGCTTGTGCTTTTAATGAGGCCCCAGGTTATATATTTTTTGGTTGCCAAAAACTTACACCTGTCTCTGTCAGCCACTTTTAATAAACTAATACCCTAATTATACCAATTCTCATTGTCTCATGTCATGAGACGGTATCATACGAGACATACTCTTTTTTTTAGTACACTCCAAAAAAAAAGGGAAAAAAATCTGAAAAAGGTTACAATGTTAGGGAAAAATTTATGAATATTATCAAGTTTTTTGTATTTTTATTCTGAACATTTTTTTTAGGTAGAATGTAAGTGTGGGGTTATAACTTATAATGCACAACATTAGAGCATTCAACCCGAGCTTCATGCATTTATTCATTCATAATTGATAATTGTTATGTGTTATGAAGCGAACACAACTTGGTCAATTTTAAAAAAGGAAAACTTTGTACGACTATTTAAGAATTTTGTTGTCATTTTACGTAAGCCTATTTTTATTTTTATCTTAAAAATTATTAAACGTGTATTGTAGTTGTAGAATTATCAATCGTGACACTCTTTCTAATCACACATACATATTTCAGTTAACGAAAAAACCCTGGTGTACTGAAAATCTTGTTCCGCAGAGGTAGAACCTCCATGAACTGAAAAATGGAGTCTCTGAAATCCTCGTTTCTCCAGTCATCGCCATTACAGCCCCCTCCAAAGCCTCGTTTCAAGCACAACCAACCTCCGGCCCGCACAATTCTCTGCTGCCTCCAACCCGACCCGTGGTCCCTCAGCTCCGGCAATCCCAAAAACCTCAACAAACCAAAACCCAAATCCAAAAACCCTAAAAACCCTCTCCCCGACGACAACGCCCGTCGCATAATCAAAGCCAAGGCGCAGTACCTGAGCGTTTTGCGGCGGAACCAAGGCTCACGCGCGCAGACTCCCAAGTGGATCAAACGCACCCCCGAACAAATGGTGCAGTACTTGGAGGACGACAGGAACGGCCATTTCTATGGGCGCCACGTCGTCGCCGCGATTAAGCGCGTTAGGAGCACTTCCGAGATGCGGGAAGGGGAGTACAATATGAGGGAATTGATGAGTTCCTTCGTCACTAAGCTTAGTTTTAGAGAGATGTGTGTGGTGTTGAAGGAGCAGAAGAGTTGGCGCCAAGTTAGGGATTTCTTTGATTGGATGAAATTGCAGGTTGGTCTATTTTATAATTCAACCTTTTTTTTTTCCAGGTTGCGATGACAACATTGATTGAATTTCTTTCTTTCTTTCTTTCTTTCTTTCTTTCTTTCTTTTTTTTTTTTGATGTGAACTTTCAGATAGTATGCATGTGAAATTGAAACTTTGAGAAGAAAGCTAACTTTAAATCAAGCTGTAGTAGCCCACTTGGCTTGTTTGAATAATCATGTGATTTGATTAATTAAAGAGCAAGGTAAAATGAAATTCTCGTTGGAGTGACTCCTGTTCAATTGGTGTTTTTAGTTGTTGTAATTATCGAACTTACATCTTCCTTGGTTATTGGTGGAGACGCGATATAGGTGCTGAAAGAAAAAAGGTTGAGCTGAGTGTGATATACGTTGTTTTGGGATATGTACATTGGGCACTTGTTATTTTGAAAATTGTGAAGAAGGGAGGACTTTGTTTGGTTGAGTTGATGAGAATAAATGTTTTGATACAATGATACATCTGTGAAAAATGAATGTAAATGAGGTGTTATTTTATGCATTCTATCTGAGGAACACATATATTATCCCCAAAAACACAAATAACCGAAAAATGTTGTCATCCTTGGTGAATGAAAACATACTGATGGAAAAACACCAAACCTATGATTATCATATTATTTCTCCTCTGAATCAGTGTATTGCCTCTGAATCAGTGAATTGCCAGGATAAATAACATATGTCAAAGCAAAGATGCAACCCCGTTTTCTTTTTAGATGTTCTGTCAGTGTTTATATTCTTGCGATATTTTTCTATTGGCACGTTTCCAAGATTGTTTTGGCTTCTCCTTATTGATCTATGTGATCATGGTTATATGTTTTAGACATTAATTTGGTGTAATTTAGATTTATGTCATGACAGTTAAGCTATCGACCGAGTGTTATAGTCTACACAGTTGTGCTGCGCGCATATGGCCAAGTTGGAAAAATTAAGCTTGCTGAGGAGACTTTCCTTGAGATGCTTGAAGTAGGATGTGAACCTGATGAAGTTGCTTGTGGAACCATGTTATGTTCGTATGCCAGATGGGGCCGCCACACGGCTATGCTCTCATTTTATTCTGCTGTAGAAGAGAGAGGGATTAGACTTTCAGCTGCTGTCTTCAATTTCATGCTATCATCTTTGCAAAAGAAATCACGTCATAGTGATGTCGTATATGTCTGGAGGAAGATGACAAGTAAAAGGGTAGGCCCAAATAATTTTACATACACAGTTGTTATCAGTTCACTTGTTAAAGAAGGCATGTTTGAGGAATCATTGAAGACATTCAATGAGATGAAGAATTTGGGTTTTGTGCCTGAAGAGTCAACTTATAGCCTTCTTATCAGTTTGACCTCCAAACTTGGTGATAAAGATAAAGCACTTTATCTTTATGATGATATGAGATCTATTGGAATAGTACCCAGCAATTTTACATGTGCTTCACTCCTGGCATTATACTACAGAACCTCTGATTATTCCAAAGCTTGCTCACTCTTCACTGAAATGGAGAAGTATGGTGTAATTGTAGATGAAGTCATCTATGGCTTAATGATTCGGATATATGGTAAATTGGGTCTTTATGATGATGCACAAAAGACTTTTGCTGAAATTGGAAGATTAGGCCAACTCAGCGATGAAAAGACATACACAACAATGGCGCAAGTCCATCTCAGTTTGGGGAATTCTGATCGAGCTTTGGATGTCATGGAACAGATGAAAAGTAATAACATTCAATACACGAGATTTTCATACATCGTATTATTGCAATGCTATGTGGCAAAGGGGGACGTTTCGTCTGCGGAAGGTGCGTATCAGGAACTTTCTAAGACTGGACTTCCTGATGTCATGTCTTGTAAAAATATGCTCAATTTGTATCTGAGACTAAGGTTATCTGATAAGGCAAAATCTTTTGTTGACCAGATACGGAAAGCTCAAATTGAGTTTGATGAGGAGCTTTTCATGATGGTCATGAAGGTTTATTGCAAAGGGGGAATGCTAAGAGAAGTGGAACAACTTATGGAGGAGTTGAGTTTAAGTAACAAAATTGAGGGTCCATTCTTTCAGTCATTTGTTACTACAATGAATGGACAGTATGATAGAGCAGAAGAATATGAAGATTGGTCTGAGCCTGTAGTTGTAGCAATTGAGCTTGTGTTGACACTTTGTTTGACAACTCAGAGTGAATCAAAGATTAAAGTAAAACTTGAGCGTTTGCTCAAGTCCAAAGTTGGTGAATCAGTAGCCAACAGAATGATAGGCAAATTGGCCAAAGATGGTAAGATTTTCGTGAATGATATTTATTACAATTTTCATACTTCCAACCCCATCTTGGTTTGTATTTTGTCTTTTGAGCTGATCTGATATTTATACCTCTTCAGGTGATACGATTGTTGAAGATCTTCATGAGCTAATATTAAAAATTGGTTGTCGCCTGGAGGATGCTTCTAGTGCATCTATGATCGGCATGTATGGGAGACAAAAGAAGCTGAAACGAGCTCAGGAGGTCTTTGCTGCAGTGGCAGATTCTGCTACAGATGGAAATGCAATATATGGTTCGATGATTGTTTCCTATATAGCATGCAATAGGGAGGAGGATGCATACTTGTTTTACAAGGAACAGACTAGAAAAGGACACAAATTTACTCCTGTTTCTATCAGCATTCTTGTGAAAGCTTTGACAAGCTGTGGTAAGAGATGTTGGCCTTTCAATGTTTTTTTAAATCATTAGTGGGAGCTTTCGGGTTATTGAAGATTCCTTGACAAAATCATATTCCAGTTTTAATAAGAAGTGTTGACCTTTCAATGTATTTCAGTTTTTCTTTGTTATCTTGGCAGTCAATAAACTTTCATCCTCACCATTCTAATATAGGATGCTATTAGTTGCATGTTGTAGAACATATTGAGATGTAGAGAGGGAAAACATTTCATAACTTTCTGCTTTATTTTGTTTAGATAAAAACATACTTATAAATTGCCTGCCTGATCTAAATTTAGGGGACACTTGTTTCAAATTCTTCAACGAGATTGAGAATGAAAATTTCTCTATTCCCTCTACGCCTTCAGATATGTTGGAGAAAGGGTTTTTGTCTTCATGGTGATTATATTGTTAGTGTTGCGCCCAAATTTTGGTGAAAATGGGACAGAAAAAGGTTGTTGGTTGTGGAATAGGGGAACGATTGAGGAGAAATGGTTATAGAAAGGAGATAGTTAACCAAAATGAGGCAATGATTACCTTATTTAGAAGGGAAAGTAGTGTCATTGATCATTTTTTGTTCTCATTAACTACTATAATTATCATATACTTCTCATTCCCATTCTTAGCGCCCCCTTAGTTTTCAGAAAGTTCATGCTTGCTGGACAAAAGGAAAGTTCACGCCTATAAAAGAATTGAAATAAGATTATGCAACATGTTATAAAGTATTTAGACCATGAAATGTTTGTGTCCTATTACTTGGTGGTTCAGCTTCGATATGAAAACTTGTTAACAATCAAGGACTGGTTCAACTGAAAGATGTGTTTTAGATTGGTTAGCATATTACTGCTACTTGAATAACTATCACTATTATTTGCAGGTAAATATGTTCAGGCAGAGGAAGTCATTCGTCATAGTTTTCAGGAGAATATGGAGCTCGATACTGTGGCATACAACACTTGCATTCAAGCGATGTCAGAAGCAGGTTCATATTTCTGTATTTCAAAGTAGTTAAACTTTTATTTTCCTAGCATGAATTAACTGTCATTTCATTCTCCCAGGAAAATTACAATTTGCTATCAGAATATATGAGCGCATGGTTTCGTTGAACGTTTCTCCATCAATTCAGACATACAACACCATGATCAGGTTAGAAATCGATTTCAATTTCTAGAGGTTTGTGTAATTTCAAACTATTTGTCAGAATAGATTTCTTTCATCTATAATGTGATTGGTATTCATGATATCGTCATATCACAGTGTGTATGGACGTGGTCGTAACCTGGATAAAGCAGTGGACATGTTCAACATGGCTCTGGCCATGGGTGAGGCATTGGATGAGAAGATTTACACTAATATGATTTGCCACTATGGAAAAGCTGGTACAACCCTGATTCTCTGACTAATAATTCATTCTACCCTGTGAAAATGCATGACTAAATTTAGTTTTCTACTGTAGTACTTGAGAGCCATTTGGACCTTATTATTGCTTAATGATGGATTAAACTTCTTTCTCTATATGCCTAATTAGTTGCAGGATTTATAGCTCTTGTTTCAATTTTTTAGATTGCATATACAGAAACAATAAATTGGACCTCACCAAATTATAAATCAAACAAGAACTTATAGAGCAGATAAATGTTAACAAAGTGTGCTTGATCACATTCTGCTTGACCTTGTAGGCAAAGTACATGAAGCATCAGCTTTATTCAGCAAAATGCAGGAGGAAGGGATACAGCCTGGGCAGGTAGGTTGGTTGTGGTGGCCAAATGAATACTATATGTGCATTTTCTTTCTTATTCTGGTTTTTTTTTTTTTTTTTGACAGATTCTTATTCTGGTATCATATACACTTTCTTGGGATCATTATTTGGTCGACATAGTTCAGGGAATTGCATTATAGTGTGGCTATATATAATATAACATATATTGATAATCCAATTTTAAAAATTAGTGTGTATTACTAAAATAAAGTGCAAGATGTAATATTTGTTATAATGGAGAAATTAAATAAAGTCCAAGTACCCTGAAAAGTGCATATTGTGAAGAGCAGCATTATGGGCATGCTTCAAATATGTAACATATAATTTTTTAAACATTATGTTTGGCCTTAAGAATAATTATTTCATATGAATATTGTGTTACAATATGCAGGTGAGCTACAACATTATGATTAATGTATACGCTTCTGCTGGGCTCTACCATGAAGCAGAAAGCCTCCTGCTAAGCATGCAGAGGACTGGTTTATCGCCTGGTTCTTCTTCCTATTTTGCCCTTATTCGAGCCTATACTGAGAGATCAAAATATTCTGAAGCTGAGGATGTCATTATGTCAATGCAAAAGGAAGGAATATCTCCAACTTGTGCTCATTTTAATCTCTTGCTCTCAGCTTTTGTTAGAACTGGATTAGTTGGGGAAGCTGACAGAATATACAAGAAAATTTGCTCAAGTGGATTGAATCCTAATCTTGAGTCTAAATCGATGATGCTTAGAGGTTATCTTGATTTTGGGCATGTGGAAGAAGGAATCTGCTTCTTTGAAAGAGAGTGCTGTTCCATTGGTCCAGATAGGTTCATTTTGAGTGCCGCTATCCACCTTTACAAGTCAGCTAGCAACAAGTCACGGGGGGAGGAGCTTTTACGTAGTATGGAAAGCTTGGGAGTTTCGTTCTTGAACAATCTTGAAGTTGGATCGAAGGCAAAAACAACACGATAAATAGGTATGATGCATTAAGCAAAAGTTGCTCTCGTTTGTAGAATCGGATGGTTATTAGTATATTGGATGGCTCATTCAAGAAAGTTGTTCATCACTTGAGCATCCTATATCCTCACATTCCGAGCTACGCCACAAGAGTGATCTATATTATATATGAACTTTGTACATGTTATTTCAAGATCACTGTAATTTTGTTTTCCAGGAAAATATAATGTAATTTTTTTATCACTGTAAAAAAAATGGTCAAATTGTATATAGATTGATTAAAATTGATGTCCCTACTTTTTGTAGTTAGATTTATTGAAATTTTTCGAAGGTTGTGAAAACCCTTGAATCAAGTAGGTATAGTTTGATCTTCGTGCTACCATACGTATCAATCAAATACGACTTTCCGTGTATGAATTACAGTGGAGAATTTAATTATCTATCAAAAAAAAAAAAAACATACGGATTCACTTATTGCTAAAGGATAAATAAAATGCCATTATCTCATTGGCGTGGGCCCTGATGTAATTTGCTCAAACCCAGAAGGGTACTGCCCAGAAAGCAAAAAATCTGGGGACTATTAATACAAGTCAATCTAAGAAAGAATGTGAATTTGAAGGCTTGATTCTTCATTTACCATGTTGCCTTTTCAGCAGCAAGTTTCTTTCTCTGTTGATGCTCTGCAACTTTATGATCTACAACTTCACGAAACAAAGTTGGATCCAATGCACACTCCTCACTACCATAAACTGCTGCTTGAACACTCGCCATAAGCTTCGCTATCTCTCTTCCGGAGAAATCCTCTGTCCTGGCTGCAGCTTCCTTGAGAAGTTCGTCAGTCAAGCCCTTGACCTCAATCTTCTTCGGTTGCTTTTGAAACAAACGTGAAAACAAGCTAGGTTTCGTAGCCCCAGCTTCTATTATGTACTTCCGAAGGTAGAGTTTCAGAAGTTGGAATCGTTCTTCTTCACCGGGCAAAGGGAACTCCAGGACTTCATCGACACGATCTATCACAGCAGAGTCGAGATCACCAGGTCGGTTTGTTGCCAGAGCGAGTACTATATCTTTGGACTGATCACCTGTACGGAATAAAAGGGCATTGAGTGCACTCCTTTGGGCTTCACTCATGTATGTTTTGTTCCGCCTGTAGATTGAATGGGAAAGTGTTACTTGGTAATAAAACGAGGCAGGAGTAAATTGCAGAATTTGGTCTCATATTTACTGGGAGCTGCCCCATTGGAATTAATTGTCTCAATTAAGTCCCCTAATGTTTAAAATGTTGCAATTTTTTTCGCTTGCATTGACGAATTTATTATAGTTTTGCACGTACCACTAACGTGAACTGCCAAATACCAGACTAATGATTTGGCTTGCTTATGTGGCACAATGGGACTCCCAACATATTAGTTTCAATTAGAAGAGTGAAGAAAAAAATAACAAAATCAATCATCAGCGTACAACTAAATATTGTAGAACCCTCCACCAAAAATTCTCAAATCAACATGATTCGGGGCTCTTTGTTTTTAGAATGGTAATGGTAATTTGAGATTCTTCGGTGGAGGCCTCTACAATTTTCTTTTTAATTTTTGTTTTAGGATGATAATTTTTCTAAATTGAATTAATATGTTAGGGTCTCGATGTGCCACGTAAGCGAAGCTAAGTCATTAGTCCAATTACTAAATAGAATTTTGACCTACGCATGTAAAAATCCTGCAAACTTGTCAATATAGGATTAGAATTACAACAAATTAAAATTTATGGGACTTGCATGAGAAAATAAACTTGTACAGATCTAAAATCGCCAACACCCAATAAATACAGGACTGATTTTGCAATTTACTTTAACAGGAAGAATAGTCAAAAGTATAGGTAAGAAAGCCTGTAGTGAAATTTTACGTACTCGCACAAGAAAGCATCGGCTTCATCAATGAAAAGCAGAAGACCCCGGTTGGATTTCTTAGCCCAGTCGAATAATTGGTGTATCTTCGTAACAGCCTGAGGACCCAGTGGGGCTACATCTCCACCAGTCATCAATGCATAATCAAGGCCCTATTATCATTCAAGTTATGCACTCAAATATAAGAAAAAACAGCTGTAAAATAAGTAGATTTTAAAGTTAGAATATCTTACACATTTATTGGCAAGCTCCCTAGCAGCCATTGTCTTTCCGGTTCCAGGTTCCCCATGAAAGATCACGTTTCTAAATGGTGCCCCATGAGCTTTTGCATTGGCTGTTGCATTTCCAAACTGTTCAATACGCTTTCGAAGAGAAGTGGGTAAGATAACATCACCAAGCAAATTCTCATTTTTGGAAGTGCTCATGGCGCGTGAAAATAGGCGGGACCATGGATATTTGCCTCGGGAGGATTCTCTTATCAAGGATGGTTGACCCAATATCCGGTCCACATAACTCCAAATTACTCTAGCCCCTTCTCTGAAATCCAAAAGATAAACTTCCATCAAGTGCCAAAAAGTAATAATAAATATATATAGTATAGTAATAACAACCAACACCATCACCAGAACTAAATGATGGGGAGCTAATGCAAACATATAATTTCCCAAAAAAAAAAAAAAGTGTCAGTAAAAGACCGGGATATGCTAAGAACGGGTTTCAGCCGGCTGCAAATTTTATGTCCTCGAATGTTTTGGGACCGAAAAGCCAGATTTTAAAACTCAGTATGATCCAACCTCAATACTCTTTCACCTACTCCCCCTTTTTTTTCCCAATATCACTCATCCAATCATCCTGTTTTATACATAACTTTTCACAATATAACAACACAACACCACCTAAATTTCCAACATTGATGATATCTCGGAAAAATCCTAGTCTGCACAATCCCATAACAAATATACACTTTCATTCTTCATTAGAATTTTCAAATCCCTCAATTTTAAGTTGAGGATTTCCTCTAACCCACTTAAACCCATTCCAATATAAAGAAATGTTGGTATGACCCTTGACTATTGCAAACAAATACTTTGGAGAAGAATTTGAGAACGGGTGTATTTAAAGATAAAAAAAAAATGAATGTGTTTGGCCGTGTTTCTTAAAAGAAATTGGAAAGGGAAACATTTACCCTATAGGCAAAACATAGTCTAAATCATATATCCCTATCATGTGAACTTTTAGAGAAGAGAGAATGCAAATATTACTTAAAACCGGAAAAGGCTGGGCAATGAACCTTGAACGGAGTGCAAAAAGAGGATGAAGAAATAAAAAATAAAAAAGTAGGAACTCTTGAGATTGAGAATATGAGTGAATCCTGTGCCCCTTGGCCTCATTGATTGAACGCTCCACTCCAGGTTCAACACATTAACCATCATTAAGTATACTCCCCACTATAAAATATGTACTCCACCACCACCACCACCCCCACCACCCCCAAAAAAAATGTAACAAGAAATTCACCTTCCACTTGCAAACAATGCAACTAAGACATCTAAAGAACAAATTCTGCCAAGAAGAGTTGGTAAATATCCTAACTCATAATTTTGCAACCACTACGTGATAATGGACAAGCAGAAAAGAGCTGCATACTGGACTGTTGCAGTACCTTGTAGTGTAGACCCCTGCAGCAAGTGCTGTTACACCACCTACAGCTACAACGAGCTTATCTTGATCTGTCAAAATTGCTCGAAGACCCCCTGCATTTGATGGAATAGTCAGTGGGGGAGTCCCGATATGAGGGAATTACTTAAATACTAATTCAGAGGCTGTTGCAAAAACTAGATGCCTAAATTCTCTTAATATTACAACCATAATTGTGTATATCAATGTTACAGATAAAGTAGTTCCCTCAAAAAAAAAAGAAATATATATATATATATATATATATATATATATATAAAGCAGAAAGTAAACCTCCAATGTGATCAAACATTGTGTTAATTGCAGCAACCCATTTTTCTCGCTCTGCATTTGCACGTTCAATCAGCATTCTTTTATTAACATCCTCTGCAAGCTTGGCTTCATGGGCTCTTCCTTCCGCCTCTGCCAAAGCCCGCATCCTGATAGTCTCACGTTCTATCTCAGCCTTCTCTCTTTCAGTTTGGCGACGTTGTGCTTGAATTTGTTCCTCTGTGGCTCGCCTAGCAGCCTCTTGCCTCATTGCTGATTCTTCTTGCATTTTAACAAGTTCCTGATTTCTTGCTCGGTGATGTTCATTCTCGGCCTGCAAGAACTCAAGATTTAATTCTGTATAATATTGGAAAACCATTCACCCCTATGCACCCAAAAAAGTCACATACCTGCATCCGCTTCCTTGCCAATTCATCTTCATAACGAGCCATCTGGGATTTTACTTGTGCCTGTTGCTGAGCTAGCTTTTTCTGTTCGTCATAGATAACCTTTTGCCTCTCCTGCCAAAAGAAAAGGCCACTGTCATTTCTTAATAGGAAAGTGACGAGCACGCTAAAGGAACACATTAACCATGGCATCTTAAAAGGGACCCGGTCAAAGTGTAATAATCAATAAGCACCCATCAAGTATCAAAATTACAATCATCTGATTTTCGCTTCGGATCTTATTCTGGATCCAGTGAAACAGTGAACTGATTAAGACAAATATATTACTTAAGTTCAAACCATTTGTTAAATGCTTCGTTATTCCATTGCTAACATAAACAATCACTTAAGACGCAACATATTACATATTGATCAGCTAGAGATTTATAATAGATCCAGCCATGCAAGTTCAAGTTCTTCTCGTTAATGTACTAAATGTGTCTCATATCAAATACGTCGACGCCAAACAACCCTGACCAAAATCACAAAACATGCCCCACCAACCCCCAAAAGATTGTCACCCATATATCTATGACTAACGAGAATGTTACTATCGCAATGTACTAGATGATATCTTCAGAGACTAGAATACATTACAAAAAAAATCATAAACGGATGGATAAAGTGTTCCTGTATCAGAGTTTAGATCAAGAAAAAATAAAGGACACAAATGATCTGGAATAAAAGGAAGCTTACAGTTTCAGCTTGAGCTTGCAATGCTCTGAATTCGGTTGCTTTTACTGCTAACTCTTGCTGCCTTGTCTCCTCTTGCTTTTTCATCAATTCGAATAACTAAACCAAAGAAATTGCATTCCATCAAACCAACGATTTCTTATTACCAATTAATACTGGAAATATAAAGAGTAGACACTCGACTTATCCCAAATACAAATAACTCACATCTCGGTAAAAATGCCATGATTTTCCGTAAGTGCATTCCAAACATAACATTCTTCCAAACATCTATAATGACTAGAAGCCACACACACACATGCAAATGAAACAAAAACTCTTAAACACACATCGATATCAATCGTTCAAAACAAGGCAGAGATTCACAACAAAAAATACTTAATAAAGGGAAATTTAATCCTCAAAACCTTTTTAGCATGTGAAGAGCTGCTAATCTCTCTCAAAGCCTTCGCACCCCTCTCCAACGCCTCGGGGTCGAACCCAGAAGCAGTAGTCCTAGGGTTATCATTACGAGCCTTTGGTTCCGCCGGCTGAGCTGGCGGCTTAGGTGGCTCCGGCGCCGGCTGCTGAGCTTTCGAAGCAACCGGAGAACTGGTGAATGGAGAAAAACTGAATGGACCATCTGCATAAGCATGATCTACACCAAAAGCTGTATAAGCTGCGGCTGCTAAAACCCCTGATGCACATTTTTTAGCCATTCTTTCTGAAATCTATTCAGTTAACATAACAGGATAGCGAATGTATTATAATAGGGGATTTTTTTAGATAAAAAATTGTTGAAATTCTAAATAATTATAATTTGATATTGACTTGGGGGAGAAGAAAGGGATGGTTCTGGTGAGGCGCCATTAGAGGAGATTTAGGGGAAAACAGAAGTTTCAGGAGGGTTTATGTAGGGTTTGTGATTTTTCGGGGAGAAATGGCGGTTTTGGGTTTTCGGTTCTTACATACCGGTCCGAATTTCGGGTTCTCTGTTTCATATAAACCGGTCGACCTACTTTATTGTATGAAAAGTCCTTATAAATTTTTTTAAAGTAAAAAAAACAAAATTTACAAATTTAACATTATATAATGAAATATCCGATTAAAAACAAACAATTTTTTAAAAATTATTTTATTTTCTTTCTTTTTCTTGAAGACCCTAAATCAAATGAAAAATCTACATACAAATTCTTCTTCCGAAAAAACAGAGGAGGAACACCATGATTACTAATATATTCTATTTTCTCTAAAAGAAAATATGGAGTATATGCCCCTCCCTTCTTGGTTCATTCTAAGTCTTTAACACTTTGAAGTATGATTTGTTATCAATCATCAGTGTCTTCTGAATTGTAAAAATTTGAAGTTTGACTATCATTCAAGATCTCTGGAAATAATACGGGTTTTTTTTTTTTTTTTAATTCCATAGCAATTTTAGAAATATTAATTTGAGAGAATCACTTGGGTCAAGAATCAACAATTTCTTTTTCGTTGCATGGAATCATATATAAACAAGATGAATAAAACGCAGTTAGAAAAAAAAATTCTTTGGCGCCAATTAAACTCACTTGGTTTATTAAATACCCAACTTCATCATTAAAGGGGCAAAAAAAAGTGCGAAGAAGATGAATGCTAGCTTAAAAAAAAAGATTGAAAGTGGGATTCTCTTCGAGGATGGGAAGGCGGCCGGCTTTCCAATCTGGCCTTCTCTTCCATTTTCTGCGTAAATGTTAGGGCTCGATCAAGAAGGAACATGGATATTATTAATATTTTATTTACCATTTTAATTGAGTGAAAGTATTTTTAATTTGTAAAGTGAATGCTAATAAGGATATATACCATTTTAAATTGAAAAGAATATTTTTGTAATTTTATATTTATTAATTTAAATTATTATTAAGGCGATTGCAATATGCACGGTGCAAATGCTATAATGCAAAGTGCAATCATTTGAAAAAAAAAATACGTTGGATCAAAGATCTAACGGTATTGAAAGGGTTTACTGACGTTTGGAAGAGCGAAACTCTTTCTGATCGTAGAAAAACCCTAGTTTCTTTATTGCTTAGCCACAAATACGAGAGTTCGACCACACAATTTAGTGGATCAGCCCAATAATATGGACTCTAAATTGAGATGCACTAGCCATACATTGGCGCTATGCTTTACAAACATTTATGAGCTTCAAATTCTTCACCCTCGAATGTGCTTCTAAGAAATTCAATGTCTCGCAGTGTAATTAGAACAAACTTTTCAATATAAACAATATCAACTGTTGAGTGAATGTACCGTGCACTTGGTGCATATTAGTTTGTCATGATATTTATAGTTACTTTGAAAATAGATAATATTAAAAAAAAAACAGTGTAATCAATCCATATTTTTTAGTGTAAATAACCTCAACAGTTGAGTAAGTGTATTATGCACCGGGTGCACAAGAGACTTATTTTTTTTATTTAATGTATATCCAATTATATATTACAAAGATTAAATTATTTCATAGGCACTATGCGAAATAGCTTATATTTAGAAATACCTTGTGTATAACTCAAGTAGTTAGAGTTCCACTACCTATAAAAAAGAGGTCATGATTTTGAGTTGTAACTTTACCAATAAAAATAATGAAAGTATAAATAAGTTTAATACAATAGATTACTCAAATGTAAAGAATTTGACTTATACTATGGGACAAGCTAGTGTTTATCCCGTGCAATGCATAGATTAAATATTTTAAATATTAAATGCGAGATTGTATAATAAATTAATTATAAAAAAAATGAATTAAATTTATTTTATTCATAAATCAATTAATATATAAAGATTATATTGTATATATGTGAGTATTACAATTATTTAATTAATCATGCAATTTTTAATTATGTACTAAATTCACAACAAATGCTAAAATTTATAATATAATTTTAAAATATAACAAAACTTATATAGTGTCTGGATAAAAATTAAGTATTTAAATTCGATCAATCATATAGTTAGAGTCAATAGAAACACTTTTAAAATAGTATACTAAATATTTTAAATATGATTTTACTTTTTATATGTGCAATATATATGTTAAATTAAAAATATTCAAAAGAAAATTAATTTGATATATAGTGTGTTGAAAATATATTTAAAAAATAAATAACTTAATTTTTTTTAAATTATTGGTGCAAAGTAAAACTGAAAAAGAAATTGTTGGTGCAAAACAATCATTCAAAACAAGACAGAGGCTCACTATTGCACCACAAAACAAATTGACTTCACTTGCTCTAATAATAACATTTTTTCTCTCTCCTTACTTATATTTATATACTATCAGTTGTTATATATATATATATAATAATAATAATAATTGATAGAAGAAAAGTGGACGGTTATGATCAATTCATGAAGAGTAACTCTCTTGTGCAATTAAGTTTATGGTGCACCCACTCAACAGTTGACCCGGTTTACACTGAAAAGTTTGAACAAATTACACTGAAAAGTGTGGTTGAATTACACTGAAAATCAATTTTTTGTGTAAACTTTTCAGTGTAACCCAACCACATTTGTCAGTGTAATTGAAACAAACTTTTCGGTAAAAATATGGGTAACTGTTGAGTGAGTGCACCATGCACTTGGTGCATATGAGAGTTTGTCATTCAAGAAAATAGATTAGTGACAATAAAACTTTTTTGCCTAAATTAAAAAAGGAAATTTATAGATAGGTATTTGAGTTGATTAATTCGTAAGTCCTAAATCATTTGTAAGTGATTTTAGATTGAAAATAGAATTAAATTTATTACCATAAATATTTTAAAATGTATAGAATTGTAGAATTTAAAATAAAAATAAAAAGATGGGGTAAATAAGGGAAACCCACAAATAAATAACTTTCAACTTGAAAGTCTCCCTCAGAATGATAAGTGATTAAAGGATTCGAGACTTATAAGTACGTTTCTACCTGGATTTTAAATTCGATACTATAAAAAAATTGATATTTAGTGTCAGTAATTATGGTATTATACTTTCTCCGTCTCTCTATTTTTTTTTTCTTATATTGTCATTTTCACTGTTCCTCTATTTACTTTCCCCATTCCTTCTTCTGAAATAAAATATACTCCCTCCGATTCAAAATGTTTGATGTTTTATGATTTGTTGTGGGAATTAAGAAGTGGTATATAATGACTATTATACCCTTATAATATAGTGATTGAAAAAGAGATTTATGGAAGGTCAAATAGTTTATTTATAGTATAACATTATTAAAAGGTAAGGAAAAATTATGAGTGGTATTTTAGGGGGATTTAAATAGGGGCATAATAGGAAAATAAGGTGCAAAATACCCTAAAACATCAAATATTTTGAAACAAAAAAAACACCCTAAAACATCAAACATTTTGAATCGGAGGGAGTATAATATTATATTTCCACTTTTTACTCATTTGTACCCATTAATAATATTCATATAATATCATATATTATACTCTCTCTTCATCACTAGAGTTGGCAAATTGGGTCGCCCGACCCTTCCCGATCCGTCGGACCAAGCTATGTTATTGGATCGGGCCGGCTCATTTGTGAATCGAGCCTATAAAAGTTGAGTCCAGCCCAACCTAGCCCAAAGGCTAATTGGTCGGCCGACTCGTTTTTTTTTTATTTTTTTTAAATATATTTTATAAAAATTATACTCTCCCTGTCCACGAAATTTTTACCCATTATTGCTGGACACAAAATTTAATAAAAATTAGTATTTTACTTAAAAAATAGATAAAGTAAAGATTTTTTTGGGGGTGGGGGGTGACTTGAAGCGAACTACACTAGCTTCTACTAGTAGCTACCCCGCAAGAGTACGGGTTCACTATAGTATTGGTAAGTATAACGACCAAGTATATCGTACCCAAGGGACAGTGTATATGCGAATAGATCCCTGAAGATCTACGCGTCGTAGTTAATATGAGTGTATGGTTTTTTTGGTTTTTTAGAAAGATTAATTAAACTAAAAGTAAATTAACTAAACTAAAATACTAAAGCAGACGAATTAACTAAGGGTTGGATTCAAATAAGAGATGGTGATGCTTAGGATAGGAATCCCTACGTATACTAACGGAGCAGATACATAATCAAAATAACTGTGACAAACGAGAATTAACCTAAGTCTAAGAATGCAAGGTGAAAGCTCAAGATTCTAAACCCTAATACTTTACCCTAACACTCGACTTCACAAATCTACTAACAAGTTATTAGATTGTGCTCAATTAATGAGACCCTAATTTAACTAAGGTGATGCGGTCGTCCTCCTTCGCTAAACCGGTATATGAATTAACCTTTCCTAAACCCTCTCGTTAAGTCTACTCGTTGTTAAAGAGTGATACGGTCGTCCTCTCTCTAACACCTTTCGATCGAAACTCAAGAATGAAATCTAGATTAATTTTAAGAATTCATTAATTAAGAGAATTAAAACCTAACGTCACAAGTTATTCTAATTACATACCCACAACCTACTTCTACGAGTTCATCCTACCCTAAGCATGCAAGGGTTTTAGCTAGACATAGTT
The DNA here is from genome assembly GCA_947034835.1 of Ballota nigra. Classification (NCBI taxonomy): domain Eukaryota; kingdom Viridiplantae; phylum Streptophyta; class Magnoliopsida; order Lamiales; family Lamiaceae; genus Ballota; species Ballota nigra. The sequence continues at coordinate 40,225,892 of OX344723.1, forward strand.
TGAACGTAAACAATAGAAATTAAACAAGTGACAAACATGAACATGATAACGAAAACGAAGAAAAGAACGAACATAAACTGAGGTTTTAATATGTAAAAGATTAAACTGAAATTAATTAACAAAAACTAGGTCTCAACGTATTTAAGAACAAAAGTTATTAAGAATCGAAGCTAAAACGTGAAATCGTAAAGTAAATTCGTAAGCAAAAACCTCAAAACCGTAAATCTATAGCTTGCTCGTCTCTTCTCTTCCTCCTCGCTCTAAAAACTCTATGAAACGTGATGTCTAAAAGTTGGGGATCCTTCAAAACGTGTTTGGACGAGATATATATAGGCACGGGTCGAAACGGGAGTTAATGGGCCGAAAATACGAATCCGGAGGCAAAAGTATATGGGCGCTCGAGCAAAACGCTCGAGCGGTCCCGCTCGAGCAGTGTAGCTCGAATGATGCATTCGCTCGAGCGGTCGCGCTCGAGCTGCTCGAGCGCTGAAATGACTCTGTATGTTTTGGGCGCTCGAGCGATTCGCTCGAGCGGTGGCGCTCGAGTAAGGCGCTCGAGTGATCTCTAATCCTTCCAAATGATACTTTTCCTCGTCCGCACTAATACCAATCGTATTTCTTCAATATCTTCTCATCCGGGCATCCGTTTGAGTCGATTCAAAGTCCTACGAACTCCGTTTTTCGTCCTCTATTCACCTATGAGCATCAAAGAGACAAATTTATCAATGTATAGAAATAACGCTCAATTGACTCTAAATACTCTATAAACTCGACCAAAACTAGGGCGTTTCTAGCTACGAATCATGACAATTTCACGCCTAATCAACCCCCCCAAACTTACCATATTGCTTGTCCCCAAGCAATGAAATAATAAGTCAAGTGAAATTGTTAGGAATGAGTCAAAGAATCAAATCATGCAAGCAAATGAACTCGAGCTTCAAAGATCAATCACAAGTATACGCACTCATTTTCTTTTATCGTACTCATGCAACAATAACAAGAAACACCAAGATCAAGCATGGATGTGCACTCAACGGTGTGTTTCGCTCCCTCACAAGTGTATAACAGTGTTTAAGGGACTCACTCAATCAATCAATCACACATATTGGCAGCCATAGGCTTGTAAGCACTCTCAACTCCGACCATACTCTAGAAATCAATGCCGAATCAAAAAGGACTTTTCTCAAGGTTGTAATGTAGGCTCTTTGGACAGGTGGGATAACAATATGGGGTAAGTGACTCAAGTGAATGGAGAATAGAAAAATCAACTTTGGCACTTTGAGATTAGGAACAGAATACTTCAAACATTTTCACTCAACACTCTTTCAATTCCACTTCTCTCAACACTTCAATTTTTTTCTAACTCTTTTCACTTTTTTTTCAATCACTTCACTTTTTTTCTTTTTCGCACAAACACATGAGCTCATTTTTTTCTTTTGCTCATTCTCAATTTTTTTTTTCTTTCCCACAACTCAAATTTCATTCACACCCTTATTTTATCACCACTCAACCATCATAATTCCCTTTTTCTCAACTCAACTCAATCCCTTCATATTCACACTTTCCTATTCTCCACTCAAATTGGGACAAACAGGCTTAGGAATTGGAATAGTGTTCATATGTGCTAGCAAATAAAATAGGCTTTAGGCTCAAAGGGGCTAACAAGGGATCAATGTCATTGGTAAGGAAATTTTTGGCTAAGTGACTCAATTAAATCAAAGATGGCCTAAGATCACATTCGGCATATCAAACTAGACACAATCAAGAAGCAAGAGCACATGCAAGTTCTAGCATCCTCTAAGGTGACGATCCACTCACAAACGAAGAGATTAAATTGTGCATTAAAAATCTCATAAGGCTCAAAAGCTCACTGCTTTCACATCCATGCTAGTCCTAGTGCATTCTCACTCTCATCACACAAGTACTCAAAAGAAAAATTCACAAGCATACAAGTTCTTTCTCAAATCAGCTCAAATTCAAACACTCACACAAGAAAACTCCTAACTCATCCTCACAATTCACCCTACTCATCAAATCATACTCAAAGATAGCAATCAACAAGCATAAGGTGATTGATAGGCATAAAATGTTGAGTAACAAAATAAATTAATAATAGCCCAAGGAGCATCTCAAGGCACCAAATAACTAACTCAACTCAAAGATAAGGGGTGCTCCGGTGCTATGTAACAATAAAACAAATAAAAAACTCCACCCCCCCAAACTTCGACCTTGCTAGAGGTCTAAGTTTGGGGTTGTGGGTTACCTCAACCGAACAATTCAGTTTCTCTCAATAGCTTTGCACACTCCCTTGTCTCAAGTTGGTTCCTTCAATCTAAATAACTTCATGATACCTTTACTCCTTTAGAGACAAGCCTACAAAATAAAACTCTCGAGTACGAGGTTAAACATACGACTCAAAATATTCCCTAATAATATAAAAAGACACTAAAAATAAATGAAAGCAAATAAAAATGGGTTGCCTTCCATTCAGCGCTATTTTTAAGGTCCTCATGCCGGACCAAGCTCAAAGGAGCTTATGGGACATCATACTCGAATTTACCTCCCTTACTCTCATAAGAGTGGTGTTTGAACTCCTTTCCTTGATGCCCCACCATCATGAGTTCCTTTGCTCTCTTCTCATCCCCAAGTGTTATGGGTCTCAACTCCTTCTTGCCTCTATCTGGAGGAGTCTTACTCAACAACTTCTTGAATTTGGACTTCTTCTTCTTAACTCCTCCTTTCCCTTCTAACTGGACCACGTCCACTTTCTTCACCTCTTCATCCTTCAACTTCTTCACTTTATCCCTATCAAAATAATCAAGAACATAATGTTCATGGGTTAACTCAACAGGTGAAGGACTAACAAAATCATGAGTATGAGAGGGATTCGGGAGAGAATGTGTGTCTTCAACACGAGGATCAATGACATCCATGCAATACAAGCTCTCATCCTCCTTCGGGTGCTTCATGACTTCATATAGGGAGATCTTCACTTCTTGATCATCAACCTTCAACGTGATCTTCCCATTCGCCACGTCTAGCACCATCCCCGCCGTAGCTAAGAACGGTCTTCCCAAAATCAGGGGCACGTGCTCATCTTCCTCCATCTCTAGCACTACAAAGTCGGCTGGAAAAATGTGTTCTCCAACTCTCACTAGGACGTCTTCAACCACACCTTGAGGTCTAGTAATAGACCGATCGGCAAGTTGAAGCGTCATCATTGTGGGTTGAAGTTCACCACCTTCCAACTTCTTGAAAAGCGACAGTGGCATGAGATTGATGCTCGCCCCAAGGTCGCACAACGCTTCCTTCTTGATCCCGTTCCCAATATCACATAGGATCGTGAAGCTCCCGGGATCCTTCAGCTTTGGTGGAAGCGCCTTGTGCACTAATGCACTCACCTCGTGGTTCAGCTGCACCAACTTCGGCTCATCCACTCGCCGTCTTTTTGCAATCAAGTCCTTCAGAAACTTCGCATAATGCGGCATCTGTTCCAAAGCATCATAAAAAGGAATATTAATATGCAATTGTTTAAAAACATCAAGGAACTTAGCGAATTTCTCATCAAGCTTCTTTTTCATGAAGCGTTGTGGATACGGGACGGGTATCACAGATTTGGGTACCCCCCACTCATCTCTTTCTGTTTCTTTCACTTTCTCCCTTGCTTCCTTTGCCTTTTTCCACTTAGGAACTCTCTCACTCTTCTCAATTCCTTCACTTTCAATCCCCTTCTCAACTTCATCTCCTTTAGGCTCAATCTCTTCTTCGGGCGTCTCAGAATCAGCAGGCATCTGAGGACCTTCGTAGTTGGTTCCACTTCTTAGCTGGATCGCCTTGCACTGCTCTTTCGGGTTCCCCTCCGGCATTCTATTCACTGATTTTGCAATCTGGCTCATCTGGAGCTCTAAAGAGGTGAACCTTCGATTGTTCTCTTGTTGAGTTCTAGTCCACTCAACGTTCATCTTCTGGAGCTCTTGATCACGTTGATCACCCTTCTTGTGCAACTCCTTCACATCGTACTCCAAGGATGACAACCGCTTGCTCCCTTCCTCCACCTTCTGAAGGATCGCTCTCAACATCTCCTCGGTTGATGCACCGCCTTCTCCACCAGGAGGTTTAGACCCCGGATCAACACCTGCAGGAATGGTAACACCAGCTTTTGGGTTAGCATAAGAAAAATTATCATTTTTCCTCCATGTGTTTTGAGGGAGCTGCTGGCCTCCTTGAACTCCTTGTGTGTTCCTCCATTGATTTTGAAGTGGCTGAGGGCCTGGAGGCACAAATGGTTGGCCATAAGAAGGCCTTCCATACTGATTTCCACCTTGGTAGCCATTCTGATTGTAATAAGGACCTCCCATGTAATTGGCTACCTCTTGCTGTCCACTGGGCTGGTCTACTCTCTCATTCTCCACTGCATGCTCTCCACCCAAACTCTTCCCCAACTCAAGGTTGTTGATCTTTTCCATCATGGCCATCAGTAGCCTTCTCGTTCCTTCTTCCTCTTCCACCTGATGCACTCTTTGCAAATCTGCATCCACTCCCCAAGCACCGGCATTCGTGACAATGTTGTCCACGATCTCCCTACACCTCTCTATGCCTTGATTGAGGAATGCTCCGCCCGCACATGCATCTAAATGGGCTTGACCATCCTTGCTGGCACCGCTGTAGAAGAATGCCATAATATCCCCCTCATTGTACCCGTGCTGCGGGCACTCTATCAGCATGTTCGAGTATCTCTCCCACGCTTGGCGTAAATCCTCTCCAGACTTCTGGCGAAAGGACGAGATCTCAATTCTAGCCTTGATCGTCCTAGATGGAGGGTAGAATCGCTCGAGGAACAGACGCTCGAGCTCGGCCCAAGTGGTAATACCTCCCCGCGGGAGCGTATTATCGTACCACTCCTTAGCTATTCCCGTCAGTGAGAATGGGAACAGCCTAAGCCTCTTGGCATCTTCAGACATGCCATTATAATTGAATGTTGAGGCTATCATGAGAAAGCTCCTCAAGTGAGTGTGAGGATTCTCCTTCCCTATCACCCCTTTGAACTGATTTTCGGTCAGCAGCTTTAAAATCCCCGGTGATATCGAGAAGTTGTTCGCCTCAACAGGAGGCAAAGCCACTCCATCATAGTACCGCTGTGGCTGCGCTGCAAACCTCCCTCTAATCACCATATTATGATCTACGTTCTGAGGAACGTATGGAGGATTAGCAGCTGGTACGGGTACTTGTTGGGGTGGTGGTGGGTAAACAGGTGGTTGATTATAGACTGGGGGTGGAGGATACGGGTATGGTGGGTAAGGATAAGGTGGGTATGGGTAATGTTGGTATGTTGGGTTGTGGAAAGGGTTATTCGGGTTTTGTGGGTAAGCAGGATTGTTCAGAGGATTTGGGACTAGGTTCTGAGCTGGATTGTTTACATTTTGTGCACCCGGGTTCTGGCTTTGGCTATCCACGAACTGGTCTTGATTCTGACCACCACTCCCTCCAGAGCCATCAACCCGGTCTACTGCCTGATTGAAATCGTTGGCAGCATCGTCCAACTCATTATTGAGGTCCATTGGTCCCTTCCCTAAGTCGGCAGCGTTCATCCTTCTCAAGAAGGCTCGGTTCCTTCTGGCTATTATCTCAGGGTCCAACGGTATTCTCTCTTCGCTCGTATTGCCTTGTGAGCGTGTTTTCATAAACCTGACACACTAGCAGAAGGATCAAAACGCAACTGCCCAATTGAGTAAAAATAAAAATAAAAACAGAAATTAAATCACCCACTACTAACTACTAAGCTATCTACAAGTCCTATTCAAACGCATACAACGCCATCCCCGACAACGGCGCCATTGACTTGAAGCGAACTACACTAGCTTCTACTAGTAGCTATCCCGCAAGAGTACGGGTTCACTATAGTATTGGTAAGTATAACGACCAAGTATATCGTACCCAAGGGACAGTGTATATGCGAATAGATCCCTGAAGATCTACGCGTCGTAGTTAATATGAGTGTATGGTTTTTTTGGTTTTTTAGAAAGATTAATTAAACTAAAAGTAAATTAACTAAACTAAAATACTAAAGCAGACGAATTAACTAAGGGTTGGATTCAAATAAGAGATGGTGATGCTTAGGATAGGAATCCCTACGTATACTAACGGAGCAGATACATAATCAAAATAACTGTGACAAACGAGAATTAACCTAAGTCTAAGAATGCAAGGTGAAAGCTCAAGATTCTAAACCCTAATACTTTACCCTAACACTCGACTTCACAAATCTACTAACAAGTTATTAGATTGTGCTCAATTAATGAGACCCTAATTTAACTAAGGTGATGCGGTCGTCCTCCTTCGCTAAACCGGTATATGAATTAACCTTTCCTAAACCCTCTCGTTAAGTCTACTCGTTGTTAAAGAGTGATACGGTCGTCCTCTCTCTAACACCTTTCGATCGAAACTCAAGAATGAAATCTAGATTAATTTTAAGAATTCATTAATTAAGAGAATTAAAACCTAATGTCACAAGTTATTCTAATTACATACCCACAACCTACTTCTACGAGTTCATCCTACCCTAAGCATGCAAGGGTTTTAGCTAGACATAGTTTGAACGTAAACAATAGAAATTAAACAAGTGACAAACATGAACATGATAACGAAAACGAAGAAAAGAACGAACATAAACTGAGGTTTTAATATGTAAAAGATTAAACTGAAATTAATTAACAAAAACTAGGTCTCAACGTATTTAAGAACAAAAGTTATTAAGAATCGAAGCTAAAACGTGAAATCGTAAAGTAAATTCGTAAGCAAAAACCTCAAAACCGTAAATCTATAGCTTGCTCGTCTCTTCTCTTCCTCCTCGCTCTAAAAACTCTATGAAACGTGATGTCTAAAAGTTGGGGATCCTTCAAAACGTGTTTGGACGAGATATATATAGGCACGGGTCGAAACGGGAGTTAATGGGCCGAAAATACGAATCCGGAGGCAAAAGTATATGGGCGCTCGAGCAAAACGCTCGAGCGGTCCCGCTCGAGCAGTGTAGCTCGAATGATGCATTCGCTCGAGCGGTCGCGCTCGAGCTGCTCGAGCGCTGAAATGACTCTGTATGTTTTGGGCGCTCGAGCGATTCGCTCGAGCGGTGGCGCTCGAGTAAGGCGCTCGAGTGATCTCTAATCCTTCCAAATGATACTTTTCCTCGTCCGCACTAATACCAATCGTATTTCTTCAATATCTTCTCATCCGGGCATCCGTTTGAGTCGATTCAAAGTCCTACGAACTCCGTTTTTCGTCCTCTATTCACCTATGAGCATCAAAGAGACAAATTTATCAATGTATAGAAATAACGCTCAATTGACTCTAAATACTCTATAAACTCGACCAAAACTAGGGCGTTTCTAGCTACGAATCATGACAATTTCACGCCTAATCAGGGGGGGGGGGGGGGGGGTTATTGTGAGACTCATTTATTTGTTTGTAGTGTTTATTTAAAAAAAAAAAAAACGAAATGGTAAAAAATTGGAGTACATCCAAAAAAAAAAAACATGTAAAAAATTGGTGGATGGAGGAAGTATTATACTCCCTCAGTTCCAATTTTGTTTTCCCGTTTGACTGTGCGCGGAGTTTAATGCGAGAGTTGAATTTTAGTATTTAAATGAATAAAGTAGTATTGAGAATGATGAATGTTGAATAAAGTAGTATGTAAATGAATAAAGTATTAATGAGAATGTTGAAGAATGAATAAAGTATTATTTAAATGAATAAAGTAGTTTCCATTTTAGGGATGAGAAAACAAAATTGGGACAGACTTTTTTGGCAAATGGGAAAACAAAACTGGGACGGATGGAGTAAAAGATAACTCATTACACTTTCACAATCTACATATATTTTATATTTTAATCTACTTTTATTGATAACAAATAGCAACACTAATTTTAGTCTTTCAAAAAAAAAAAAATCAGTCGGGCCAAGCAGGCCGCCCGTGGCCCATCGGGCCAAAAACAGCCCAAGTTCATTTGGCCCGGCCCGAACAGCCCATTTGTTTGGACTTGTATTTTTTTTGGTCAAGTCCGGTCCATATCCCGGGCGGATCGGGCCAAAATGTCAGCTTTATTCATCACATCACTTGTATTATATCTATATTATACTATTTACCTTAATAGTTGTGTTCAAAAGTAATGAGAAGTAAATAAGAGGACATAGGGAGTAGCTATTCTAGTTAAAACTCTTTAATAACAATTTTCTTTAAAAAAATATAATTAGAAAAATTATAATTATAAAATATGACAAACATTAATGTTACTAAAAGTCAACGCAACAAAAAAAAAAGAAAAAAATGGTATAGTTAACCATTATTTTATTTGTGATCATAAAACACAAGTAGGGAGCGTTGCCATGGAAATACTGGTGGTGCAATTTAATAGTTAATACTATTCAATAATCTCAAATAGTTTATTAAAATTTGGAATGAAATCTTAGTTAATTATTTGGTTTATTAGGCATTAGCACAGCTATGATAACAAAAGCAGAGTTGTCCTTGTTTGAGGAAGTCCTCGCAAACACCATGCGAATGCAGTGCGCCCCACTTTTGGCTGCAACGCGCTTCACACTGCGATTCACTTTGAAATTTGCCGCACACCCCATATATATTAACGCACTCATAGTCTCCGTCTGGTGCAACGCTCCATCTTGCACCACCTTCCACCATTTCTCCCATCTTGCAATCTGCATTCATTAAAAACATAATAATAATAATAATAATAATAATAATAATAATAATAACATAAAGAATGCCCAATTCCATTAATTAAACAAATATAATAAAATATGTAATAATGGAAAATGTTATATTCTAGTTTAATTAGTATAACTAAAGCAAAATTATACAAAAAGATAGTCTATTATTGATCTAGAAAAAATGAACAAATTACCAACTCAATTTAGCTATGAAGATTTCAGTGAAAAAATAAAAAAATAATTGACAATGCCCAAATGAAAATGATATAATAAAAATATTATTCTGGCCTAACAATTTCCAAACTCCATGACAATTAAACTTTTCTGTTTCGTCCATCCACAAAATCTAATTTGCTCATTCTATAAATGAAAATTTTCTATTATATTCTATTTAACAATATTCACATAATTACACAAATGTCATTACTGTGTTTTTTACATTCACTTCAACCAATTTCATTACTTTGACAATAAATTTTTACACATTACCCTCAATATTCTATTTATTACACATGAAAAATAATGTTTCCCCAAAAGTACAAAGAGTCTTTGAGATGGAGGGTGTACTTCAATATTTGGAATATCTTTTGTAAATTACACATTTCAATTCCAGTTGTCCAAACTAACTAATTTAAATTTGTTGATGGTACAACAATTACATGCATATATATGAACAAAAATTAGGAATTCTATATGAAATCTTGTGCATGTGGAGCACCACCTCAACTATCTTGGAACTGCCAGCAACACTAGATTTAGTTTTAACATTAAAAACTATTATGAAAATATATAAAAATAAGTTGAACATTGAAAATGATTATACTTGATATTAGCACACGTTTTATGAAATCACAAAACTAAGATTTGAAGCCCATAAGATTATAGGAGGAGACACTAAAAAATTAAAACTGCGTAAAGATAGTAAAAGAACAATGACCTATAGTGAGAAAGAGAAACAAAAGAAGATAGAAGCTTGTCATGGTTTTGGCCATCTTGATAGGAATTGAGTTATTGAATAATGAACGAATACTACATATGCTGCTTGTATAATATATAGGGTTACAGGGAGGGTTCTGTTTACAAGTTTGAATTACATGATAAATAATCCTCGCTTCTTTTCAGTAAAACATTTAATGTGTGTTTTAACTATAGATACATCAATCGACCTTATGATACAATTCATATATACTTGCCCAGAAATAAATATGAAAATGGTATTATAAATTAAGAATCGTTTAAAAAATGATTAAAACGGAAAATAAGATTTAAGAATTTTTTTCCAATAACAATAAGAAATCTGATCTCGGCAATCAAATACTACATGATATGGTGTTTCGGAATAGGGGATGTGTGTTGGGGACTTTAAGGAGAAGTTGAAGCATTCGTATAAAGTGTGGTGTTTAAGTCCCCGGAAAGTCATGGGCTGTTGAAATTGTGTCTTGTGGAATTAGGATACATTTGATGTGCAATTGTTCTTAATTTTGTTTGGCTACTATTAAATTCTACCCCATGCTTTTTTTTGTTTGGTTTCTTATACACATAAATAAAATTTCTTTTTCTTAAAAAAAATCGCATATTTCTACCTTGTTTTTCACATTGTAGGAGTATTTTATATTTAAAACTTGTCTCAAGTCATTAATAATATTAAAAGTAGTGAAATATGGAATGAAACACTAAAGTGAAATATGTGACGTGTGTTTGGATACATTTAAAATCATCTATTCCATTTCGTGTTTTGTTATCTTTAATTAAAATATGACACGTGTCATTAATGATAACTTAGGATGTCATTTATTACACATTAGATGAGTACCCCGCATATTATGCGGGTTGTTCGTAAAATTAATTTAAAATTTTATATTTTATTAACACATCGCATTATTCAATATGATAACATTATATAATACAATCTATTTAAAAAATATGATTAAGTCGAAATGAAAAAAAAACCATAGATAACCTTAAAATTTTCCTTGAAAATCTTCACCCGTCAATTTACAATACATAGAAAACAAACATAATATTGTCAAGATAGAAGAAGAGAGAAAGAAAGTAGAGTTTATATGAAACAATATATATCTTTAAAAATAAAGTAATCGTCAAATATTAGTAATTAGACATTTATGTGTGGACAAATAATCGAGGAACAACAAAAATATTGTGAAAAGAAAAAGACAAAGAAGGAATAAGAAAAAATATAGAGTTTAGAATAATAAAATTGCAAAGAGTCTTTCAGAAGATATATATATATATATTTAACTCAAGTTGTATATAATAAATATTTAAACTTCACAACAATTCATAGTTAGCTTAATTGGTAAACATAATATAAAATACTCATGAGGTCCTTGGTTCATACCCAACTAAAACCAAATTTTTTTTTTCACTGAAAGATCACAATACCACATAAATGACACATAGGATAAAGTGACGCACAATCATGTCATGTCAGCAAAAAAAAAAAAAGTTAAAATAGTAGAATATGAGAGGGAACATTTAAGATTTATTTCATGTTGGTGTGTCACATAGTGTTTTATTATCTTAAAACATGACATATGTCATTAATGACAATTTGTAATATCATTTATTACATGTGTCGTATATCAAAAAGTAGGAAAATACGAGATAAAATATTGGAGAAATATAGGGGATTTGGGTCGGGAATATTAAGACATTTTTTTTAAGTTTTATTTTGTGTTTCATTATCTTTAAATCAAGACATGTGTCTAATGATGATTTAGATGTCATTTGTTACATATTTTATTTATTAAAAAATAGTTTAAAAAAAGTAGCGAAATACAACATGTTTGGTATGTCTGAATGAAATAATGGTTGAATAGAATGAACTAATGAATGAAATGATAATGGTTTCCATATTTAGGCCGGTTAGCGTTATTATATATACTAGTGATGTACCCGTGCGTTGCACGGCTAGTTATGGTTTTTTCTTTTTTATGGTTTGGTAGTGTTGTTAAATGTTTTTTTTTTAAATACCATTAATTTGTTTTGATGCATAAATTGTTGACTTTTTTTCCTTTTTGTGTTCAAGTGTGAGATATTCTTGATTTTCAAAATTAACCCGGTGGCTTAGCCCACCTGGCCACCGGGTTCCTCATTCTAGTGAGTGACCCTGGTTTGATTCCCTTTGGGAACGAATTATGGGAGATATAAGGTGGCTTGGTGATCTAATCTAACTACTAACAACTAACATTTACCGATAAAAAAAAATTCTTGATTTTCAAAAACAAAATAACCCTATCAAAGTAATTGAAGATTGAAAGTTATTGTCTCGGCTTACAAATTATTGAACACTTCCTTGTAAACTACGTTGTTCGTAGTATTTTTTGTTTTGCCTTCATCATCACATATCAATATTTTCAATCCTTCTCGGTTGGTTACTCTAGACACTGCCACGTACAATTGTCCATGACTGAAGACTGGTCTCTTCAAAAGAAGTCCGACGTTCTTCAGTGATTGGCCCTGACTCTTGTTGATGGTCATGGCATAAGAGACCATCAAAGGAAACTGTCTTCGTTGAAACTTAAACGGAAGCCTTACATCCGATGGAGTAATAGTCATTCTCGGAATCAACACTCTATGTCCAGTGTTTGTCCCAGTTAGGATTTCTGCTTCGATTACGTGGGAACCGAGCTTTGTGACAACCAATCTAGTGCCATTACATAATCCAACTGAATGGTCTATGTTTCGTAACAACATGACTGGAGTTCCGATCTTTAAAGTTAATTTATGATTCGGTACCCCAGAACATGTTATTCCGTTTAAAAATTCAGGCGTATGTACGTCCGCTAATAAATCCCCATTCGAATCAGATTTGCATGGGCTGTCAGAACTGAGATATGTGGTTGCTGTTGCAGTGTTCAACGAAATCATGTGATCGTTGATAGAGCCCACAACATCAAGAGTAGGAGCCAGTATGGCCCGTTCCTGCAGTATTTTCCGATCAATACCGTTGTTTGAGAACGAAGGGTAAGTGCTCTCCACGATTGTCGATATGGGATCACCTGAGCTGCTCAATAAAATGTCCTCTGGAAACTCAATATCTGCACATCCGTCGTTCGGTTCGCCGATCGTTCCGTCTCCAATGGCTGCAATCCATTCTGAGAATTCCCTTATTTTTTTCTGCCTCACTCTCATCATTTTGGTGGTGCAGCCTCATATTTTTTGTCAATCGGAGAATGGTGCAGTTCCTCCAAAGATAGGATGAATTGATCGTCGCGTGCACTATGTCAGGCCTGGTTCCCATCGGGATTACTGGCAATATCTGACGGAAGTCTCCTCCAAACACAATAGTTTTTCCTCCAAAGGGCAGCTCGCTGCTGTTCTGATTGGTGAATCGCAGAATATCCCGCATCGTTCTGTCTAAAGCCTCAAAACAGTGCTTGTGCATCATAGGTGCCTCATCCCAAATGACAAGTTTGGTTCGAACAATAAGTTCTGCAAGATGGGTTCCTTGTTTGATGTTGCATGTTGAGTCCTCATTCGGATTAAGTGGAATTGCGAAACGTGAATGCGCTGTTCTTCCGCCGGGTAGCAGGAGAGATGCGATCCCGCTCGAAGCAACATTGAGCACTATTTCTCCCTTTGATCGTAAAGCTGCAGATAAAGTTCTCCATACAAATGTTTTTCCAGTTCCTCCATATCCGTAAACAAAGAAGACTCCACCGGTGTTCATATCCATTGCGTTTGTTATCCTATCATACACAATGCGCTGCTCGTCCGTCAAGTTATCTAGAAGTTGCATGTGTTCAACTGCTAAAGCTCTACGGTCATATCGTAACTCATCATTGACCAATTTATTTGGACAGCCTACTGAAATCACTTCTCGTGGAAGGGGCATTGTGTCAAAATCTTTCAAGGTCTTGCCCCAACCTCTCAGGATCTTTTCTATTTCTAATAGAGTGAGATTTTTTATTTCTGCATCGCTCAATACCAATCCTGAAAATGCATAAACAAATTTTAAATAAATTATAATTATGTTAAAACAATTTCTTATTTTTTCTTCAGCGAAGATGTACAATTATACTAAGACATGCTATAAATTCCGCACCTGGATGTTGCAACATGCGTCGTTGATTGTACAAAATATCATCAGACAAATGTGTCCAGCAAGTGTCCCAAACCTTTTCAGGTTGGCTCAGGCAGTTGGAGTTCATGAGAGTGGAAAACAAATACCTCAGTGATTGTGCTGATGCCCATTGGCTCGCTTCAGTGATTCCATCAACGTACTCATTGTCGTCCTCTAACAACCCCAGTTCAAAGCAAGCTTCCCGGAAAGTGGTGTATTGTATACCGTTGACATTTTTGAGGTCATCGTAACTCTTTGGTCCTTTAACCACGTTTAGAAGACATCTCAAGTAGTATTTTTCCCCACTTCCTGGCGGAACGTAAACTATCCTTCCAAGCGAGAACCCCTTTTTTCTTGGCACCCACTCTCTATCTGCTTGTTTCCAAACAAATTTTGTTGGGAATTCCGCGTATGTTAGGTCCTTTGCAAGTTCAGGATACTTTTTATTTGCCTCAAACCAAGCTAGAAACATACTGTGGTTGACCGAAGGACGATCCAGGACATCGTGCAAGGAATCTGTATCTGAAAAAATAATATTCTGCTCTTCCGGGAGGTGAAAGCTCAGACGTTCAACTGGGGGATTCTTGTACTGGATCTCAAATCCTAATAGCCTCCATGCAGCCTCACACGATGAGATGTACCTGCAGTCATAGAACATTTGTATCTCATCCACGTCTCTCCCAGGAGATTCTTCATTCGCGCTCTGGTAAAAAGATGTTGTGATGCGATCGTGTCCTTTGTTAACGTATTTGAACAAATACTTAATGGCTTGGGATTGGTTGCACCGCTCGACATTTATGTGGGCTCCATACTTTAGCAGAAGATAACGATTATGTGGGACGACATATCTGTTATCGAGCTCAGTATTTTTCCTAAGAACAGTTCTTCCGTCATCCCTCCGTCTATATACTGGAAAACCTTCATCATCGATAGTTGTACCATCGATAAATTTTTTTGGAAAATTCTTGGTACAACGGCCATCCGACATGCAAGGAGAGCTTTTGTTTGCGTTCCCGCAAGGTCCGTGCATCATGAAGTCCCGCACCACGTTGTAGTAATTGGGATCGCTCTCCTTGTCTGGAATTTCTGCTGAAATGATGCGGTCTATGTCGGCGGCTGTTGTGGTTTTGTCTTTCTTATCAAGGAACAGTAGAATATGAGCGTGTGGGAGGCCGCGCTTCTGGAACTCCACGGTGTATACTACTGCAATTTTTATTTTAGGATTGAAAAGTTAGATTCGATAGTTTGACAATGCACGGTTTGAATATATATTTTGATAAATTTTTACAGAGATCGGGTAATGTGAGATGTACTGCGATAAATAATTTAAATTAATAAAAATATGTATGAGATAGCTTCATAAATGAGACAAACTCTCATAACATTTATATTAAATGCTTAATTTCAAGTTAAATCACCACATTTTTCTTGAAAACAATCTAATATAAAACATTGGATAATCACTAATATATCACCACCTTTAAATTATAATGTTGCACATTAGTCTTTCAAGCTTCCTTTTTTATGTTCGGGTCAGACATGATTTGTCAACGGGACAAATCTTTTAATTAAATGACAATATCATTTTAGAGTGTACTTGGTAAAATGTCAAGGAGTGAAAAGAGAAATTGAAAAACAAAAGAGAACTGAAATGGAAATGAATTATACCCATAGGCTCCCATGGGATGACATATATAGGGTTTCTTGTCTTAGAGGATTCAAAGTCATAGTAACATAATTTCAAATACACACTATGACTTTTATTCCAATAGTTCACCATCCAACCTCTCCCACCCCACCAATCAAGTGCACCACTAATCTTATCTAATAATTTATTTTTAAAAAAAAATGTTAATGACGCAAAGGGGGTTGTCCAACAAACTTATTTGCAATAATATTTAAAGGTGATAATTGCAATTAAGAAAAACAGTTAATATCAATTTGCAATTTGTATTATTGCTCCCTTTTCAACTTGCAACCCGTACTATTATTTTTATCAGATTGCAACCTGTATTATATAAATTTAACAATTTGCAACCTATACTATATACATGAGTTATTCTTTTAGTAAAAGCTATACTTGTTAAAGGTTATATTTGTCCTTTCAATTTATTAATTATTTTTTAATAAATCTTTAACTTTTAAAATTTTTAAAACCCTAAATTCATAGAGAAAAATGAAATGAACAACGAAGCAAATTATGGTTTTTTTTCTTATAGGAAAGTTAAAGGTTTATTGCTTTGGATGTTTTCATGGCAGTTGTATGTTGTTATATGTTTATCACAATCTCACATTTTTATTAATTTTAAGAAAATTATATTCTCTTTTTAAAAAGTTTGTTTCTAGAAAATTTGCAGAAAAGGGGAAGGGGAATTAGATGAAAAAACTAATGTAAAAGAAAAGTTTTGCATAAGAAAAAATTGTATAAGCAACATAATTTCTTGGTACTTGTTTTTTTTATCTTTTTTTTTTTCTGCGTGGGATTTTATTTTCAAATAGTCCATGTTTCTCTCTTAAATTAGGGGAGTTTTAAATTTAGGAATTTTTAAGTTTTAAAAATTAAAATG
Organism: Ballota nigra; assembly: GCA_947034835.1. Classification (NCBI taxonomy): domain Eukaryota; kingdom Viridiplantae; phylum Streptophyta; class Magnoliopsida; order Lamiales; family Lamiaceae; genus Ballota; species Ballota nigra. The sequence goes on from OX344723.1 coordinate 40,242,266, forward strand.
TTATTATAAAAATAAACATCAAAATGGAAGGACAAATATAACCTTGAGCAAATATAGTCTTATCTAAAAAATAACATAAGAATTGAGATCAGGTTGGAAATAGTTAAATTTATATAGTATGGGTTGCAAATTGATAAAAAAAATAGTATAAATTGTAAATTGAAAAAAGGGTAATAGTACAGGTTGCAAATTGATATTAACCCTAAGGAAAATATGCTGAGAGTATGAACTTACTCAAATCATGTTTTAAAGCTAAAGTAAGATATAAATTATAAAATAAAGCTAAGTTATTGATTGGAGTCTCAACTTTATCGAATAAAAAAATAGAGTTCGGTCTCATACATGAGATAGTTTCCCACAAGACTCCTCTATTTAAATTATATTTATTTTGTCTATCTACCCATTAATCTTCATTGAAATAATAAATATTTTGTTTAATTATATATGAAATCTTATTAAGATAGTTTATAACCACACAACCAATACAATTATTAGGCATTTTCGCTAGTGGTTTTTCTTCTGATATAACAATAAGGAAAAAAAAAAGTTAGTACTCGTATACGTGCGAATAAATAATATAGGGAGGAACATAATAATTCTAAAACACCAATTGTGACATAAGACTGCAGAGATTCAAAAACTTTAATTTAATTGTATTAATAAATAATTATCAGTCTTTAATATCCAACAAAATAATATTGATCATTATAATGTGATAAAAGTAATATTTACGCACCCAAAATTAATAAAATAATATATTATAATACGTGATGCACAAATAGATAAATGGATGACAATGAGATGTATATCAATTTAGTTCCCAATTAAAAATCACCTTTATGGAAAATGCAAAAAAAAAAATACATAAATAAAAAAAAAGCCCACAAAACTATGTTATTTATGTTTTGTTTAAAATTTAATAGAAAAAAATAACATAAATGCTACTTGAAACGTTACTTTTTTGGTAATACTATCTATAGTAATAAAATTTTGGCAGTTACAATTTTTGTTACTATTTTTAAAAGATTTTGTTATTATATATAGACTCGCATATCAAGATTTTCAAATCTTCTCGCTTGGTGGACACGTGTAGTTGCCCATGCCTGAAAATTATTTGTCTAATTTTCTAAGATATAGTTTTGTGTGGTTGATTTATTAGATCAGTTATGAGATTTATTAAAAGAAAACATGGTTTATCGACCCACACGCTTATCCATCTTTATTTTTTTTTCCTTTTAATTTGTGTATAAATTTTTTTTCAATCTCATGTAAAAAAACTTTTTAAGAGAGAAACATTTTGTTTCATCACATTAATTTTTAATTATTTCAGTCTATATATTATATAACACAAAAATAAACCTACTCATCATCTTTTATATATGTACCAATTATAACAAATATCATTAAACCCTAAAATTATACAGTAATTATTATAATGGTAATATTTACTTTAATATTAATTATGTATGTGTGTACATGTGTGTGTGTGTGTGTGTGTGTGTGTATATACCATGGACTTAAATAACTGAATGATTCATACAATTTTTAACATGTGTTTTAATATATATTTTTTAAAATATTTTAATAACGTAAATAGTTAAAATAGTAAAGGTTTTTTCAAATTTAAGTATTAGGTAAATTATTTTTTTATATATATATTTATGTTTCCTATTTTAGCAACATATTTTTATATGAAAATTTTAGTTACTATTTTTCGTATATACACATGCTATACAAAGAATGTATTTAATTTGTTATAATTTTTTTAACATATTGTTATAATATATTGCTAAAAACCCTACATATAATCCATTGTGATTCGCTTTTAGTTATTATTTTTTGTATATACACATACCCTCACATGCGCGAGCGCACACACACACACACACATATATATAATTTATTATAATTTTTTAAAATATTGTTAAAATGTATATATTGAGACTTAGGAGTTTACTCCTCTCTAAATTTCAAGTTTGAAACTCACAAGGTGTGATCAGTTCTTGAGATGTACCAGTTAATATAGAGTTTTGCTCTGGCTTGAAGTGGGTCCCCTGCTAATGGACGACAGGTTATGGATTCGAGTTTTGTTCTGACTTGAAATGAGTTTCCCACTAATGGACGGTGAATTATGGGCCATTGGACCGATCGAATACCGAGTCATAAAAAAATTCTACATATATAAATATAAGTGAATTGATTTATATTTTAAATCACATCAAAATGTATTATATAACTCATTCAAATTATGCTTATTCAATTATCTTTTATATAAATTCCTACCAATTAAAACAAAAATATTTAGATTGTAAAATTATATATTATTATAATAAAAATATGATGCTCCAATTCAAATCATATTTTTTTAGCCATAATATTTTTTAATTAGAATGAAAAATTAAGAAAATGAAATATAGGTATATATCTATATACATGATATTTTTTAATTAATTAAAATAGTAAAAGAAGATTAAAAGTTTTATATCTCCAAATAAAAAGTTTTTATTAAAATATCACATTTATTTTGCTAATACATATGTTCATTCGTATTTATTATATTTATTAATGAGTAATTTATTAAATATTATAACAAATATAGTAATAGTCTTTTGATGTCCAAGTTTTGTTTCTATTAGTAGTCAAGTCAAAGGTATTTTCGACGGATTCAAATCCTAGATCAATCTCCAACGGGGTACCATTTGTATTTCGACGTTCGAGAAGTTAAATGCTCGAGTTGGTTTCTTAGAAGAAAGGTGAAGCTAGCCTGGGATGTAAATTATTTATATACGTGCAGTGCCTTAATCAAAACATAGTTGAGTAGATGAAAAGTTGTTCCTTTTTTAGTATTTTTAATTGAATGTATAATAATATAGGTGATTATTATTGGTTGGGGATTACTTGTATTTTAGGCTGAGAGAAGTTAGAGTACGTTACATGGGAGGCTGAAGAGTCATTTTTATGTATTCCATAACCTTATTTTTTTATAGTGTGGAATTTAATTGCGTCCGTTTGTTTTTTATATATATATATTTTTAAAAATGTGTCTGTTTAAGTAAAATTTGATTCAAGGGTGTAAAAGGGGAGGTGGAAGATTAGCCGAATTAAATTGAGTTTAGGGGAATTGAGAGAGTGAGTTTTAAAGTTTTTAATTTGTTTTATGGATATTTAGTAAAGGGCGTGAGTTAATGTGATAACATTAATAGTTTATACATATTTAGAAAGTAGTTTATTGACTTTAAAAAATAGATTTCTAACTGAGGAATAAGATTTTGTTATTATATAGTTATATACCTGCTTTGACTGTTCCAAAAATTCCTTTTTGTCGAAGGTCTTTCATCAATGCATCCAATTTCATTTTGAAAACTCTACAAATTATGTCTGGGCGATCTTCAGGTTTAAGCCCTCTGTCTTCAACAAACCGAACAATCTCAGGCCATTTTGGGTTGCATGTAAACGTTATGAATAAATCCGGGTAATGTGCCCATCTGCAAATAGCCATTGCATCTTGGTAGTTTTGGATCATGTATCTAGCCCCTCCAATGAAAGAAGATGGCATTATAACCCTCTTTCCTTGGGCGGACAGGTCTGTATCGCCCCGTAGAAGAGCATCATTAAGGCCACTGTATAGCTCACAACGTAACGGCCTTTGATGGGTCCAAATATAAGTGAGTCTGGCTGATTCCACCATTGTGTATGCATCGACTATGAATTGCTGAAACAGTCTTCTAGTACGCAGGATCGTTGGGGGTTCACAATCCCTTTCATGCAATCTGTATGCAAAGTATTCTCTAATGCTTACTCTGTTTCTTCCTCTGGACCCCGATGCAATTTTTTCTGAGAATGGAATATCTTCTCTGTATCCGTCCTCGCCATAAGGGAACAAAAGCGGGTATTGCAAACCGAGGTAAGCAGGGTTCAGTTGGTTTACGCGATGTAACTCCCCGGTATGCGTCTCTACCAATATGTCCCTCTCCCCCAGGTTTTCATCCATATCGTCCATAATTAATGCTGCAACTTCTGATGTAGAAGGGAGGTTGTATCTTCTTGCATCCCCTCCTCTCGTACCAATCAATTTGATCCTGACGTCTGGGATTTATCGTTGTTGCATTTCATCTCTTGCATTTCTAAACATTTGTACCAACACATTGTTTCCATCCAACATTGTTTTCAAATCTGCAATAATTTCCGCGTGAAGACTGTTTATGTCCTGATGTTTCCTGCAAAAAAATCTTTACCAGTTTGTTTAGTTGTTTGGGAAGTAGTTTTTTTATTGTTAAAAAGGCATCTTTTACCTAACAGATTTGATTCTGTTCTGTATCTCATTCTCTGTGTCGTAAATGTAAAGTTGAGCAAACTTTGGCTCTTTTTTTTTTTTTTTGGCAGTAGGCCTCCTACCAAGTGGTAATTCTGACCATGGAGTTTGAAAACGGGTGGAGCCCTTCCAGTGTTGACGCTCGTGTCGATATTTCCGCCCAAAGAGGTAAAACAAAACATGTTGTTGTACGATCTGATGTTTTCTTGGAAGTGCTGGCTTTTTTTTGTCGTTCCGAGGATCAAATCTTCTAGCTCTATAGGTGGTTTTTTCATCGGTGGAAGTTGAATCTTTCCTTGGATGCAACATAAAGAGTACTTTGGATTTTTTGCTTTGTAAGATTGTAACCTTTCTTCGTACCAAAAGTATGCCCCACAATAATTGCATTTGTACGTTGGGTCTCCAAAATCCAAGTACTCTGCTCACAATATTCAAGAACATTTTGATGCATGAGGAAATATTTAATATATGTAACTTTCTTTGTTAACATAATTTTATTTTGTAATGCTCACCATTTGTTGTATTAGGTACATTATTTTCTTGTTCAGTCTCTGTGACATTAAAAAATACCATTGTTAATTACAGATGAAGTTTTTGAAGCTTGAAATTTGAAGCTTTTGTTTATGTTTACCGTTGTCATCGGAGCAGGCCATTTCGCTTATATCTGCAAGCATATTCAAATTTCTTGTTATAATTTATGTGTAAATATTTCCTTGTAAATTTTATGTTTTTACTTTTCGGAGAAAGTTCACCTGTTCCTTCATGTACGAAGGAATTTTGGTTGAGAATGTCAGTTATAGTAGGCATTGCTTCCTGAAGCGCATTTTCACCAATCAAATCATTTGCTGTCGACGAACTCGAACCTGTAGAATAAAAAAGAATTGTTTATATGTATAAAAGTTTTAGATGACATAAGTATATATTTATTTGTTGAGCTACTAATGGCGAATACATGAAAGGTCCCAAAACAAATTTTCTTCAAATATGTGTACAAATCATTTTTTATATTATGTTTGACATGAAACTACTTTCACATTTGTTTTATTTAAACGTCCCACAACTAAATTCAAACTCTCGATCAATAAATAATTAAAGTAGCAATATATTATTAAACCCCATGCTTCGCACATTTTCCATTTCCCTTAGAAAAAGGTGAAAACTTCTATTATGAAAGAAGTTTAGTCTAGCAAAGATTTGTATTTTATTTCCTTCGCTTAGAATTATTTTCATTTATATAGCTATTTAGATAATATTATATAATTTTTATCAACTAATTAACAAATATTCTCTCTATTCCCTCTTAATCTTTACAATTTCCTTTTTGAGTCGTCTTACAATAATTTTCACACCCAAAATATAAAAATAAAACACTTTCATAATAACCGCTTTATTTCAAAATATTATTCAATTATTAGTTTGAAAATTTAATTAAACAGTTTTTCTTAAAAAGAGTGTCCACTCTCCTCTGAATTTTAAGAGAGGATGGAGGGAGAATTAATATATATTTTTTTTGGATAACATTAATTTTATAAAGATTCCACAATCTTGGGAGATTACTTTGTCTAATATTTCTCCGAATTTAAGGAATGGTTTTGAGTTTTGTGATGGAGAGTTTTATTTTTGTCCAAATCCCTGAAAGGCAATATAAAAAACTACTTGAAATTTTATAAGACTATTATAATTCTTCACAGGTCATGCCTCTTAATAATTATTTTCCCTTTACGCGTGCACCTAGTCCCATCCTATTCATATAATTCCGTTTTTATTTAATTGTATCTAAAAGATTGGTAAAAAAAAATTATGAGACTGTTTTATGAAATGAGACAATACAAAATAATATTTGTTTTAACAAAGTGTTTCACACAAAATCTACTAAAAAAAATTAATTTATTTTTTTACCTTAAATGTATCTTTTTTTATAATATCTTATTTTGTTTTTATTTATACAATTCTTACTATTTTAGTTTTTAAACTAACCACCAATTAACACTTTATATCCCAATAATTAATTTTTACTTGAGATTGAAAATCACATTGAGGATTTTGGTTAAAATTCCCTGCCCTTCTTCACAGATTTGAATTGGTAAAAATAAATTATTTTATTATGATTTTTTTAAGACTGAGTCATTGTTTTTACCAAATAAGAGGACGACACGCCATAGTCACAGTGCCAATCTTCTTTGATCATAGATCAACACGTGTCTTCCCTTTGTAGATTAAAAAAATGAAAACCCTTAGTCTCCTAAAGGTCGGTCAATTTTGTTTTGGGGATAAATAAAAATTATGCCCATTTTATTTTAATGCGGTGGATGGTGTCTAGGGTTTTCACACAGATTGCCGCCCACCAAACCCAAAGCATTCTCGCAGGCAACCGTTGTCGTCGCCGTATCGCTGGATTCGCGGGTCTCATCGTCATCTCACGGGGTGTTTGTAATCGCAGTCGTTTGTATAGACATGCGAGGCTCGTCATCATTTTGCAGGTCTCTCCTTCTCAGTTCTTAGTTATTTACCCAAACAGTAATATTGATCTTGAAAAGTGTATTTAAACATAGGCCGGACGGGCGGATTTTTTTTATTGCACCCTATTTTCCTATTAGATATGCGACAATTAAAATTTAATGAATATTCATAAGGGAAAACTGCTATGAGTAGATTACTGGGAAACGTAGCTAAAAATACCATTATTTTAGATAGATCTAATGTTATGTTTTTCTTAAGAATCTGTGCTTCTTTCATGGATTTTGTACATTTAATTGATTAGTTGGAGATGTTGTCACATTTAAATTAAATAAATTTTATCTCTTTTTAGAAGTAATTTTTTTTTTTAAATAAAAGGTCATGCATCTTTAAGTGTAAAAAGTGATCCATTTAGAATTCATTATTGGGGTATTAGGGTGTAATTTGAAATGGTGGAAGCATGAATGTCTTTTCCTTTTGTGTTTTTTTTTTGAAGTATGACCCTTTCCATTTCTCTATTATCTGTTATTTTTGTTCACGTTTTTAATTTGGGTTTGAGACTTGAGAGAAAATGGTTTACAGGTTTTGGTGGGGCAAGGAATGCTAAGATGTGGGGCTTAAATTAGTTATCGAGGAATAATTTAGCTTGTTACCCAAGGATGAAAAGGCTGAAATATGGTTTGGGGATGTAAGACTCCTTAAGCATGTGCTTCATGAACGACACACCCCTTAAATAGTAATGGCTGAATTCCTAAAAATCTTTTATTAAAGCTATATCTTATTTTCATAGATCTTTATGTAATAACATCCTTTTAAATGTAAGTTGATTTAAAAAAAATAGTGGGGGGTGTTTTTATATCAGATACATTTAATGGACGAAAAGACAACATAATGATATGGAATTGTGTTTTTTAGGTCACCCCGGGTTGGTCAATTTTGGATTTTCCAGCTTTATTTATGATATTAGTATGCTCATCATCACTTAAATAGGCTATTTGTTTTGTAATCTTTTCAATTATAATCCTAATTATGTTCTTTTTTCGAAATTTTGAGATTTAAGTCAAATTCACAAGTTGATAGAGGTACTGTAAGGTGACAAATAGTTTAAGTTGCCTATTAGCTCCAATTAATAGTTCATCTTAAAATAAGGATCAATTTAAGAATAATCCTAGGGCAGGAAAAATGCATTTGTATCAAGATTGTTTAAAAATTGTTGATGGGGGCCGAGTGATGAACTGATTAAATGCATTTAAAAGGCTTATGCTACTTATTCTTAGATAAAAATAATTTTCTTGATCAGATTTGGTAGGTTATGCATGGGTAAGTGTAATTCTTTTTATTCGCGGGTCTATAGTTTGTATTAGAAGAAATAATTAATAGTTTTTCATACTGCCCCTGTATAAGATTTCACATAGGTTCTCTTTATGACCTATGAAGATTCATATTCATGTCGCATTTTCTTCACATTATTTCATTTGCAAAGAATATTTTTTAATTTTTCAAGAATTTTTTCAAGGAGGAACGGGTGAAGCAAAGTATATTTTTCAATCCAAACTTAAAAAATAGAATCAAATTACATGAAAAGTTGATATTCATTTAAAATTAATTAGTGTACATACCTTCACCATTGAGTTGTATTTTTCGACGTTTGGGACGTGAGCTGGTCTTTCTCATTTTGATCTTTGTCTTGGTCTATATTGTAAGTGGAACAGTTTATCAAACAGTGTTTATTAAATTGATTGTTGAAACAGAACAATATTAGTAAAAATAGTTGATTTGTATACATACCTTTTTCCTGTCTTCTCTTTCCCACTGGAGTGCGTGTATGAGCCTCAGCACATGTAATTTATATGATAGACAACTAAAAATCTTCTTTTGAATGTGAACCAATTTATGAAAATCTGTTTATTAATTTTATACTGAACAATATTTAAAAGAACATTTGATTATGCACATACCTTTTTCTTGTCTTCTCTCTCTCACTTGTATACCTTCTCTTGTTTGAGGTGTTGGATGGTTGTTAACAACCTGATCTTCCTTGGTATAGATTTTCTATTTTCTGATTGAAATCTGAGTGTAGACAATTTTCCTGATTACAAAACAAATTATAAATTGTTCTGCTGTCTTTTGAAATCTGCTTTAGTTAATATCATTAAAACTGTTATAATTGAGTTTTAATGACCTGATTACAAAACAAATGAAAAACTGTTCTGTTGTCTTTTAAAATTTGCTTTAGTTTATATCATTAAAGCTGTTATAATTGACTGTTTGTGTTTTAGAGAGCAGAGAATATCAAGAGGCAGATTCTTTGATGTTTGTTTAGTTAGGCTATGTTTGGCAGATTTTTTTTTTTAGTAGCTTATCCCAAAACGTGTTAGGACTTTTCATAAGATAATATATGCCTAAGACAATATAATAATTTATATTGTATATATATATATATATATAACTATATTGGGTCCTATGTAGAAAAAGCATAATTGTTACTAATGTCAATTTTGAATTTGTTTACTACATCAAAATTAAATGTAGATTTTTAAGAATCCTATTCTGCATATATTAAAATCAGGTTATCCAAAATATATTCCCATAAAATATTAAATTTTGGAAAGGTCCCAAATTTCCTTGATTTTTTCTGTTTTCCTTTTTGTTTCACCTTTCACAAACATCCAATCTCTATGAATTACACTGAGTTATATAAGGTATATATATGTGTGCAGAATGGTATATTGATACTTGTAGGATTTTTTCCTTGGCTACCAACTTTGGACTCATTTTTTATTGCTTCAATGACGTTAAGGGATGCTGGAAGAGAACCCCTAGTTAATACAAACTGTGATTAAAAGGTAATTCACTTTCTTAGAGGTTGGAGATCTAAGTTTATATTTGTTTTATTCGATTTAATGTTACTCTTTTTCAATATATATAGATTTTTCAGTACATTGGGAGTTAAGGAAGGAACTCTTACGTTTTTGTTGCATTATAGTGTTTAAATTGTTTATGTTATGAAATTTTCGAAGCAAATGTCGGTGGTCAACCTTGATTCGATCATGGTCAGCTGGTGTTATTGCCAAGGCGACAGAAATATCAATTATTTTCATGTTTGAGTTTGTATCAATGAGAGTGAATGGCTTTGATATTGATGTTTTGCATGGTTTTGGACATCCCTAGTATTTTAGCTCATGCCTTTGATCACCGGTGGATTTAGAAAACCCCGTGAATTGACTTGGGTTACGGGTGTGGTTTGGGAGCATTGACCGACACTGAAGTATATATGTTAAACTAATACTGAGACTAATAGTATAATTTGTTTACTTTCTTGAAATATGTACAATTTACTTGTCAAGTTGAACTTCTTTTATCCTTGCATCTTATACCTCTAATTTTTTTTTTTTTTTTGGTGTTTGTAAGATAAACCCATTAGAAGCGAAAGATGATGGTGATTTCACTGGAATTGATCTTGCTTAACTATGTTCAATTTAAATGTGCTTCCAGAGGTAATAACATTCAAAATTTCGACTGTGTTGAGTTGTTCTATAGCTCATTTATTGCAACTTGATTTTTTGGATTCACTTTGTTGTTTAAATTATGATTTATATCTTTGTTTTTCCTGGCCTACGGATTTAGATATTGAATTTCAAAGATGAAAACATTATTTTATTCAAATGTAAAAAACTCGCAGTCTTGCTAAAACATGAACAAAACTATATTAGAAAGATCACCCTCTATTAAACCTTTTATTATTTGCTTGAAGACCCCTGCTCCATGGATTTAAAATTTGCATCTGCTGAAACTTTCACCACACTGTAAGAACCTTTGTAGTTACCAATTTGTTCTTTCTTAACTTGCACCTTGAAATAAAGCTTCCTCTCGATCAAAGCCTCAATTTCATTTGGCAACGTGTCATCCTCTATTCCCTCTCCCTTGTGGTTAGCAGCCCTCAATTCTGTCGCTGTTTTTCCAAATAAATTGATACACTCACGATCCCACAGAACAAAAACAGCAGTCCCTGATTCATCCACAACACGGACTTGAACCTTGTACCTAAAGCAAAAACAGAAAATTTATCTATTGATAATTAAACAATGTACTTGAAGATTAAATTAATTTTTTATTTATTAGAAAAAAACCTCAGGTTTCCTGCTGTGAGTGTTTGATTACACTGGAAACAGAAAAATTCAACTCCTCGCGGGCTGATTTTTCGAAGACATCGTTTGCATGAAAGGAAACACCAAGACCCAGTACATTCAATATCCACAATTTCTCCAAAAACCCAAAAAAGACCACTCTGCAATTTGATAAATCTAATTCATTTTAGCACAAATTTGAATATAATATATATAAACTGCCTCTAAATGATATGCAAAATGTATCTCCTTTATCTCAATTAACTGTTCAATTGTTAGCTCTTTTTCATTCACTTTCCCGTCATCGGTAGAGCTCATAGAGGACAGTGGAGAGATCATTGAATTTCCATTATAATTTTTGTCTTCATTGTCATCATCGTCACACAACCTTGTTTAAAAAGATATTCAACAACATAATTTATCAAAGTCAATATGCTGATTATAAAAAATAAGAAAACTGTTGGTAAAAAAAGTGTAAGGAAGGTTGCTTACTTATTCCTGAATTCATTGATTTCAGGAATATCTTCATTAAGTATCATCTTAGAGACATTTTTTGCATTACAAAGGTGCACTCTTTCTAATTTTGGCAAAGAACTTGTTAGATAAAGATTCAGTTGGATTGTTAGCAGATAAATTGAAACATGATAAAATTGCAGTTAATTGTATGACAATACCTCCGTATGGTTTACCCCGAAAAAACTGTAGAATCAATATGTTAGGTGTTGAGCTATACTTTTCAAGGAGATTGTTGAACATATCAACATATTCTTCCCATAAAGTGCACTTTAGTTGATATTTCCTACATATTTTATAATAAAATTAGGGGGGGGGGGGGGGGGGGGGGTTTGTACAATTTATAACAATGCAAAATAGAAGCATCACATCTAAAATATATTACTCAATGTCCTCTATGATAATCTCCCGAATCTTGATGTCTCGACCACTGCGTGGTACAGTTTTAGGGCTACCCGGATCTTTCAGCTTTCCTATAAAATCTGTTGAGAGTATTAAAATTATAAATTAGTTCGACAAAAATAAAAAAACAAAAAAAAATGTGGAGGGAAAAAATTCGGAGGGCAAGATGAATTTTGAAGGGGGAAAATGGGATAACTTACCAAATAGACGGGTTTCATCCAGATTATCGGGTTCTCTAAACTCAGAAAACTGTTGGAATTCGTACTTCAATGAAGCGAATGAATGATCAAAAAACTCAAAAGCATGAGTCTTTTTGATGCAACGCATTTGATATTTGTTATTTGTTGTATTGAAAGTTAGCGTGTTGGGGCAAACTATAAAGTTCTTGATCGCAATAAGCTGTCCTTCGTTGAATAGGGGCTTGAAATTGTGAATCAACCTATTGGGAATAGTTGCATGAATTCGTGAACCCTACAAAGTTTATAAAATATTAGGATGATTTAATGTTTACCAATTTATTGTAATATAGGATTTGTTAGAGCAATAGATTTCTCATACCTCTTGGTCATGAAACACACATTCCAAACTAACAGCTTCAAGTTGGTTTGGAAACCTTGTCTCGTAGAACCGTACAACTCGAAGTTTAAGAGCCCAAGTAGACTTTGTTGGATTCACATCCTTGATCAAACTCCAAAGGGGTGCCATTATATATTATATAATATAATTTCAAGAGATTGATGGATTTTTTGCTCTAAAGAAAGGTTAAGGCAGCTTGTATGGGTGAACTATTTATATGATCCGTATGGTTGATTAGAATATGAATGCTGCAGAAAATTAATTTAGGGTAATGAAGAGTTATTAGGTATATGATTGCATTTATGATTAATTAGGATTAAGGGGAAAATCGATTTTTCATACCTGGAAGATGAATGGTTTTATTTTTTCTTTAGTATGGCTAAATTATTAGGGTCTTACTCTGTTAAAATTATAAATGTTTTGCAGGAAATTTAGAGAGTTGTAATGGAAGCTGGAGATGCATTCACCAGAATTTATTTATTTTATTTTTTATTTTTTAGTTCATGCCGAAGATGAATAGTCTGGATCATTTACTTTTTTAGATTAATTATATGTATAAATATGGGATTATCAGCAGTTTTTTTGTTACGGTTACATAAATTTTATTTTTTAAGGGTGAATGAGCAAATCAGTTATCCATATATTAATTTATTCTTCATTAATGATTGAATTTGTATAGTTTAGGGGAAGGTTTACAATTTTTCTGGATTGTACTTTTAACTATTTTATCCCACTGGCCTTTAATGAATGGACGGCTGACTAATTTAGTATGATTTGAAGTTGCTTAAGAAAAGTTTCTATATTTGGAAGAAGATTTTGTTATTAGATTAGTATAGATATATAAATAAATTGTGAATGAAGTAAAATAAAATTAATATCTTTTATTAGTTAGAATCTGCATAGAAATGCATATTACAAAATATGTAAATAAAATAATTAGTCTATCAAAAAATTATGGTAAGAATGAGAGGTAAATGCTGATATATTTTTTTTTTTTAAATTTGGATAGTAATTCGTAAGTGTAAAAAATAAAATCTGGTCATTTAATAAGGCTAAGAATTTAAGTAAATACAACACTTAAAATTCAAAATACAAATCAACCAATCATACATGCCCCAATCAAATTAATAAAATAATCTCGAATTGAATTATCTAATTTTCGAACTCTAAATATCACTCTATCCCAAACTAGGATCTTGCTTCGAGTTTAGCTCTCAGATCCTTCCTTATAATTTTACCAGAAGGAGACTTGGGAATCGCATCAACAAAGTATACTTTGTGTAGTTTCTTGTAGAAAACAACCTGTTTGAATACATTTTTATTTTTAAAAATAAATAAGATAATAAATATTTTTAAAAAGTTATTATAATTAAATATACGGAACTCAATTTATGTAAGAGTATGTATGGAGTTAAATTGGTTCATATATGAATTATTAAAGGTTATTAATTGTTTTCACTGAAAAGTATTATCATTGAAGGGTATTAGTTGTTTTAACTGAAGAGTCTAAATTTATTTTTACATAACTAAGACTCTTCAGTGTAAATAAGGTATACTCTTCAGTGAAATCAACTGATACTCTTCAATGATAACAACTAATATCCTTCAATAATTCATATATAAATCAATTTCACTCTACACTTTGCCTTTATGTAATAAAAATTTACCTGTTTTGCAATGAATTCTTTGACACATTCCTCCTTCATTTGAAATCCTTTTGATGTAACTACGAAAGCAACAGGAATTTCACCAGCGACATCATCTTTTTGCCTGTTTCATGAAATTATAAATATACATGATAATTTATTTTAATGTAATACTCCATTAAAGATGATTTAAATAAATATTTTGTACTTACGGCACAACAGCAGCATCAACTATATTGGGATGGGTGAGTAGTAGTGCCTCGAGCTCAGCTGGTGGTACCTTCATTAATTAATTAATAATGCAAGAAATTAATTCCAGAAAATAAAATAAAACAATAAAGAAATACAAAAATAATTGTTACACGACAAATTATACAGTGAAAATGGTTTATACATTAACCATTAAATAATATTAGTTGCCTTAAGTAAAGAATATTAGTGGTATTCGGTATATAAACAACTCACACTTTTCAATTAAAAACAACTAGTAATATCCTTTAATGATTTATGTTTGAACAAATTTCACTTTATGCACACTCTTGTTACACATACTCCAGCCGTCCATTAAAAGTACGCATTTTTTGTGCACGTGGTTTAATGTGATATGTCGGAGGGTATTTTAGAGTTTTGTGAGGTTCGTTTATGAATAAAGTATATGGTAAATATGTATATCATACGTTTTATAAACAATCATTTTATTTTTAAATGAACCTCACAAAACCCTTATATACCCTCTAATATTTCATATTAAACCACGTGCAGAAAAATGTGCGTACTTTAAAAAGGAATACATCTTGTGCATGGAAAAATTATGAGTTTCCTATTCGAATAAATTTAGGGACAAAATTTATAAATTTAAAATAATCCAAGGCTGAACATATTATAAAACTTTGTATATATGTACCTGAAATCCTTTGAATTTAATGAGTTCCTTCAGTCTATCCACAATAAAAATGTCATCATCGTCATCCACATAACCAATGTCACCAGTATGGAGCCAACCACCGACATCAATGGTTCTGGCAGTGGCATCATCATCATTCAAGTATCCTAGTTTACAAATGAATAAATAACTTAAATAACCTTAAAAAGATTAGTTGAAACGAACATTAATAACACATAATACTAATTATGATACCTTTCATGATTTGAGATCCTCGAATGCAAATTTCACCGGGGTGTTTGCGGGGAAGGGAGTGGCCAGTTTCGGGATCGAGTACCTTGAGCTCAGCGTTGCGGACAACGTTGCCACACGACCCAGATTTAGTGGGTAGGGGATGCTTCGCGAAAGACGGGGACATTGACACCACTGGACCGGCCTCCGTCATGCCATAGCCCTACCATCAAACGATAGACCCAAAGTATTAGTAAATGTACACTTCAATACTACTAATATTATTATTCTCATGAAATTCAAGTTGGACAAAGTATAGAGTGAAATTGGTTTATAGATGAATCACTTAAGGGTATTGATTGTTTCCATTGAAGAGTATTAGTTGTATTTACTAAATAATATTACTGATTTACACTAAAGAGTCTTAGTTGTTCAGTGAAAATGAACTAAGACTCTTCAGTGTAAACCAGTAATACTCTTTAATAAAAACAACTAATACTTTTCAATGAAAACAACTAATACCCTTCAATGGTTCATATATAAACCAATTTCACTCTATACATGTTCATGTTTCGCTCAATAAAATATTAGTAATATTCTAACTTTAAATTATGCAGTTTGACACATTAACTTACAATAATGTAATATCTCTCCAATTTTTTTAATAATATCATTTTAGCTTTTTACACTAATTTTTGAATATATGTTCTTTTGATTATTTTTTCCAAATATTTTAATATTATCCCTATTACTTTCCAGCACAAAATCTCCCACAATCTTTTCATTCCTCTTTTTTCGAATTTAGGAATTTATTTTGATCTCACTAATTAAAGATAGAATTTAAAAAAAAATTGTAATTTAATTCTAAGACAACATGTATTAAAAATATAGAGGGACTACTAATTAAAAAATTATGTCCATACATACACACATAATGTTACATAAGATTCAATTTAGAATAAGACTTGAATTTTTTTTATTTTTTGAATAGTTCAAGTGGTAAGTTCATTCGTTTTTTTTTTTAAGTAACTATTTTAGGTTATCTATGTCTCGAGATTTAGGTGTGTGTGAATTCATGACGTTATAACTATAAGATGGAAAGTTCTTAATGAATAGTGAAAGTATGTGTTTGTTTTGAAATTTTGGTAGGGTAATATTTTGATTTATGTCAAATCATGTGTTGGAGTAACTATGACATGAAATAGTCTCACACAAAACCTACTCTTTTAATATCTATTCTAACTTCTCAGGAATATTAGAGAAATATCCGTTGTAATATTAATTTTCTTAAAAGAAAATATGAAATTATATTTGAAACCTTGCTAAAAAAATGAATTTGAAAACTGATATTGTATCTATTATTAATTTTAAAATGACATTATATAAATAAGTAATTATGTATATATAGTGAAAACTTGCAATGCATAATTTTTTTGGCAAAGTATTATATGAAAATAGTTTATGATAAGCTTATCATTAAACAATTTTAAAGTATCATTAATTTCATCGAAAATATCAATAATCCAATCAGAGGTATCATTGGTTTGAGTTCAAGAAAATTTAAAACAATTACAATATAATACTACTGACCCAGATTAATGATACCCATAACATGTTTAATGATACTCCTGATGAGATTAATGATACTCTAAAACTATTTCATTTTAAACTTATTATGAAGTGTTTTCATATAAAACCTTTTTTTTTTTTGCTAAAATTATATATTTTGACAAAAATCTCACATATCATGCTGCATTGATAATTTGCTATAGTGAATTTGCTGAATATTATATAAATATATATAGATGTGACTCAAGGGTTAGTATAGATCTTCCATCTCATAAATTATAGATATGTGTCATTTCACACGTATATATCCAAACTGGTTTCAAATATAGATGGCAAACGTCTTAGTCCTTACCCTATTGTCCCTTAATATTTCATTAAAGGTAAAAACTCGTCTTACTTATTCTACTTTAAAATGGTTGGTTAATAGAGTCTCAATTCGATTATAAAAAAAGCCATTATTCGTCGAATAATATTTTTTTTACTCAATTTGAGATTGTTTCACAAATACTCTCTCGGTCTCTCCTTGTGAAAGAAAGGAAATTCTCCTATAAACAGATATAAAAGGGAGGTCGTCAAATCAAGTTATGGTTGTCGTGGTTCAAATCACAAAAGCAAAATGAGTGGCTTAATTTTAATACGGACACGTTTTTGGGTCCATCCCATCACATGAAATTAAATTTAAAGGTTGTCGTCTTCATTCCCTGTCCCGTAAAATAAGTGAGTAAATATGTGAGTACCGTTCTTGAGCTTATTCGTTTTTTCGGATAGTGGGCCTGAAATACCTTATTTATTAATTAAATGGGTGAAAAATATATACTATTAAATTGTAGAGCTTTTCGGATTTTGGGGCTAAAATACTACTACTTCCTTCGTTTGAAAATAGGTGTGGTTCTAGAGATTTTAAAATAAATTATAAATTTTGACATATAAATCTCACATTAAATCTTTAAGAGATTTATTATATTTTGATAATTCCTAATAGACATGTTATATTTTAATATAATTCATAATATATCTCTTATATTTTGAATTTAAATTCAGGGTAAATCAGAAAAAAAAAAGTGAAGAAAATAGCTAAAACGTCTTAAACAACACTTATTTTGGAAGTGATGGAGTATTAAACTGCAGAACTAGCCGGTAACTATTCTTAAATAATACTCCCTCCGTCCACGAGCAAGTTTCTCACTTCTTTTTTTGAATGGTTTAATAAAGTGTATTTATTTATTAAAATATGGTGGGCCACATGTTGACTTTTGAGATAAAGTAATGAATAGTGTTGAAAAGTAAATTGAATGAGTGACATTTTTGTAATATTGTGTGAGTTTGAAGGTTAAAGTTTATATATAGTAGAGTGTTGTCTTTTCCATTTATGGAATGAGAAACTTACTAGGGGACGGCCCGAAAAGGAAAGTGAGAAGTTTACTAAGGGACGGAGAGGGAGTAAATATCTTGATCATTAACTTTTATATTATATTTGATATAGTATTAACAATTGAGTAGATTGTATATAAAAATATTTTGTGATAAATTTATCATGAAATTATTTTAAAATATTAAATATTTAATTAAAAATCAAATGAGGAGTATAAAAAATTGGGGTAGGTAGTTTCATATTTAATGAGATTTCACTACTCCCATTTTTTATACTCAAATGTTTAATACTTTAAATATTTACAAACAATTATGCATTCATATTAAGAGTGTGAATTATACTCCCTAATCCTATGGTGCATGTATACATACATAAAATAATATCGCCATCGCGGCATATTGTATTTAATAGAATTGCGTTTAAAATTAGACATACTTTATTTATATCATTTTTTTTTTAAAGGTACATGCTTTATTTATATCATTGATTATACGGTCTATGTATTTGTAGGAGGATATTATTGGTAATCAGATTTGGGGCTAGTATGAGTAAATGATGTAATTTTTTAAAACAAATTTGGGACATATACAACGCGACATTCTTTTTTCAAAACACTATCCACTTTTATTAAAAAATCAATTATAATCACTCACAAAAGAAACACTTTGGTTTCCAAACACATACTAGTTGCTCTTGGAGAAACAGTTCTTCATCAGCGAGTAAAGGATCAGTTATATATATTCTAATTTAATCTAATTTATTTTTTTATCGGTAAATTTAATTTAATTTAATTTAACAAGCAACTATATATAATGGCGTGAAAGTTAGTTATGTTGGTTGATTGTTTTGAACTAAGAAAAAGGTATGCATACCTGTCCCAAAACTGCATTCGGAACACGGCTGAGCAACGCCGCCTCCAGCTCTTTCCCCAGCGGGGCCGCCCCTGACAACACCAATCGAATTGAGCTCAAATCGAACTTCTCCACCATCGGATTCTTCGCCAACGCCAGCACCAGCGGCGGCACCACCGCCGCCACCGACACACGGTGCTTCTCTATCAATTCCAGCAACGAACAAATCTCGAATTTTTGCATCAATAGAACCGGCGCTCCCGCTCTCAACGAGTTCAACAAAACAGAACTCATCGAAAATATGTGAAACAACGGCAAAACGCACAGAACGACGTCGTCCGGTTTCAAATACAAATTAGGATTTTCACCGTCGACTTGCTGAGCAACACTCGTGACTAAACTTTTGTGCGTCAAAACCACGCCCTTCGGCAATCCAGTGGTTCCGGAGGAAAACGGCAGCGAAACGGCGTCGTCCGGATCGATCTCCACCGCCGGTGCGTCGCACTCGCTCGCCTCCGAAAGCACCGAGAAATGCTTGCAATTCTCCGGCGGATCGTCGACGGTGAACACGGCGAAATCCTCCCCAAATTTGGGGAGATTATCCCCTGTTTCGCGGAGTTTATCAACGTACTGCGACTGAGTAATAATCAGCTTCGATCTCGAGGCATTTATTTGTTTAAAAATCTCGTTCGTCGTGTAGAAAGGATTCGCGGCGGTTGTAACCGCTCCGATCATCGAAGCGCCGAGGAGAGTGAAGACGAATTCAGCGCAGTTCTGGAGGAGTATCATCACGACGTCGCCTTTTCCGATTCCGGCATTGGATAAACCGGCGGCGATTTTCCGGCAAGCGAGGTGAGTTTCGGCGAAGGTGTACGATTTTCCGGTGTTGCCTAACAACAGGCATGCTCTGTTTGGATAATCTGAGATTTTTTCGAAACAAAACGTGTGCAATGGGAGATGATTGGGGATAGGGATAGTTGGTAATCTGGATTTGAAAATATAGGTTTCCGATTCTGGTGAAGTTTTTTTCTGTGGTAAAATTAGGGATGGTAGCTCTTGATTTTGAATTTCAATGGCGGCCGGGGATAACATGACTAATTAGCTTGAATGATGAGAGAGAAAGGGAGAGCTGGAAGAAAGGAGAGAGAGAGTGAGAGAATAAATACTAGAGATGGGGGTTGGGGTTGGGGTTAGGTAGGAGGATTGGAGGAGCTAAGAACAAGTAGCTGCGACCTGAACCAGGTGGTGTATAAGCGCATGGACCTGAGTTGACCCGTTTCTGAAATGGTATGACCCGTTTAGCTCTACCTACCCTTCTTTATTTGGTAACGGTAAGTCAACCTTAGAATTTATTATTGGAATTTAGAATAATCCATGATATCACGAGGCCAAAATTGAGATTCCTATTGTCTCATTGTCTCTACTAGTTTTATTTCTTTCCCTTTTTGTCGACATTCTGTAAGAAATCAGAATATACCAATTTTTAAGCAGCTTGGTATTATTCGAGTTAAGACAAAGAGTCAAAGACCAGTATTTGGTTTTAAGATCGATCGGATAATATTAACATATTTACTTCACCTGTTAAAGCCCAATTAAAAATATAGTGGGCCTTTATCAACCATTTACTTTCCAAGTTAAATCACACGGGTAATCTGTCTGACCCGGGTGAAACATCCCATATTTACACTTTTTGGAACCGGCCAATTTGGACAGATTAAATTTAGTCGCGCGATTGTGTCCATTGAAATTACAAACATGCCCTCACCTAGGGTATACACCCTCTCGATGCAACACAGACCCTAGGTTACAATTTCGCTCGCTCCGCTGGAGAGCTCCGTCTTCGCACCGGTGGAGGAGGAGGAGGAGGAAAAGGGGATCGAATGGAGCCAGGGAGAAAGAGGACAAAATCGTTGCTGGAAGGAGGGAAAGGGCGAACGCAAACCTAGTCTTCGCCACTGAAGGAGGAGGAAAAGGGGATCAAACAAGGGAGAACGAGGAGAAGATCGCTGCCGAAAATCCCCCGCAGACCTTGACGCCAGAAATCCCCCGTGGTGTCTCTATCTTCAGTTTTGCTTTTTGTGACTTGCATTGAACTTGTGGCTAAAATTCAGGAAGACAAAACTCTAAAACTGATGATTGTTTGCTGTTAATTTTGACGAATTCTCGTTCTGTATTTTATTTTCCAGTAAATGCTCTGTTTCATTTCTTTTAAGTATGAGCATTTTGAGGATTTTGGTTTTTGCCGTTTTAATCTCAGAATTTCATGTCTCAAAAAATTTGGTTTTTGCCATTTTAATCTCAGAATTTTAATTTTTTTTTAAGGTATTTTCTTACAGTGTGTTAGTGTGGGTGTTTTTCTCTACATTTTCTTCAAAATGTTGTGAAATTTGATCACATTTGCTTTGATATACAAATTTTGAGAAAAACATTGTAAATTTTATTGTAATTTTTTAATTTAGTGAAATGGAGAAAGTGCAGAGCTCTCCGAACTCAACAATGGCGGCTAAATAGTTGAACATTAAGCTTTGTGTTTTTTTTTTTTTGTTTTAGTGCATTATTTCTCAGCCGTTTATTTCTTCAAGTTAGGGGAAAATGCTTCTCAGATTTCATTTTATTAATTGCAAGCATCTCTGATTTTATTTCACAGATCTTCTTCCGATGGAAGAAATGAACGAGTTTGTAATAAGACAAAAAAAACAAATAAACATATCATATTTTATCTTTTCGTCAAAATCCAAACTAAGTAAACACTTGATAACTTGGTTAACTTAGTCATGCCTCCCAAGTTAGCTTTATCTAAACTATCCTTTCCTTCCAAAGTAAACACAACCTGAGAAGATTAAAAAACGGGTCTAATGATACTAGCAATTCAGCCCAGTGGAAATATAAAAAAAATCTCAATTATCGAATTTCAACTGTTTCAGTTCAGGAGTTCGAGTCGTTTAGCGGTTCAAATTCATATAACAACACTACAACCACACCTCTTGAATTGAAAAAAGAAATACTATTGATTGTCAGAAAAACGATAGAAGAAACACATCAAAACACAAGCGGCAACACGAAACGGAAGCAAGGTTGATTTTTTTGAAGAAGCTAGCAACACAAACATGACATGACCAAGGCTGCTTTTTACATCCGTGATTAATTGCACTGTGTGCATATCTTTAATTTAAATTTTAGTTATAGGAAATTTCAAAATTGAGTCTTCTAATAATTTAGAGCATACCATCAAGTGAGGACAAATGCAAAATAGTTGTTAAAATCGTTGTGTCATTATCTCATGGTGTTAAAGTTGTAAATCGTTAAAAAAAACTGTCTAGAGCTGCTTAAGTATGCCTACGACCGAACCACCTAGGTGACGCATAGACCCGAAAACCCCTAAAACCACCAGTTTTGTAGAAATCGGGTAGAGATGAGGCCGCCTAACCCGATTTCTGCATCTGCTCACTTCTAAATAACACTCTTACACATTTAGCTGAGTTACATGTTTTTCCTCATGCATCAAAGTTTTCCATGGTATTTGTGTTATGATATACATGTTACTGCTTACTAGTCGACTAGTACCATATATACATGTGTACGGCGTCTTTTTTTATTGAGCAAGGCTTCTACTCAAATTTATGTAGTGTAAATTACTCTAAAATAAATAAATTAAATAATGTGGAACAATTTATTTTAATTGGATCCGAATACATTGAGTAGAATTAGAGTATAAATTTATTTGCACCTTGTCCATACAAATTTACATATAAGTATTTTGTGTCTATTATTTTCTTCAAATAATTAATACTCAATATGCTTGTTCTTTCGGAAAGTGATGCGTGCGCGTCAACGTGGCACTTATTAGGCCACATAACTAAGCTTAATATCAAAAGTAGATGTTGAAAAATATCAATGTCAATTTGTTCATTGCCTATTTAACTTCGTAATAAATATCAAAACAAACGTGATTCTTCGATCTCAAGTTATATACTATAATCTTTGTGATTAATTACTACCAGTTCCCCAACCTAAACATTAATCTTATGGTATGCCACGTGTGAGCAACAATTCCTTTTCTCTTTTAACTTGTCACACCTTATCCTACATCATTAAAATAAAACACACTGTTATATTCAATGCAATTGAGAAGAGAAGTCGTGGATAACTAATACTCCCTCCATGGATAACTAATACTCCCTCCATTCCTAAATAAACTTCCCAATTTTCTTTTTAGGTCATCCCCAAATAAATTTATCATCTCATAAATAACAAAAATAACAATTTACTACATATAAACTTTAACTTTCAAATTCACACAATATTACCAAAAATGTTACTCATTCAATTCACTTTTCAACACAATTCATTGTTTTATCTCAAAAGTCAACATGTGACCCACTATATATTAATAAACAAATACACTTTCTTAAACGATTCAACAAAAAAAAGAAGAGAAATTTACTCATAAACGGAGGGAGTACTATTAGTTGAAGAATTAAGGGTTGACCGGTTCAGCTATGTAAGACCGGTTCTGACTTATGCTTCTGATCCGTTAGTTAGGAAACAAACTAACTAACAGATATGTTGAGATTTGTTTCATCGCTCGTGCAAGCTGGATCTCCGCCTTGAAGAATCGTGTCGATTATGGGTATAATTTTTATTGTAAATAAGTGCGTAAATAAAGAGACGCGATTTGTTGACCCAATTCGTCGATAACGACTACGTCTGGGGGCGATCCAAGCCAGGAGTTCCACTAATATTCTTGTGTATATGAGTACATAATTTATGAGTACAAAGGAATATATATAATAGTAAAATCCTAGTCTAATGGATAAAACCCAATATGTTCTTGGTCCTTAAGTAATGTCCACACCAAATCTCCTAGATTTGGAATATCAAATCTTCTGGATTTACAACACTCCCCCTTGGACATTACGACATAAATGTCTTGTCATAAAAACTCTACGTGCTAGGGATCGGCCAAATAATAAGTAGGGAGGAATGTCATCGATCTTCTATATCTAAATCTTCCAGATTTATTTCGAGGTTACCACCCCCCCTGAAGACAACAACACTTTAAGTCTTTGCATCCCAATACCACGAACGTACTTTTCAAAAGTAGACGTAGGTAAGGACTTAGTAAACAGATCTGCTAGATTGTTACTAGATTGCACCTTTTGAATGGTAATCACGCCACTGTTCTGGAGTTCGTATGGGTAGAAAAACTTAGGTGAAATATGTTTCGTCAGGTTTCCCTTGACGTACCCATTACTCATTTGTGCGATGCAAGTAGCGTTGTCTTCAAATATAATGGTGGGAGGTGTATCGCCTTTGGCGATACCACACAAGTCACAAATGTGCTTTACCAAGGCCCTTAACCAAACACATTCTCGTGCGGCTTCAAATAAAGCTATGATCTCTGAGTGGTTTGAAGACCCATAGATTGTTTAACCGATCTCCATGAGATTGCGGTTCCACCACAGAGAAAAACATAATCAGTTTGGGATACGGCGTTGTAGGGATCAGACAAATAGACAGCATCCGCATAACCTACTAAGGTTTTGTCTTGGTTCTTACGATAAAACAGTCCAAGATCTTGGGATCCTTGGAGGTATCGTAGAACGTGCTTAACACCATTCCAATGTCTCCTCGTAGGAGAAGCGCTATGTCTCGCAAGCAAGTTGACAGCGAATGTAATGTCCGGCCGGGTGTAATTTGCGAGATAGAGCAAAGCTCCAACAACGCTAAGATAAGGAACTTCTGGTCCCAGAATTTCTTCTGAATCTTCTCTTGGCCTGGATGAGTCCTTATCCGCTTCGAGGGATCGGACTACCATCGGGGTGCTAAGTGGATGAGATTTATCCATGTGAAATCTCTCCAATACCTTCTTCACGTAGGTCGACTGATGAACAAGGACTCCTTTTGGGAGGTGCTCGATCTGCAAGCCGAGGCAGTACTTGGTTTTACCCAAGGACTTCATTTCGAATTTAGCTCTCAATATTGAATTGGCTTATTCAATCTCTTTGCATGTTCTGATTTTGTTCAGATCATCAACATGTACGGATATGATACAAAAACCGTCTTGCGATTTCTTCGTGAATACGCATGGGAAAGCTTTATCGAATGTGTATCCCTTCTTTTGAAGGAATTCACTAAGTCGGTTGTACCACATAAGGCCCGATTGCTTCAGGCCATACAACGACTTACGCAGTTGTATGCTATACATACTGCGAGTTTCACCATTCCTTAACTGAGGAATGTCAAATACATCTGGGATTTTCATATAAATGTCGGCATCTAGTGATCCGTATAAGTACGCGGTTACTACGTCCATTAATCTCATTTGGAGATTCAACATAACTACCAAAGATATCAAGTAGCGGGACGTTATTGAGTCCATGACGGGAGAATAGGTTTGATCGAAATCAATCCCGGGTCTCTACGAAAATCCTTGTGCTACCAGCCTCGCTTTGTACCTCTCCACAGTATTGTTCTCATTTCGTTTTCGTACAAATACCCATTTATATCCTACAGGGATAGCGCGCGCGGGTGTATGAACGATAGAGCCAAATACTTGTCTTTTGTTAAGCGAGACGAGCTCCGCATCAATTGCCTCTTTCCATTTAACACAATCGGGGCGCTTCCGGCACTCTGCGATTGTTTTGGGTTCAGGATCTAGATCATTTATAATGAAAAGAGTTATTGACGCTGCAAATGTGTCGTCGACGACAGTAATATTTCTATTGTATGTTTCTCCCGTATCTGTGAAGTTTACAGAGATTTCGACGTTTACGTCAACCAGACCTTCCTCATTTCCCATTGTATCTGGGTCTGGTCGTTCCACGGTCCTAGTGCATGGAATATTTTGTGCACGTGTTTCATCACTAGGACTCTCGTCTCCTAGAGATTTGGGATTATCTAGACGGATCTCTTCTAGAGATTTTCCATTCGACTGACCAAATTTGCTAGCCTTTCGTTTAGGTGTGTTACTATCTTTTGAGGGTCTTTTACGCTTTTGGCGTGTGGGGGCATGAGTACTCATTTTGCTTGGGGACCTCAATCCTTTGGGAAGCATTTACTGCAGGTATATGCGATCTAGTCACACCTCTATGGTCAGTGAACGCGTCTTACAAGTTATTTGCTAAGTTCTGCAGGTTAATGATCTTCTGAACTTCTAGTTCAGATTGATTAGTGCGCGGATCTAGATACTGAAGATTACTTACGTTCCATGTAAGCTCCCGTCATTCATTCAGTTTTGAATTCAGATCTCCCCCTAATGCCGAGAATTAATCTTCATCGAACGTGCAATCAGCGAACCAGACCGTTAATTTATCCCCGGATAAAGGCTCGAGGTATTTCACGATGGATGGAGAGTCGTATCCGACGTAAATACCGAGTTTCCTTTGTGGGCCCATAGAGGTTCGCTTGGGTATCGTAATTGGTACGTATACCGCACATCCTAAAATACGCAGATAGGAAATGCTAGGTTCTTTCCCACGCACTAACTGTAGGGGAGAATGATCATTATATGCAGTTGGACGGATTTGGATTAAGTGTGATGCATGAAGGACTGTATGCCCCCAACATGAGGTGGGTAGTTTAGAGTTCATAAGCAATGGTCTCGCGATAAATTTGATACGTTTTATTAGCGCCTCAGCAAGACCATTTTGGGTATGGACGTAGGGGACCGAATGCTCCACTTTAATTCCCAGGGCCATACAATAATCTCTAAAGGCCTTCGAGCTAAACCCAGCTGCATTATCCATGCGAATCGATTTAATTGGATAATCCGGGAATTGAGCTCTAAGCTCGATAGTTTTCGCAATGAGCTTCGCAAAAGCTTGATTGCGGGTGGACAACAAACATGCAAATGTCCACCTAGTGGAGGCATCAATAAGGACCATGAAATAACGAAATGGTCCTGATGCTGGGTGAATCGATCCGCAAATGTCTCCTTGAATTCGCTCAAGGAAAACCGGAGACTCTAGTCCATCCTTGGTGCGCGACGGGCGCACTATCAACTTACCCTTAGAACATGCATCACAAAAATACTCATCGACGGGAGGGATTCTATTATTCGTAATATTATGACCAGTTGAATTAGATAGAATCCTACGTATCATTGTTTGTCCCGGATGACCTAACCACTGATGCCATAATTTAAAAGAATTTGGGTCATGAAATTTCATACTCATCGCTAGATGGAAACTAGACGGCCGGATGTAGGTATAGTACAAACCGGAGGAGAAGGATGAAAGTGTTTCTATAACTTGCTTACGGCTACCTCGAGTACAAGTCATCAAAAGGTATTTGTTATCGTTTTCAGTTTTAGTTTCAATATGATACCCGTTAATTCTAATGTCTCTAAAACTGAGTAGGGTACGCTTAGATTGCGGAAACAATAAAGCATTTTCAATTATTAATTCGGTACCCATGGGGAGGACAATGGAAGCTCTTCCAGAGCCCACTATCAATGTACTGTCATTCGCAATTGTACTTATACTCCCCTTACGATTAATCAAGTTGTGAAAATACTTCCTATCCTTTAGGATCGTATGTGTGGTGGCGCTATCTACCAGACATAAATCACTATGGGCGTCCATCATGCAAGAGGAAATAGTCCAAACCTAATAACATTTTTTCTCGGGCAGAGACTCGTGCTGATAACGTGTTGTAAATAAGTGCGTAAATAAAGAGACACGATTTGTTGACCCAGTTCGTCGATAACGACTACGTCTGGGGGCGATCCAAGCCAGGAGTTCCACTAATATTCTTGTGTATATGAGTACATAATTTATGAGTACAAAGGGATATATATAATAGTAAAACCCTAGTCTAATGGATAAAGTCCAATATGTTTCTTGGTCCTTAAGTAATATCCACACCAAATCTCCTAGATTTGGAATATCAAATCTTCCGAATTTACAACAATTTTGATGTGGGATGTATTGGACCATAGGAAAATAATTAAATAAATTAATTTCACAAATTTTTATAAGTTTGGACTTTTAGATAAGTTAAAAATATTTCATATATCAGAGTCGATAGGTTCACGCCCGGACAAAGATTATGAATTTGATTTCCAATTAAAACAATGGCCCAGCTTGTTTGCACTAGCCTCTATGTTAAAGACACTAACTAGATGAATACACTATTTTTTGTTCGATTTTTTTTTTTGAATTTTTTTATATTTTTTTGAATATTTTTTCCGAACATAATGAAATGCACAATATTTCAATTTTTTTTTCGAATTTTATATTTATTTTCGGATTTTTTTTTCCGAAAATGTTGCAAATTTTCAGAAAAATAAGTAGTGTATTTATCCAGATAATGTATTTAACACAGAAGCTATTGCAAATAACCATAGCCTAAAATAATTTTATCCATATTAAATTGTTCATTTATTGGGCCTCTTCAATGGTTAAACGATTATCATGTGAATCTGGGTTCTTAATGAGAAGAACTGGATTTAGCTACTTTGATTTCTAATTGGTTTTGTACCCTATAAGTTACTCTTTAATTCACACTGAGAGAGGTGCTCCAACCCGTGGGCATAGATCCATTCACAATTGAACCAGGTATATATATTGTTCTTGTGTGATTGGTGTTTGCTATTTTGTTTTTTAGGGGGCGCTTGGTTAGCAATTCATTAATGGTAATGAGAATGTAAATTATTTTCCATCTATATCCCCATAATAAAATGATATATTGGGGGAAAAATTGTTATAGTTGTGACTCTATTGCTAATGTCATGATCCAATTTTGGAATATGAGTGGACAACAAATGGTTGTTGATAGAGAAAGAGGGGAGTGATTGAGGAGGAGAATAGAGTAATCAAAATGAATTAGTGATTACCTTATTTAGAAGAGGAGGTAGTGATTTTATTCTCATTAATCATCATAATTACATTAATTTCTATGTCATTCCCATTACTATTGCAGAGTTTCTAACCAAGCGCCCCCAATGTTTTGATCAGGGAATCTCATGGTATTACTTGGTTGGTTGAAGTAATACTGGTTTGAGCAAGTTCAACACACAACATATAAGATTAGTTCACCACTCTTTTACAAAGGTGTTACCCATTCTACCCCTCAACAAAAAATCCCTAAAAAAGCACCAGGTAAGACCATAGCTACACATCTGTTCTCTTCTATTCCAATTTTTTGTTTTTTATGAGTTTGATTTTTACCCTTCATACTGATTTTCGATCAACTTTAAGGAACAGTGGGATGTGGTTACAGTTTTAGAAATAAAAATTTGCACATTTGTCTTTTCTATCCGTCCACAACAATTTACACATTCCGAAAAGTGAAACATTGCACACTCACAAAAATATACACATAATATCAGTATTTTACTAAAGAATATTTTGATTTGCTCATAGGACTGAATGAGAATGATAATAGTGGAGAATAGAATGAATATACTTATTAGTTTTAAGTTGTTTGGTTGAAAACATGAATAATTATCACTACCATAGATGTTGATTGGTTTAATTATAAAGTTTACTAAAAAAAATTTATTATAAGGATGTTTATATTCTTAAAGAAAAATTTATAATCTAATGATACTTAGATATAATATAATGATGAAGTTTTATAATTTGAAAGATAAAAATAAAATAAAAGACAAAGTATAGAGTAAAACTGATTTATACATGAATCACAAAAGGGTATTAGTTATTTTCATTGAAGAGTATTAGTTGTTTTTACTGAAGAATATTACTGATTTACACTGAAGAGTTTTAGTTCATTTTCACTTAACAACTAAGATTCTTTAGTGTAAATTAGTAATAATCTTCAGTAAATACAACTAATACTTTTCAATGAAAACAACTAATACCTTCGTTGATTTATATATAAATCAATTTCACTCTATACATACTCAAAATAAAATGCATAACATGGATTATGGGAGGAATAATTCATTCCTCCCGAAAAGTGGAATTATGGGGATTCTTCATTATTTGGAAATCAAATTCAATCCTTAGAAATTAAAAGTGTGAATCAAACAATTATTTGTTATTCTATTATCATTCCTTATATGGAAACTTCTACTCCAAACACATTTTTAATTTGTGTACAGAGTAATGTGTGCAAGTTTTTTCGGGATGGGGAGTACATTGTAAGGGTGTTGTGTCTTTTTTGTTTAGATGTATTTAAGAAAAAAAAAACTTGTAAATGTATTTACCAATTTCGGGGTGTATATAACTTGGCCCATTTATAACTTTAGTGGCCCATCACAACCATATCGAAATGGCCCAGGTTATTGGCACTACAAAGTGGAGTGAATACACTACACAAAATTTAATTCCTAAGACAAATACTTGAAATGACAATATTATCCTTCTAGTCTTCCCTCCAAATATAATTTTAGTAAATACACTACACCTTATTTTTATACTCCACTTTCGAACAATTCAAACGAGCTCCATACTTCAAGAATGTGACCCACCATCAATCGACCACTACACGCTTGAAACGTGTTGTGACAGCCTACATTGTAAGGATGAACAATTCTCCAAGTTCGGAATACGTATATATAAGTCTTTTGATATTTTTTAGGAACTAGGTTTTTTAAATGTTGAATAGTATAATTTTTGTTAGTGTTATGATGTTCTTTCATGCATATTATTGTTCATTGTGTATAAAATTGTATGGGTATGATAATATTATTGTTGTTTGCTTGTTTCGAACATTATTTTTTTTCTGAAAATTGCGATTGCACTTGTTCGGCTCTGGTTATCCGAACATGACCATAATGTTCGGAATTTTTTTCCGAACATGAACACAATTTTCGGAAAAAAAAATTAGAACAAAATTTATGGTCATGTTCGGATAACCAGAGCTGAACAACAGTTATCGCAATTTTCGACTTTGGCGATGGCCGACGGAGGCGGCGGAGGGCGTAGACGACGGGCGACGATGATGTGGCTATGGGCGTAGACGGCGAAGGGTGTTGAAGATGAAGTGTATTAAAAATATGGGTAAGAATTCGAAGAGTTTGTTCATAGTTAATTAAGATATTTTAGGAATAAAATGTAGTTTATTCATTCTAAGTGTAGTGAGTTTATTCATATAGTGTATTCACTCCACATTTTAGTGCCAATAACCCGAGCCTATCGAAATTCAGCCCATGGCCCATCTAATAATCTACCCAAATACTACATTTGTTCTCTGTCCAATCTACTGCTACTAATTCGGGTTTTTTTTCCTTTGATTTTCTTTTTAGAAATTAATTATGCAAGCTTTACAGAGATGGCGAAGTGTATTGATCCTGAAGAACACGATTGCTCAATCGACAAGAATAGCAGCTTCCACAGCGACGATCGATTTCGCTTCGTTCCATTCCACGGCGACTCTCTCCGAAAAACGGAGAAATAAGTTTAATTTTGTATGATTCCTTCCTTCGCTTTGTGTTTTTATGTTCCAAGGAAGTGTTTTAACTATAATCTTATGTAATTTTTTTGGAATTTGTTTAATTCATGTCGACATTGAAACACTTTTGCGAAGTAAGATTGTTTTGAACCAAAATTTGGCGGTTTTAATGTTAGGTGTTTGTAATGTTTTTATTTTTTTATTTTATTAATGGTGGGTGTTGTTCAAGAGTTTAAACTTGAGTCAGGATACTATTGGGGGAAAATTGTTCTTATGTTGAAGCAATTAGTTTGAATTTATTGGGTTTTACGCACTTGAATTAACGAAGGAATTTATTGTTAAACTACGATACAAATATGTGTCATGGATGCAAGAAAAATATTTAAACCAGAAAGGTCTGAAATCTTGTCATATTTGTGTTGCTGTATTGTTTTAGTTAAGTATATAAAATAGAAAACCAACAAAGTACTTCCCTAATTACAGTAATGCACAGTACACTTTTGTGATAATTACATTGAAAAAACCGGCAAAGATGGAATAAATTTATTCCTGCTTTCTCCGCAGAGAAATCAAATCCATGCACGTGGATTGAAGTTATATTGTACAATATCAGATGCTATCAACCATTTGGTTTAGTCACACCGTGATTCTTTTTATCGCATTTTTTCGTTTTATATGCGAACTCTTTTGTATGCTAATAAGGGACTGCGTAATGTAATTGATTGTCTTACATATGATAATTTCTTGGAGTTTTTTTATGGTTCAATTTGTTTTCCATATGACTATCTCCTTGATCAAGTCCAACCGCTGTGCTGCTCAGTCCTGAAAATTATAGTTTGTGGTCAAGACGTGGTTTAGCATATATCAGGTATCATCTGAAGACCAGTTTTAGTTTTCGGAACGTGTCTGGATGTTGTGAAACTTTGTGTTCTAATACAAGTTGGCTTTCTTCTTGCTTGCTTTAGTTATTTTATAGTTGATTCTTTCTTAGTGTTATATGTTTCTTTGTTGAAGTCATCCTTAACAATTGGAATGTGCTGCAGGATGTAAGAGGAGATCAGAAACCACCAAAGGTACAAAAGTTAGTATGATTCTTTAAGTTGTTCATTTCAAACTTATGTTAAATATTGTTACCTGTGATTTGAAGAGATTTGTTATCAAATTGGAGACTTTTTGCTCAGCTAAGACATATTACGAAAACCACTTACTTTCGTTAAGCTGCATGCACATAACTCTTACATTTTGCTACTGATCGCAGGCTATCTTTATGATGAACGTGTCTTTATTTCTATTTATCTCCAATATGTCATGCTTTGTAGTCTACAAAACTATCATATAACGAGTATTGGCATTTATGTTAGACAAAAAAATTGGCACATTCTTGACTGGTGAAAAATTTGTTCAGCCTTCTGTAACATTTAAAGTGCGGGAGAAGAGGGAACAGCGGGCTGATGCAAAGAAAGCTCTTAAACGGATGCTCTTCAGTGGGGAGTGCTCTACATCAAGAGCTCAGGTCTGCTTTTATCAATAATTATATTTGGACACATGGCTGATATCTTATAGAATTTGATTTTCTCATTTTTCTGGTGCTCTATGTCATAGAGCAGTTTGTTTTGATGTGATTTTAATTTGAATCTAACACCAAGTAGTTGAGGAGCAGTATTTTTGTCCCAAGTCTTTGTTTCTTCTCAGCCCTCCAGATCAAGGATATCTGATTTCAGTTAATATAATAGTTGTACATTACTGACTTCCAAAGGGAATAATATGTCTCTTTCCTGAGGCTGAGGTTCACCCACTATTGATGTATTCGATTAAAATATTCCTCAATTCTTGCATAAGACCAGCGGCATGTTACCGCAACATAAGTAATTGTAAGGGGTTACACATGCAGGGGGAGTATGACTGTATGATAGTATCTGGTTATTGAAGATAGAAGTCAACTTTATATAGTAGTTGGTCTAATTTTTGTGTTTTATTTATCTTTTCTTTGGAGTATGTTTATTCAATATTATATCTTGATTTGCATGGAGATGGTGCAGCGAAGTGCACTTTTCATGATAAACTTCCCTATATCCACTGCATTGTATCATGTTTGTGCAAATCTGGATTGAAATATCTGTACTTCGTTGTGTTTTGTCCTTGTGTTACTTTCAAGTTTATCATTTCTAACCATTTTTTGTCAGCATAACTTTCTATTACTATTCCCCCCTTCCCCACTTGGAGCACTGAGAAATGCTTGTGTTTCTTTGTCTACATCTAGTCATTTTCGAAGATCGAAGCAGACTACACAGATCGATTAAACAAGAGATCTCGTAGAATAAAGCATGCACATCAATCTAAGAAAGCCATCTTCAAGAAACTGAAGCGTAAGTCTCAGTTTCAATTGTGCTTGCTTGAATTACTTGACAAATATCTCTTTCACATCATTTCCCTGCGTATTATATCTCCTAGCATTGTGAATCACTGCTTCAGAGGCCTACTCCTTTTTTTTTTTTTTTCCTTTCTTGAATGTTTATTGAATGACATCAACTTCTTATTATCTTTTGCCTAAGATGCATAATTATATTGGCTGCTTGAAATCAACTTCAAGTTGTGAGCATGAATATTTGTAACTTTCATGGAAAGTGTTTTCTAATGTTATAGTGGCTCTGCTGCTATATACGGACATATTTGTCGGCTTCATGTTCTTGGGGATTACTGGATGAAAACTTGTTATCTTTGATGATATTACCGAGCAGCCTCTAATATTTTTCCTGCAACAATTATATGTATGGATATATTCCAGGAAATCATCGTAGAGAAAATTCGAGTGAAGATTTTGATTATGACCCTGAGAGAATATTTTATGCTACATTTGGGAAACACGGCTTCAGAACTTCAGGGAATGGATTTGATTGGACAGAAAATACGGGCTGGACTAACCATAGATTCGACGAACACGATGCTAAAAGTAGGACAGAATCTCATACATTCTTTGTAGGATCATGTGCTGATAGGAAAATCCTTGGTTTACCAACAGCTGGTCGTTTGAGCATTGAAGATGTTAAGGCTGCGTAAGAACTTCATTCTTGCTTATTGTAGTCACCTCATAGTTAAATTTTATACAGTAAAAGTTATGTGACAATTTGATGGTTAATGCAGCTTCCGCTCGTCTGCTTTGAAGTGGCACCCTGACAGGCATCAAGGTCCTTCACGGGTTAGTTATTCTTCTGTAATTAAATGCTATTTCTGTCATCTTGGTGGTATCTTTGTGGATGTGTGATGCATTTTGTGTCGAGATAGGGACACGGTGGATATGCAATTCGTTTCGTTTTGGTTCTCTATTTCACGAGCTGTATGGATTTTTGCGAATGCTCCATGCTTTGTTCAAAATATTAGGCCAAATGTCTGCCAATTTCTCCAGTTATGAGCAGAATCGAGGATTATAGTCATGTACTTTGCATGCGTTCAGATTGTAGTATTAGTTTTCGCTTGACATTATGATTTTGATTTTTACAGGAAAGTGCAGCAGAGAAGTTCAAGGATTGTGTGACTGCCTACAACTCACTCTGCACTACACTCTCTACGACTTAGCAAGTTAGCATTCACAGGCACAGCCCCAAGTATCCTGATTTGTTAAAAAGGTTGAATAAGATATGTACTCATAATCGAATCTGCTTCGTTTTCTTTTTGGTTTTTTTAGTTTCTCCTTCACTGTTTTATTATTTATTAACAGATGTATCAATGAACTTTTCGTCATACTTTATGTCACAGTGTGAAGCCATCTACTAGCACTGGCTTTTTTTGCTGTACTGCTATTTTATCGACCGCTTTTCTTTTGACGTAATATTTTCTTGTGGGATATGTCGATTCAAACATTTTTTTTATGGGAAAAGGGTCAAATTGACCCCTCATCTTATGCCCCAAGATCAACTTAGCCCTTTATCTATTTTTTAGTTCATCCATGCCCTTTATTTTCTCAATTAAATCAAAATAAGCCCTCCACCCCCTTAAAATCAAACACATAAGCCACTGTCTCTTGTGAACTTTAGACAATTGAACACTTCCGTCTACGAAGAGAGAAACGGCATTAATGAAAATCTCAATTCTATTACAATTTTTTCTCAAAACCCACTCTTTAAATTCTCCATTCCCAAACAAGAAAATCAAAATAGTTCATATGCTAATAGTTTGTTTCTTCATGGACGTTTCTTTGCAATGTTGTCTTCCACTGACTTGTTTTTATTGTTCATCTAGGGCATGATTACCCTCAATTTTGATGTGGGCATCAGTATAATTTTGTGGTGAATTTGGAGGAAAGAACATAGATGGAAAACTAACCTAATGTTTTATTATTTCCCCTGCAATAATTTTATCATCGGAGCCTATGTTGTACACTTGTACCCAATGGTTTATTATCAAAACTCAAGAACTCATCCATTAATTTCTCCATCGCCTCGTAAAGGTGATAGATATGCTGGAAAAAAAATCATTTAACTCCCGCAAAATAAATACTAACACTGTTTAACTAAACTTGATAGCAGGAGCTTACGTGTTTGATCTTAAGGAAATAGAGGGCATATTTGACTCAATTGACAAATATAAAGGGTATGAATGAACAAAAATATAGATAAAGGACTTATTTGATCCTACGGTATAAGATGAACGTTCAATTTAACCATTTTTACTTTTTTTTTAATTCTAAAAGATAAATGATGAATCGAACACATGACCTCACAATTAGATAGTTGTGCTTGAATGTATTTACAATGGTATTTTCTCTTGTAATACCGATTCACAATAGTTAAGATCACTAATAGAAATTTAATGGAACTGTTCACACCAAAATTTGGCATTGTAACTTAATACTAACATAGACTGGATCAACTAAAAAATTATTTCATTTTATTTTTAAATGTATGAAAGTTGCAGTGCACGTAATGTATTGAAAGATTACAATGCATTCAAAATTTAATTCTCATATGACATACTATCATATAAAGTATTTTATGTATTGAAAGTTTGCTGAGTTAAATTCATGCAAACTAATTTATTATTACAAATATTATGTATTCAAGTGTTGAAAATTTTATAAAAATAAGAAACAAGAGAAAGAAAAAGCTCCACCAACAACTAATTACACAACACATGCTCGGGTGCACCCTTAAAGTGCACATTTTTCTATTACTACCTAACTCTATAGCAAAACCAAAAGTAAGTGATTTTTTTAGTAGTAAAATAAAAAATTGAAAGTGTTTAAAATAAATTAATTTTAGAAGTGTGGAGTGTTTGACTTTTTTTTTTTTTTACTTAATTAATAGTAGGAGAGAATCACGCCTTCATAATCCAAAAACAAGTTTATTTCTCGAAAATAAAATTTAAGCACTCAAAATAATAGTGGCAAACACATTAAAATTAATTTTTCAAAATAAAAGTGTTTCTGCTTACATAGCACAGCTTGCAAACACATCATATAGTGGAGTACAATTTTAGAAGGAAGAATGCTTAAACATTTAAATAATCTTTTTACATATAAAGTACAAATAAAAATAAAATTAAGGGGTGTTCCCCTCCAATCCATCCTGTTCTCATTAAAGGCCACTGAGGCAACCTAAGACTTAATGCAAGAACATCAGAGTATATATAATTATAGACCTTTAATCTTGTAAAAAATGAGTGATCCCTTGATAAAAAAAAAGTACCTCTGTAACACAATAAATCAAATAATACACCAGGGTCCTATGTTACCTCTGCAGTTCACCTAAAACTAAGCAATAAAGTGTGTCCGATTCCAATGTGTTGCAATGTAACCCCATCTGGGAAAAGAATCAGTAAAAGTTATCTGAAAAAATGAACGTACCATCTTCATCACCAGAAGTTGCTAACAACCTCTTGAAGAAAGGATTCATGATCTTGAACTTGACAAAAATACTGGCCAAATTACGGAAACTGAAACGATCCCCCGATCTGATTCTGTCCTTGAGGAGGATTAACCGCGACCCATAAGAGCGATATAATGATTGCAATAAGCCCCGACCAAACGAACACAATAGTAGGCGTTCTTCCTCTCCTTCCCATGAGCCCTTTAGCAAAGGGGTAAAGATGAGCCAAAACCCAAAAGCTAAAGAAAACACCCCCTAACAGTCGACTCCACTGTGGTATCGTGCTGTAAATAGTCCGACTGAATCCCACAGCTATCGCGATCAAGTTCACCATCATGATCACAATAGGTGGAATCATGAGTGAAGTCCACTTGACTATGTACAGATCAGCAAACTCGTCATCTTCGTCATCCCCACCTGATTTTGACGTCAATGTGAAGGATATTTCCACTCCAGCTACGACCTTCAGAAGCCCTTGGAAAACAGCGGCCAAATGTGCACTCGTTCCGCCAATCAACCAAAATTGCTCATTCCTCCACCATTCTTCCAGCTCAATTCCTGACCATTTTACCTCAAGCACAGCTAGAGAGCAGAGGGTTACGGTGATCGTTAGAAGGTAGACTAAGAACGTGACGTTGAGAGTTTGGACGATGAACTGGCCGGAGAAGAGAGAGAGTGCCGGGAGGAAGCAGTACACGATCAAGAAAATCGAAGTGAAGGGATAAATTCCGACATTGAGGTAAGCGATCCTTTGCAAGACCTTCATTTTCGAGCTAGCTAAGAATGCGTTGTTCCGCGAGAAGAAAATCTCAACTGAGCCTGTCGCCCAACGGAGGACCTGATGAAGTCGGTCCGTCAGATTGATCGGGGCGGTCCCGCGAAAGGCGTCCCGTTTCGTTACGCAGTAAATTGACCTCCATCCCCTGTTGTGCATTCTGTATCCTGTAACGACATCTTCCGTAACCGACCCGTAAATCCACCCGACTCGTTGGCCCCACTCGGTCTTCTCCTCATACCAACACGAGATGACGCTGATTGCTTCGGCTACTGTGGAAGCATCTAGAAGATCACGGGGTATGGTGAGAGCACCGGGAGGTCGTCCATTCTTGACCGATGGATGATCGGCTAGAGGCCGGCCTTGGTACTCTGCGACGGGAATGGAATCAAGGAGTAGGTTCGAGTTTCCGAACATCTTCGGACCTAGCGAAAGGTTCATAAATTCGTCATCATCGGAATCGCCCATTCGTAAGGCCTTGTTCTCTTCAGAATTATTAGCAACGGTGACGTGCTTTTTTCTACGGCCAAAGCAGCATCCACAGAAGCCCCGACTATGTTCTTTAGCTCGAGGAGGGTCAAAACCGTAAAGTGCAATCCTCCTGAAGAGACAACCTGTTCCAACGTAAACGGGACCTTGCAGGCCATCAAGAGCTCGCATGTTTCCATCAAAGAAGACCGTGTTTCTATTGGCATAACGATCAGATGGATCGATGCCTTCGAATCTCTGTGGGAATTGGACGTAGCAGATTCGATCGCCTCCTCTGTCCATCATGAAACACATTCCTTCCCTCATGGCTTGAGAGTTGTAAATGTAGTGGTCACAATCGAGGTTGAGAATGAAGGCGCCATTAGACATGATTGCAGAAGCTCGAACTAGAGCGTTCATGGCGCCGGCTTTCTTGTTGTGATCGTATCCCGGTCTCTTTTCACGAGAAACGTAAACAAGCATGGGGAGACGGATATCGACTTCTGTTAAGTTCATCACCCTAGCATCTTCTGATATGCCACAAAGTGGTTCTTCACTTGGAGGCTTCAACATCACCTACATTATTATAACATGGATTTAGTATGCAATTACTAGAGGATGACAATATTTAGATTAAAGAAACAAAAAGGGTTAATTGCATTGGTGAATTTTCAATTACAAAGTAGCCAAAAAAATCACAAACTTTCAATATTTTTCAATTACAACATCGACCATTTTTTTTAATTAATTGCAAAAGTGTCCTACATGAATAAGATCATTGCAAAAGTGGTCCTCTTTTGACCAATTATAGTTCCAACTATGCAAAAGAAAATCTTGTGGGTTCAGTTATGTTATTAAAATGCATACAAAAGAACAATTTTAGAGCATAGGTGCCAAAGTGCAACGAAAATCTTCTCGTGGGATCAATTTTGCAATAAACCCTTTTTAAACAACAATCTGATTGTGTTGTCGATATCATCATCAGATTCACATTAACAAGTCTGTCGCTACCACCCTGGTGAATCGAGAGTGGAATGTGTGATCAGCATAACACCAACTCTTGATTCACAACAATTGTAGCGGTAAAAGGAAAAATATGTGATAGATAAAGGGCAGTTTCATCGAGACAAATCTGGCCGTTTGGTTTGTGGGATAGGATTGGATTAGCTAGGATTGGATTAGAACGATTATCGAAAAACGGATAGACCAGAACAAAAAAATTGGGATTAGAACCAAATTTTCTGAATCGAATTGTACACGAGATAGTCGTTCTAATCTATCCAATGTCATGGTCCTGTGCAATCTCTCAAACCAAGCACGAGATTACCTGGAATTATAAAGACAATCTCAGGCAATCCCTCAAACCAAACGGTATTGACATGCAATTGGATGTGATTGAATTTTTTCTTGAAAGCTGGTAAAAGAATTTTTTATTATCTAAGTTCACGTTGTAATTGAAAATTCACCCAAAACTGATGATTTTTTGTAATTAACCCAAGAAAAAAGAAAAGAAAAGGAAACATATAAAAAAACCTGTATGATTCCAGCATGATCACCCTTAGAGTGATCAGTTGAAGGAGTCAACCAAGTCCCAGGCCAATGAGTTCCATCTGCCATCCAAGTAGCTTTCTTGATCTTGATAGCCTCAAACGGCTCGTCATCTTTCTTCTGCCTCTGTTCCTTCATGGCTTTCAGCTCTTCTCTAGCATGGAAGGCATCAGATCTACGACGAATAGAGTCAGGCAGACTATTGATCCGAACCTTAAACTCATCATACTCA
Source organism: Ballota nigra (assembly GCA_947034835.1). Lineage (NCBI taxonomy): Eukaryota > Viridiplantae > Streptophyta > Magnoliopsida > Lamiales > Lamiaceae > Ballota > Ballota nigra. The sequence goes on from OX344723.1 coordinate 40,282,449, forward strand.
CGTTTCACTCGTCTCCGGTCTTTAACAAAGTCGCTCAGAACCTTGTTCTTGTAAGGATCCTTCTTCAAGTTAAAATAGCTCTCCGGATTCCTAGGCTCAATGTTATGTTTACGACAGAATGGGACCCACAAATTCGCAAAACTTGCAGCCTCCGCCATGGCCTCAAATGTCAAAAGTGCCCCTCCATCATCAGAAACATAGCAAGCAAGCTTTTCAACTGGATAATCAGTTGCTAGAATAGATAGTATGGTGTTGGCTGTAACGAGAGGGGGCTCCTTTTCCGGATCTGCTGTGGAGACGAAGATGTCTATACCGGGAAGATCGGATTTCCCTGTGGGATTGCTCGGTGTTGGTGTTTCGAATTTCTCTTTCAATACGTTAAGATCTGTGGCTCGATTTACAGGGTTTAGCTTTGGTAGTTGATCAAGAATCCAAGAAAATGTGAACCATATTTCACAAACTACAGACATTCCCCAAAGCCAGACAGCATCAGTGTTTGGATGTTGGATTCTCCATGTTAGGAAAAAGCCAAGAACGACCATTCGAATGAGGATTAGAAGCCTAGAAACACATATAATGCTCCATATCAATCAATGAGACAATTCTTCAAAGTTTAAAGGCAATACATACAAATATATCTCAACAATTCACTTCTTGCAAAATAAAGCATAACGTTTCGAAAAAGTAACAATTCTATCCTTCTCCGTCAACAAGTTTATCCCAGAAGCTGATGGAAGAATGGAAGTATGGAAATAATTGCAACCTTTTTAAAACATTATGTTATGTTTTGTTAAAAACGTAAAACAGGATATATTTGTATATTTGCCCAAATTTAAATAACACTCTTGATCATAAACATTTGCCTTAATTGCAGTTTAACCTAGACAATTGGATAATTGCAAATCAAACACCAATTTTAAAAGAAATTGCAATTGAGGTAAATCAAACACCAATATCATCCAATTGTCTAGATTTAACTGAACTTAAGGCTAAGGTCGTGATTTGAAACTCCAACATGGTGTTACTGTAAGAATGAAACGAGAATGAGGTTCGAGTTAATGTACCGATATGGACTAATAATGGCAGCTGGAATCTTGAGTTTACGAGTGAGAGGCCTCCAAGGTTTGCTCACAAGATCGGAAGGCTCAACAACGTGATCATCCTTCCCATTTTCAAACCCTCCCTCCTTGGGCCATATAGCATTCCCATATCCATAAGTACCCTTCGTTTCAAACAACCATCGGTTATGATCAAAATCTCCCGTTTGACTCCTCATCAACCCCGACTTAGTCGACCTCATAATCGACAACCTCCTCTCCATTTTCGACATTCCAGGAGGCGCCGGAAGCTGCGGCAATGTCTGCCAGTTTTCCATCGCCTCATCAGCATCAGTCGTCTTGTACTGCTCCTTGCACCCGGGGCAAATAGCTTCTCCTGATTTCAACACATCAACATAACAATCCCTGCATATCTTGAAGTCACACACACAAGGAAGAATATCCTCTCCCCTCTCATCACTCATCACCTTCCCATCACAACCATTGACCGCGCAAGAAGACCCTTTCGCCCCCGCCATTTGTGGATGGTTCGCATCTGAGTCGATCACCTTGTCCATCAAGTGGGCCCGCGTGATACTATTAAAGCCACCGGTGAATAGCGAACTAGACACGTATTGTTCCTCAACCTTCTGGGAAACGGGGTTGTTAGGCTGGTTATCGGGGGTGGGGGGCATATGGACCGTGTAGTTCATAAAATCGCTACTGCCAAGCTCGCTATCGAGATCATCTCTCGAGTAGTTAACATAACGCCCTGATGAAGTTCTACGAGCAAATGTCACGTGAGGAGGCAATGGCGGCTTGTTCTGTGAATCCATCACATCGGATGATGCAGAGGATAGATTCGATCTACTCGCCTTAAACGATCTGGACGCCATTAAATTACTAGAAATCTAATCTAAAATGTGATCCTGAAAAAAAAAGAAGAATTATAACAAGTTTTAACATCAGATGCTGTAAATATACATTTGATCTACTCTACTTTAAATCAAATGCAGGGTAAAATTTGATCTGAATTTTATGCACACGGAGTGAAATATCATTCAAATCAATAATTGAATTCTGTGAATTAAGCATGAATGTGCTAACGATTTTGGTTCAACACAGATTACGGAGTCAAATTAGAGTCAAACCTTTCAGGATTATCATGGTCCACATAACTTTTCAGAGCATCAGGAAAAAATCTCGTAATCTTACATTTAAATCAATAATACTGAAAGATCAACTTACCAAAAAACAATGATCAGCACTAGCAATCTTCAAGCCAGCATTTTATCACACTCGATTATTCTCTACCATTGATGCTGTCAAATTAGAACAGAGAGATGAACAATTAATTGGATACACCAAAACCAGATTCACACACACACACACATATACACGCAGAGATTGCAGGTAAAAGGAAAAGAGTGGCAAAATGTTATACCTCCGAGAAGGTGAAGACAAACATAAATTAAAAGGAATAACGGTTAAAGGCTCTCCATTTGGCTTTAAATCTCCTCTTCTCTTCTCTGAGATTAATGTAGAGATTTGCTGCCTTTATTATATGATTATATCCCCTCTCTCTCTCTCTCTCTCTCTCTCTATAGGAGACGGTTCACACTTAGCTGGACAAGAATTTTTACTGCGAAAATCTTACTCGTGTTTTTCTCCTGTATTGACTTTCTTCTTCATTTTGTTTTTCCTTTTCTCCGGTTTAATGAAAACGAAATTACTGATTATTACATAAGGGATTCGAAATTAATTATTGTTATCCTTTTTTTCTTCAGTGAGACTCTTTTCACACTCCATACTTAGCCGTGTTTTCCAACATTTAAGAGAAATTATAGAAACAAGATACGCGTAAAGTGGTAATGGAAAATATTTGAATTGATCTACTATTTTATTTTTAATATATGATTAATGTGTAATAAGTGAGATCCCAATTTATTAGTCACTCCAATTATAAGTAGGTGTTTTATCTTTTTCTTCTGTGAAATTAAAAAGTGATATGACAAATTATCTCACCACATTGCATAGTTTTTGCTTTATCATATACTTTCATGATTTGTTGAGAGTTTTGTCAGATTTCTTAATTACAACTCTTAATAAATTTATTAAAGATAGATTGAAATATAAGTGAGTTCTTTATTGGAATTGATTATGTGTATAATGGAGAAATAAAGTGAAAATTAAGTAAAACATCAAATATTTTAAACAAAAAATTCTACCCTAAAACATCATTCATTTTAAATGGGATGGAGTATATAAAAAAAAAATCACGAAAATTAATGAATATTAATATATATTTGAGTGTAGTACAAATGATATAATTGAATTTAGATGATAAAGTGAAGTGATGTGAAAATTAATGAATATTAATATATATTTGAGTGTAGTACAAATGATATAATTGAATATAGATGATAAAGTGAAGTGATGTGATTGAATACAGATAATAAATTGAAATGTGGAAATAAAGAAAAGTAAAAGTGGGTAGGTGAATTTCCAAAAAATAGTATGAGAAGCTTATTGTGGGATGGAGAAAGCAATATTTTCCAAATTGAAATAAGTGTAAAACTGGGGAAAAAGTGCAAAAAAAAAAAAAGCTTGGTTGGAAGGTTTGGAGGGGTGTGGAATAGAATCAAAGTCATAGTGTGTGTTTGGAATTACACTACTATGACTTTGATTGCTTAAAAGTGAGGAATCCACTATACCTCTCAAATATGTGAGGTATGGATATAATTCCATACTCATTTCATTCCTATATGCATTTCATTCCTTACCATTTTACCAAACACCCCCTAAAATATTATCTAATTTTGTATGGGAACGAGATGCTAAAATATCATTTATTTATGAATGGGTTGAGTATTAGTAACAAATATTATGTACTCTTTCATTGGAGGTGATCTCTTGTGCAATATTGCACATGGAATATAAATTCATTTAAAAAAAGAAAAATTACGGGTCAAGTCAGGCCAATTGAATTTTTCAAAAAAAATTGCGCAAAACTAAACATAAAATTTTGCTCCTATACTTGTGTTACTAATAGAGTATGTTACTGTGTGAATACATATGTGTTACTATATCTGAAACAGTGTAGAATTGCGTAAAAACAAAAGTTTAAATTACAAATAAGAGAAACTTGAAAAACACTAAAAAAAATCTCAAAACTATTAGATAATCATAACATCATAATTATTGATTCATGTGTTACTATATGAAAATGGAAGAATTTGAACAATTTAAAAAACTATATGATTAAATAATTCATGTGTTACTAAATCAACAAATGAATGTTACTACAAGAACAAAACAATGTTACTATATGAACTAGTAACACATTTTTGCTCATGCAATAACACTTATTTATCCATACAGTAACACAATTTTTTAGCAAAATAAAAAACAGAATACAAGACGTGAAAAAATTCAATACTAGTGAAAATGAAAAAAACAATAGAATGTTGGGTAAACTCGTAATGAAAACTCGTGTAAAAGAAGAGAAAACTAGATTTAATAAAAACATCATGAGGGCAAGTAGAAGGAATAAAGACTGCTCAAAAATTTCGCCATAAAAGCTTAGAAGAGAAAATAAGGGAAGATTCATTTGAAGTGGATATGGGTCAAAATAAATTTTTGTGTAAAATTTAACATTTGGTGTCATAAGTTTAAAATATTTTATGGTAAAATGTTGGTGGATAATGTAAAAATAAGTAAAAATATGGAGATATAGTAAACATGTAGAGAAAAATCTAATGAATATAATATTTTATTGTAAAATTGTTGATGGAAAGTGTAAGAAAAAAAATGTAAAAAAATATATATAATGAATGTAATATTTTATTGAAAAAATAATTTCAAAAAGAAATTATTAAATTTATAAAGAACATTTATATTAATAAAATTAAAAACTTAAATATGGACAAAAGAATATTTAATATAATGAAGTATTGAAATAAAATAGATGATATTGATTGAGCCAAAATGGAGAGAAGTGATACTAATTTCTTGTTTAGTAAGCGAAACTCGCGCAATAAACATGGGAAATAAATTGATAAGTGGACAAAGAAATTGAATCTCACTCCTATAAAATTTAATTTATAAGTATAAAATTGATACCATCATATGCAGTTATTGATATCATAATATTTTATAATATGATTTTAGTTTATAAATTGAATGATAATTAAAGAATACATATAATAGTATAGATTTGATATATGAACAAAATTTATAGTACGGTTTGGAAAGACATGAAATCCAATCAAATATAATATTGGAATTAAAATATCATTACAGAATATTATTTTTGACCAATTAAAATATATATTAAAGTTTGTAAAATTTTCAAGATTACCTCTCAATAAGTCCATTCTGAAATTCGAATAAATAGTGAAGATATATTCATAATTTACAAACTCTTTTTAATGTTTTGTTTTTTAGGATATGTAATTTGCACGCCTGATTTATATGTATAATTTCAGTAATACTAGTTTTTTAATTTGCCGTTTTTATTTATCTATTTCTAATTAATTATTGTCACGTACACAGCTGCTCACATGATCGCAATGATGCATGCCTAAGATGTACTTAAATTCTCAACATTGGAGCTACATTTTTCTTGGTAGATTATTATCATTAAAGCAGTGGAATAAATTGAGGAGTCGCTTGGTTAATAACTCTTCAATGGTAATGGAAATGAGATTGAAAATTAGTATAATTAGCATGGTTCATGAGGACAGAATCACTATCTCTTCTCCTAAATAAGGTAATCACTACTCCATTTTGATTACTCTATTCTCTTACTACAATCATGTTCTTCAATCACTACCTCATTTTTCCACCAACAACCATTTGTTGTCAACTTCTATTACAAAATTGGGGCATGACACTAGCAATGGTGTCACCATTGTAACACTTCTTCCCCTAACATATCATTTTTCTTATGAGAACATAGATTACCATTGAAGAATTGCTAACCAAGTCCCCCGAACCTCTTCCTTGCATTTCTACGAGTGAAAATTCGGAAAACAGTAGGATTAAGTAACATGAGATATTTGAAAAAAAATAAAAAATCAATGATCACAAATCACAATTAGTATCCAAAAATCAAAATAATTAAAAATAGAGTCGGTGATTTGTTTTGTTGCAAGAAAACATGACCAAAAATGATGATATGCACATGGGAATACGACGTCGGAAATAAGGAAATGCAACCCACGTCCCTTTGCTCCTCAATTGCAATTTCCACGCTATTTCACGTGATTTAAGGAATTCTTTAACATGATATACGCGTACTCTTCCTCCACTACCTCACCTCGCATGCCAATCATATCCCATTAATTTGTACTACTATGTATAAAATTATGTCAAATAATTTTTTTTTTATCTAAAATTATATTTCATCTTAATTTCTCATAAATAAGACCGCTTCATAATTTTTTATTTAAAATGATATTTCGTATCAGTATCCGGGGAATCGAAAATTAAACAAAATAGGGATAGTATATAACATAATCGTAATATTGGAAAAAAGAGTTCACAAAACATACTCGGAATCAATTTAGATCTTTTGTTCTAAGATGCTATTTCAAGTTCCTTTAAAAAAAAAAAAGCTATATCAAGTCGATCAAAAATTAATATTGATAATATAATCATTGTACATGCACCGATAATTAATAGCCCATAACATAACTTCATGTAATAATTGGAGCACAATAATTCTTGTAGTAGTTCGTCGGTCACCAATAAAATATATAAATTCAATATTTATAATTGTTCAAAATTAAAGAGTAATAAATATTTAATGAATAAAGCAACCTCACAAGATCCATATACATTCTCTCTGCTTTAAGTTTTAGTCCTACGTACACAAAGAATGAGGATATATAGTTGTAACATTACGACTAACAATTACACAAGGTGATCAAAAGAAAAGGTAAAAACACGAGAAAAGAAAATAGAAAAGAAAATTTCATGTGGTACTGAAAATCAAGACGAGGGTACTGGACTAGTACTATTAGGACGCCTGCATTCACAAGTGCATATGCTTCTCGATTCTTTTACCACGCGCTGTGCTCTCCGTGACTGAAGCTTTATGTTAACCAACTTGCCTGCTATCTGTTCACAGTACAAAGGAATAATAAGAATATTTCATAAAACCCCCTGAATTTAACGATGACTAGCAGAACGAAATGTTGTTTAAAGTCGAACATATGAAAAGTTTGGGCAACATATGATCACATCAGGCAAGACTATACACGGTCCTACTATTTCCACAATTACAATAACAAGTGATAGTTGGAGGTAACTGATACCAAAACAATCGCGTATTTAACACCAGAAGAGAAAATGAGTACCATAATGATAGTTTAGAAACTTTTGTAATCTTTCTCATTACATCCAAGAAAATGAACAAGTTTCGATGGATGGATTCTTGTGGACTTTCAGGTTTTAAGGCAAAGTTTGATCACTTTCTCGATTATATTTTATTTATAAGATGGAGTATTGTGTGAGACATAGATCTCCATCTTAATATTTGGGTTGTACTTGGTTTGAAGTATGATTGGGTTGGAGCCTCCATAAACCCATGGGTCATAATATTATACTAATGGGATCTGTCTCCATATTGGGTCGAAGTATGATTATCCCATACAAGTTTTTGTCAAATATCATTGATCCGCATAACATTAAGGCATCATCATTTAGCATGGGAATTCTTAAGAAGACATTTATTCGTAAAAAAGTAACAGGCACAGCAGATAAAAAGATGGGACCACATACCATTTTCCAAACTAGGTCCTCTGGACCCATCGGTAGTGCAGGATGAGAATATAGAAAATGCCTCGAGTACTGAAATAAGTACAAAATAGTTAAATTGCATGTTGCCCCAAATAAAGCTAGAACAAAGCTTTAGGAATCAATTAAAGTAAACTATTTATATAAAGGGAGATAATGCATAACTATGAGAACATTGAAATGCGTTGAAACATGCTCCAAGTCAAAGATGATTTACTAAAGAATTGGGTCATGCACATACCTTAGCTAAATTTATTTGCTTCTCCTTAATTTGAGAGGGAGAAATACTTCTTAAAAGAGATAAGAGCCTTCCTGGTTGCACGGCATCACTAGAAGAGACAAATACAGCTATCTGTTACAAAACAATGGCCTCAGTCACCAAAAACTGTTTGTAGTTACAGCTATATACAACATCATCTGGAGCACTTGCTACACAATAAAATTTTAAAATCATTTGACCAACATTAAATACTTAAAAATTGAAAAAGGTTTAAATACTGTTTGATAACTCATCTTGATTTTGTCCACACAAATGTGTTTTCAATCAACTCCATTACCATTTTAAGAAGATATAGTGAACATTTTGCATGGTTAACCCACGAAAGAAGAAGGCATATATACATATGTATACCTTGCGATAATCAAGTATTCCTTCAAACGGAAGCTCCAGCTCATCACTAACTATTACAGGGATGCACCCGCTGACTATAGCGTCAAACAATCTAGCAGATGAAGGGGTATCCCCTGCTGGATTAAGGCAAAAGATAGACCTGATGAACAAGGAACAATGAAAATACATCAGAAAACTCTCTTATATCAACCCTAAAGCTGAAATTATTGCAAGTATGCAGCTAAAATTCACTTTCGCATGCCAATCTGAGCAGCATTTTTTCCTCCTTCCCCTGCAGAGCCCTCCTCTATAATCACATCCTTGGCTCCATTAAGTTCTGCCCCAAGTTTGGCACGAATTTTACCGCCCTGAAAGGAAAAATATTTATTCATTTCATTTTCCAGAGCACCACTTGCATAAGCCCCTTTAGTACCAAATTAAAGTACTGAACCCTTATATCTAATTAATTTGAGAAAATTTACATGTTAATCTAGAATTAAATCTTACAGCATTTCTTTTCAGCCTTCCACGAAAAAATAGAAGTGTACTTCGCTTTGACTCTGAAACACATTTGGAATCACACAAATCGACATTGGGAACATATGGAAGTATCAGGTCTTTCTCGAGGTAAACTTGCCCAGGCTTATACCTGAATTGTCAAAATAGTCATATATCAGCTTCTACATGTCTACAACTAAACCCTATATTTGGATCACTGACTAATCTTAAGGCAAAATGTACCAGTTCCCAGTTGAGTCCATATCTGGAAGCAGCCAGATTGCTTTCTTCATAAACTTCCGAACGGATTTAAAGGACCAAGGATGGTGAACTGGCAAGATATGATCTCTACCCTCAGACCTCTTCCAGGCTGGTTGGTCTGTAACCCACTTCAGCACATCCTACATTGGCAAAACATAGAATGGATCTTAATCTCAAACAAGTAATACATGTTTACAAGTCTTAATAAAAGAGTTTCAGACCAAGAGCAGCCTGATGAGAAGAACATACAATAGGAAGGCACAGGTTATAATTTTGTAAGTCCTGGTCCAAAAACTTCAATTGAACCAAATTCAAGGCTGCTAGATTAGGATATAAAACACTCTGATATAATATGATCAAGTCAACACGCTGTGGAACACCACACTGGCTTTTTTCATGAATCATGAACTACTCTGACCTCGTCTGGTGCCAGAAAGAATGCCATCAATAAAAAAAGTATATAAATATAGTATACTTGCTTGAAAATGTCATCCTGTGATGGGCACCTTGTACCTCATGATCTAACAAGAGATATCATCTAGCATATAAACCAGTCCAACAAGAAAAAAGAAAGCAACAGCAGCAGATGGACTAGTAACACACAACTAGGTTTTAGATTACAATTGAGGACTAACTTCCTCACTCAGCAATTTAGTTGTCTTAAGAAATGAAATAAGTTGCTCCAGAACCTATGCAGCTAGAGAAGTGAATCATCTTCTAACATTACACATCGCATTAAAAGTCTCCATAGGTTCCGACAATAAAAGAAACTGAAACATAAACATTTGCATGATGGTATGCTCTAGAATTTTTAGGAGAGAAAATTAAAAATTCATTTCACATAAACATTTTAAAAAGCATGAAGTAGCTAGCTCTAAAAAGCGATGCATTCACGAATAGGCAAATATAGCAAATAAAAGGGAAGAGCCATGGGAACGCACTCACACCCTATATAGGGCCTTGCATTGTTGTTTCTCCATCAAGAAAAAGCTAATTGTGGTGAAGAATGGAATGTAGAACAAATCAGCCTCTTCCTGCTTGTGAACTCTCAGCACATTTTTCAATAACCTCTCGGACTCTGGTGCTATCAAATCCGCCCATAACCAATAATCTATGGAATGCTGCAACACAGAATGATAAATGAACATAATGCATAAGCATAACAAAAATAGAAGATAGATGAGAATTATGTACATGGAACTGAAATTGATGAAACATATACAGAGCTAACTTATACGATTCGTTTTGAAATGTTTAATTAGCAACTCACTTGCTCAATTAATCGATGAACAGGACTTCCATTGGAAGTGAGATTAACAGTCTCTCTATATGTACTCTGAAACAACCAAAGCAAATCGTAGGTAAATTTTGAAGGCATGTCATACACATAAACCCTAATCGGTGAACCAAACAAGCTTTCGCCTCCATAGAAACGCTTCTCCTCTTCTTGCGACATCAAATCGTCCAACCTCTTCACATCATTTTCTGTAGCCTCGCCTCGAACAGTGTCGTCCGGAATTCTGGAGGGAGATTTGGATTTGTGATTGATTAGAAATTTTTCAAGTGAGGAAACAAAAGAATAATCGACGTTAGGGTTTTGAGCCGCCTGGATTGTGCTAGGGTGGAGAGTGGCGGAAGGAGAAGAGGAGGACGAGAAGATGTAGAAGACGAGAGAGAGGAAGATGAGAGCGAAAGTGAAGAGAATAAGCGGAGATCGCTGAGATTTAGGGGCGCCGGAGGAGGAGGAGTAGTGTCTTCCGGCCATTTTCCGGTGGCTCAATCGCGCGGAAACTGCCACGGTATTTTCAGTGTCGTTTTATTGTTTAGGACGAGTTATTAGTAACTGTCGCTAATTATTTTTCATCTGCCTGAAAATAGATGTGCAACAGCAGATGCTTATGAAAAATCTCTTTTACCTTACAAAAAATAATTTACAAATAAACTATAGTATTTTGCAAAAATACTTTGATCAAAGTGAATTCCTTTTCATTTTTGGCTTTACTTCATTTTTTTTACCACACATTTCGATTAGGAATTCAAATAAGGTCGCGGCTAATAACACTCGGACTTTTGCTCATCACACCGATTGCTCTTCACATTCGATCCTATTTTTTTCATTTTACTCAAAACACCCGTAATATATTGTCTATTTTACCCCTCAACTTAAAATTTAATATTTTCATACACCCAAATAAACCCACACACCCAAATAAAAAAAAAAAAAACCCACACCAAAAATGCAGAGCAAACTCATGCACCCACACCTAAATCGCAGAGCAAACTCACGCATCAGAGCACTCACGCACACAGAAGACTGGAACAAGAAAAAAATGCAGAACACTCACGCAGGCTAATGTTTGACCAACAGTGACCGAACTTTATTGATAAAGTTTGGCAAACATTGACCGAACTTTATCTATAATGTTTGGCCAACATTGGCCTAACTTTATTCATAATGTTTGGTCAACACTGCCCGAACATTTACTATTGTGTTTAGCCAACTCTGGCCAAACATAATGATAAATGTTCGGCTCTGGTTTGCCAAACATGCGCGATTTTCAGAATTCTTAAACCTCAAAACCGCGATCATAACTCGAGTAATACAACTTTTAAACCCTAAATATTATTCTCTAAATAGATTTATACAATAACACATATCATATAGAACAATAAATTAATAGAAAACTTACATTACATGTATTTATAGAAGTGTATTCTTCCTCCATGGCATCTATCATGAGTATTGATTTAAGTGGGTGCGTGAAGAATGAAGAAGAAAGAGTTTGGATGTGGGGGGTAAAAAAAGTCACGGTCAACAAGAAAAAAATTGGATTGGGTGTATTGAGCAAAACCTAAATTTTATGTTTTAATATATTATAAGTGATAAAGGGTATAATAGTCTAATTACATTGGACTATTTTAGTAAAAAAAAAAATCGGGTTTAAAGAGTAAAAGTTCGGGTGTTATTAGCCGCGGCCATCAAATAATAATAAAATATAAATTTGATCACACCGACTACAATTAAATGAGGTTCATTTTGGTCTATTATTAAAATACCTAATTCATATACATAACAACCAATTAACTGGATACATTTTCCATAACATAAATTCCAAAATTTCCAACTCCACTACAAAAATTATAACCACCCTAAAGCTGCTACTCCAATTATCAAATAATTTATACAATATTCCTGTTTAGACTTCATTTAAAATTCATGTTCAAACCCTTTAATCAAACCCAATTCATTCCAATTTACCATTACTCCAGTCTCAACAAATCTTAACATGTATTCTAGATAGTTTCATTCCAATTTACCATTACTCCAGTCTCAACAAATCTTAACATGTATTCTAGATAGTCATCCAATGTGTATCATCCACCCAAATAAAACATTTAAAAAGAAAAAAAAAATTAACAGTGGTATATGGTCTTCAATCAGTATCAGATGTATCAACCCAGGCTAAACACAAACAATGTTGGAAGTAAACAGCTCAAAAGGAGATGAGATCATCTTTAGGTGGCTGTTGTTTCTTTGAATCTTGTCCAGCTTCCGATGAGCCGCCGCCGCCGCTTTTCTTACCAAAAATCATCTCATCAAGATCATCCATCATTTCGTCATTGTTCCCTCCTTGGCTTCTGGTTGGTTTTCTGACAAGGGACTCTTCTTTCGTGCTTCGAGGTGAATCATCGGGTTCCACAGCAACAGGAATCATGGCAGGCTCCGGCTCCTGTGGCATCACTGGGGGAGTTTTTATCTCTTCGTATTTGGACAGAACTTTTTGGATCTCATCGTTTACATTCAGTGCTTCGAAAAGTACAGCCTCGTTATCTTCAGATGTTTCGATGATTCTTTGAACAGTGTTCCGAGACTGGCGGCATTGCTGGAAAAGAGTGGTGGTTAGCTCATCCTGCAAAAAAATTGAGACATGGAACACAATAAATAATTAGGATTAAATATTATGAAACAAGACAGCAAGAAAATAGAGAAAATCCAACATTAGAGGACGATCAGCTCTCTGTCCCTAGTGCCCCCACACCCTTGTCTTTCCCCTAAAATAAATCGTACCAAACTACTTAGGACTTTTAATGTAGAGCCAACAACTTCAGAATCTAATTTTCCATACCATTTTCACTCAATTGCATTTGGATTAATGGATTCAATTCGAGAGGGGGTTTTGGGGGAAGGATTTCGAGTGACTAAATATAGGGTGGACCTCAATCCTCCACAAAATCACTCAAAAAATAGTTCAAAATCAGAGTAACAATTTTTAGATCCATCTTAAAATTAATGTGTGCAAGCAAACCAATAATTTACGTTATACATTTTGAACCCGTCTCAAAATCATTTTATCTATATGCAGCCTAAAGTAATGCAGTGACAAAATCATTTTATCTAAATGCAGCCTAAAGTAATGCAGTGACTAAAAGTATACTAGTAAATAGCTAATAAGCTAGCTTCTGATCAAACTAATCATCAAAGGATTTTATAAAGAAAAGTTTCAAAATGCAATGGGCATATCTCCTCAAGTTTATTAGTGAAGATGGAATCAATTTAAAGCCAAAAACAATTTCCAGATGATGCAATATGAATTGAGAGTAGGATGACAGACACGAGAGTAACTATGCCCCAACTTTTGACTGGTTTTTCAAGATCTAAGAACATGATTACCATCCGAAGCAAATATATAAGATGTTAATTCCGTAAAAGACAGTGAAATGTGTAGAATTTGTATCGTACTGAGTTGGCAACTGGAGAGAAAAATGTGATCATATACACACAACCCAGGATAAGAGGAATTTGAATGATAAAATTGACATGCAAATACAAAACAGCAATACTACCTGCAGAACATCCTGCTGTGGGGAAGAGGTTAAAACGGTGCCAAGAAGCTCAATACTGTTTCTCGCCACGTCAAATGCTTCCTTTATTTGTTCAGCTGAAAAGTTTTGTGCAGGCATATCATAAGGGATCTGTTGTGAAAGTGTGGCATTTGGTTGTGAAGCTTCCACAGATCTTGCAGGAGTGAAAATTGGAGCAAGACTCTCATCATCGCGACCAGGGAACCTCACTCCTCTTGATTTCAAACTCTAAGAGCAAGTAAGTATAAATAAAACATATCAAAATGGGAAAATGGTGTAAAATATTCTGAAGATATAGAAACCATAGTTTTTAAAGGCGCAAGAGGGGTCCTAGTGCCCGAGGCGCAAGGCGCGCGCCTCTTGTCCTTTATATTCCTAAACACTTTTCACACATATCTTCTATAGAAAACCATATCAAACCAATAATACTACCACAAAGTCAATAGATTAACATAATAACACAATGTAGTCATGAAATTAGAACTAAAGTAGTGATATTATACTTCATTCACACACAATGACACAAAAACCATCAAATATTAATAAAACAGTAACTATATTAGTATAGTAATCTAGTTACTTGTCCTCATCAAATTCAAAACCCTCCTCCTCATCATCACCAAATTAATCATCATCAATATATTCCTCTTCCTCGAATTCATAGTCGTCTTCATTATCATCTTCATCTCTAAGTTTTAAAGATGAGTCTTTTAAGTTCTTCCTCTTGCCCTTGCTCTAATCCACTTGTTTGCCTCTGTCCATACATTTATGTGGCCTAGCACTTAGGAGATTTGGATATTTGAAACTGTAACCCTAGGTCTCATGGAGTGTTATTTTAGACTTTAAAAAAATGGGTAATTAACAAAAGTGCTAATATCTTTAATAAAAACACCTAAAGGTGCTAGTATCTATAATAAAAAGACCTAAAAATGCTACTACTACTTAAAAAAATAGACCTGAAACATGTTTGACCATGAGGCGCGCCTAGTCGCCTCAAGAAAGGCGCAAAAGGCGCACTAAGGCGCGCGCCTGGTGATCAGCGCCTCATTTTACTCCAGTGAGGCGCTAAAACTATAGCCTCAAGCGAGGCGCGCCTTTTAAAACTATGAGAAACATCATATGAAGAAAATATAATTGAAAGACAAAAAGCAAACATAATCTGAACTCAGGGGATGCTTGGTTTGGAGTAAAAGCAAGTATAAATAAAACATAACAAAATGGGAAAATGGTGTAAAATATTCTGAAGATATAGAAACATCATATGAAGAAAATATAATTGAAAGACAAAAGGCAAACATAATCTGAACTCAGGGGATGCTTGGTTTGGAAGTATAGAGCTAAGGAATGGAAAATGAATGAGGAATTCATGTTTGATGTATGGGTATCATTCCCAACTTTGCACTTTGATACCTCAAAACTAAGAAATTCGCCATTTTTCAGGGGATGCTTGATGAAATTTGTAAGGAATGGGAAGGGTACATAATCAAAGCAATACCTCTCAAATAGGTGAGGAATGAGGGGATTCCTTTGTTTTTTGGAATCAAAGTCAAAGAAGAGTAATTTCAAACACACACTATGACTTTGATTCCTATTTCGTCACCATCTAAACCCTCCAACCAATGGTTTCATTCCATTACCCAAATATACATAAACTAATTTATTTTCCTATTTCTATTAAAAAAATAAAAAAAAAATTTATTTCAAATTTGATTCCACTCATAAAGAAAATTGGACTAAGCAAACAAAATCAAAGGTTATGATAGTCTGGTCCACAAAGACAACATCAGCATTATTAAGGGGTGTTTGCAAACCATACAAAATGGGAGAGTATCACTTATTTCCAAAAGCTATTAGAATGAACTTTACAAAAGAAGTGATTCTAGAGGCAGTTACTTGCATTTGCAACATACCCTTACTCATTGATTGGGTTACTGCAAGGAACATAAAAAACAATGGACCAACTACATTAGAGAAGTACCTTATAAGTTTCTTCATAAACAGGCAAGTAGCGAAGCTCATTGGAGGACTCTCCCCAAGCTTCAATTAATATCAGAGCCTTATTCCGGTTATTGACCACAGTCTGTGGGTCGTCAATCAGCTTCACCATCTCATCCAGTACCCTCTCAGCAGCAACCTCAGAGAAAGCCTTCTCACAGTTCTTCACGACAGTTTCAAGCAACACGAGGGCCAAGTACTGAATCCTAGGGCTCTTAAGGATGATCCTTTTCTTAATTCCCCTAATCAATTCAACACTGCTGATCTTGTCCTGGTTGATCATATCACAAAGCTCGAGGTTGGTCGCCCAATCAGGCTCATCGAGTGTTTCAGCTGTGGCTTCCTCAACAACCTTGTCTGCCTGATTTGGACCTTGGAAAAATTCCTTCATCTTAAAACTCACTGAGGTCATACCGGCAGTAATTTTTTGTCCCACCTCTGAACCTCCGATTTTCAAGCGCTCACCAAGAGCAGTGACTTTATCCATCAAATTGTCACTCATCTTTCAATTAATACTGCAGTAAATCCTGATATAATTTAAATATATTTAAACCCTTTGCAGTTTGAACTGAACTGTAAAAATGGTCAATTGTATACACCTACTTGCTCCATCTTTCTCACAAAAGATTTATACAATCAGAAATACCCCTCTAATACTTCCAAAAACTAATACTAATATCAGACCCAAAAAAAAAAAAAAAAAACCAAACCTAGAAAAATACACTTTCCGATCAATAAACCAGTAGTTGAATTCAAAATCAAATATACTCCAGCAACACTTATCACGCCTTACTCTATCAAACAATAAAGTAAAACCAAAATATCAATTTTCCTAAGGTTCAATACCATAAAAAACATTAAAAAAAAAGGACAAAAAATATTCCTGAATATAGTCTCTGACTTGTTCCACAAAATGACGAACAAGAAATAATACACAAATTAATATCAAAAGCACTATTAGTAACCAATTAAATGCAAAATTCTCCCCCAAACGATGAATAAAAGTAGATAAATCAACAAATAAAGCTTCAGATCGAAACGGGGTTAAAATGAGTACCTTAGAATTAAAGGCGAGAAAGCTTGGAGAAGAAGATTACTAAATAGAAAGGAGAGTTTGAGTGTAGTTAAAGAAATGAGACGACTCTCTCAGTCTCAAGGTTCAACACCGTAAATTTATAGAAAAATTAACGAAAATATTCCCGAATAAAGTGCCTTCCTAACACACCGTCAAACTATTCCAAAGAAATGATTTACTTAACAAAACATACTCATATTAACTAAATAGAATCTTATCACTAACCAATTTAATTGCGAATTTCAGCACCGACGATGAATCAAAAATTAAATAAATTCAAAAATTAACAAAAAAGAAGAAAAAGAGTACTATCACTAGCCAATTAATTGCAAAATTCAGCACCGATGACGAATCAGAAAATAAATAAACAACATATGAATTTTGCAGATCGAGAAAGAGGGTAAAAATGAATACCTTGGAATTAAAGGCCAAAAAGCTTGTTGAGGAAGACTTAGACTGGTAATATGAGAGAATTTAGCGTGTAGTTTGAGAAATAAGACGACTGACTCTGTTCAGAGTCCAACGGGAGACCTTTTAAAGTGTTTTTTTTTTTTTCTTTTTTTATACAGCGGACTTTTCCAAGAGCTGTTCGACCCCCTACTTTTATTCTACACTGCGGTACATGAAAAATAGGTTTGTTGTTTTTTTTACGATTAATAAAAAAATTGATATAATATGTAAGAAGTAAAAATATTGTATTACATCAAGCACAAAATAAATTATTTTAAAAATATTATGTGTGTATATTGAAAAATATAGATTAAAGTTTATTATTTTCATTATAGAAAACATAACTATTTTTCGTGGACGGTTCAATAAGGCAGTCAAACCTATATTTTGTGAACGGAGGGAGTAATTTAAAAAAAAAAATACTCATTTTTATAAGAATAAAATATTGTGTACCCAAACATTAAATATTTTCAACCAATTTTAAAACAAATAACTAAATTACCTTTCTCATAAAAAATAATTTTTACTAATGTGGCCCGCACACCCAAAACTCTACCTCTCGAATTATTATTATTTAAATACATATAAATAATTAAATTATTAATATTTACATAGTAACTTTAGAATTAGTGTTTTTTTTTTCCAATATTTCATTAGTTAATGCTAATTTTTTTAACTTTAAACTAATTAATAGTAAGCACCTAATCAATTTTTAGATAAAAAAAAATCTCATAATATATAAATTTTAATAATAAATGTGAAGGGGTTTAAAAAATTATAAAAGGAAAGAGTATGAAGGGATGGCTTGGAAGGGTTGGGGAGTGAGATTTGAGGGTATTTAAGAAATAAAAAGGTGATGGGTAAAAACATTTTATTTTATGTTGTTGGAATTTTTTATTTATTTATGAAATTGGGTATATTTATCTAATGTCAGATTTAAATTATCTATTGTTCGAAAATATCACATATCTACGTGTGGACACTAACTTATATTATCACAACTAGATGAGTACCTCGCATTTTATGCGGGTTGTTCAAAAAATTAATTAAAAAATTTATATTTTATTAACACATCACATTATTCAATATTATAACATTATATAATACAATTTATTTAAAAATATGATTTAGTCAAAATGAAATTAAAAAAAAAAATCATAGATAATCTTAAAAATTTTCTTGAAAATCTTCACCCGTCAATTTGCAACACGTAGAAAATAAACATAAGATTGTCAAGATAGAGGAAGAGAGAAAGAAAGTAGAGTTTATATGAAAAACTATATCTTTAAAAATAAAGTAATCGATAAATATTAGCAATTAGACATTTATGTGTGGACAAATAATCTACACTAAAATATTGTGAAAAGATAAAAACAAAGAAGGAATAAGAAAAAATATAGAGTTTAGAATAATAAAATTACAAATAATTAAGAGTCTTTTAGAAGAAAGATATATATATATATATATATATATATATATATATATATTTAACTCAAATTGTATATAATAAATATTTAAATTCCATAACGATTCATAGTTAGCTTAATTGGTAAACATAATACAAAATACTCATGAGGTCATTGGTTCAAATCCAACTAAAACCAAAAAAATTTATTAGACTTCTTCTTATGCAAGGTCACAATGCCACATGAATGACATATAGGATAAAGTGACGCGCAATCATGCCATGTAAGACTTGACACATAAGCGAAATGCACCAGAAATCGACACATAAGCAAAACGCACCAGAAATCGACACATCAGCAAAAGAAACCCCCTATTAGTATAATAGGAGATAATGTGATACACATAGGCATAGGGTCAATTATATTTTTAATTAATTATTTATATTAATTTATGTGTTATTAATATATTCACGGTGAATATATAAATATGTGTTACTATGCCTATGAGTTCATTTCTGATCTATTGCTACTGGGAAACAATTTTATGCTTTAAAACTAAATATTTCAATCATTCTCTATTTACATTATATTTTTTAATATACTTTTTAGTAGTAAACTAAACTTCATTCAATAGAATAGAACAAATTAATATACCCTCAATTTTACATCTTTTACTATTAATAAATATTTTTTTCAATTAAACTTTATATTATTCTATGTAGACCATTTAAATCTTAAAGGAGGGACTATATTTTATTTATTTTTCTATTGAGATACGAAATAGATATGAGGGTTCATTCGAGAAATGTAATTTACATGTTTTTGACCTTAGTGTGGATAAAACACGTCAATTCTGATTTTAACATTTAATGTAAGAGGATCGATATGTTTGATTTGGAATAATAAAATTAAATTTGGATTTTTAAAATTCTAATTTGACTTTATTGTTTGCCTAAATATCAGTGAGAGTTAATATGATTTTATGTGGCTAGGGTTAGACAAAAACACTAAATAAATGTTTAATAGGAAACATTAAATGTCATGATTGATATTTAATGGAAATGATTAGCTATGAATGCATTGAAGATGATGAACAATAACAATAATTACAAAGAGATTTGTCAGGGTTTAGGGCCCTAGACTTAAATGGAATTTTTTTGTATATATTTCACTAACTCTTAGCGCTTTAATTGGCGCTATTTATAGAGTACATATGGGTGTACAATGGGGAAATAGCCATGAATGAGGAGTAGGGGTGTAAATGTGCCGACTCGCGAGCTACTCGTGCTCGACTCGTAAATTTTTTGAAATTGGCTCGAAGCTAATCGAGCTCGAGCTCGAGCTTCTCTATTAGTTTTATTAATTACTTATACTATATATAATAATTATAAAATAAATATATATAAAAACTGTACGCTTACGTTCTTATAACTTCCAAGATTTGAATGAAAATCATGTCTCACGAGTCACAACCCACGAAATAATTAATTTTTTTTTTTGGGAATATTTGTCCATTTGAAAATATTTTTCAATTTTTTCGATTTTAATGAATATTATTGTATTTGTGGACTTTGAGTTGTTTAAATTATCAAGTGTATTTGATATGTAAGATTTAGACAAAAAAAAGGCTAAAATACATTTTACACTTTATTTTTGTAAAAATAGTAAAGTTATCGAGTCGAGCTCGAGTTTATCGAGTTTTTGGACGAGTCGAGCTCGAGCTAAAAAAATTACGCTCGATCGAGTTTGAGTCGAGTTTTGAGCTTCGAGTATTGCATTCGAATCGAGTTCGAGCTCAGCACTACTCGTCTCGACTCAACTCATTTACACCCCTAGTCGTGACTCGTGATCTCCTACAACATATTTGTCCTTCGGATGCACTATTGTAACCAATTGGGTCTTGATAGCTAGGACGACACTGGAGTGTTGTCGTCCTTATTCCCTTTTCGTGGGACTCGGGCAACTCATTTCCTTATTGAGGGTGGTATTGTATGCTCTTTCCCCTTAATCTTTTAAAAATAATGTTAGTCAGCGTACTATGGCCGCACTCTCATTGTTGTTAGATAGTGGTCGGACGAATTTGGGTGTCAGTCCGTGTCCGACCACCGAGCTCGCATAGTAATCAAGAGGAGGTCGGACTTTTGTGAGGGTATTTACCAACTTGTTGGGTGTATGAGCGGAGAGTTTTAGTGATCATACAAAGAGTGATGGGGTGATTGACCATCTCGCGTGGTATGACCGACCATCTTGGGGTGGACTGATCGACCCTTTGACATGGTCCTTCCCAGAAAGTTTGTTCATCATTTAGTGCATATATTTACCCTCATGATAAATATGGTCACAACAAATTCTAATTTGAAATTTTAGAATCAAAATGTTAAAAGGTAAAGTTTTTATATGTAATTCAAGAATTACATATTAAAATGATATACTATTTTCACTGAAAAATAAAGGAATTATTACATACAGGTTCAAGGTTTCTATAGTATCTAGTCTTTAGTTCTAAAACTTTTCTAAAATACATTATGGTTCAATATTTGGGTCCCACTAAATAAAAATATCAGCTCTCCCACTTCCCCAAACCACACCCCACGCGTACCACCCTCCCCCTCCCCACCCCCCCACACAAACAACAAAATCTCACTCATCTCTTCTCTCTCTCTCTCATTTTCTCTTTTTCATTTCTCTCTCCACCCTCTCTCTCTCTAACCCTCTCTGCAGATAATGACCCCCTTCTCTCTACAAATAATTCACGCCACCACGCCCCACCGCCACTACGCCCCACAGCCGGCCTCGCCATCCACCACCACCAAGATCTCCACCCAGCGACACCGTCCATCGCCCCACGCTCTCATCCGCTAGTCGGCCCTTAGGCGGCGAGACTCCACCTCTAAAAGTCCGCTACTGTCTTCTTCCAGTTCTGCCGCTACCGAGCCCAGATCCGCCACTCACTACCGACGTCGACCATAGAAGAGATAAGTTTTGGGGGGTTTTATTTTCTTTAATCCTTTTTTGATTTTTTGTGCAATTATCTCCCGATTTGAGAGTGCGTCGTCTACCGTAGATCGGTGGGAGGAAGGTGGAGTGAAAGATGTGCCGCCCATAAAATCTGGTCGATTTGGTGCAGTGTGTGCATGGGGTGTGTGTGATTTTTTGGGGTGGGGTGAGTGCGTGTGTGCCCTTTTTTGTGTGGGGTGCGTGTGATTTGAGGGGTGGGGTGGGTGCTTGTGTGCTGATATGCTGTATGTGGTGTTTCAATGCTGAAGATTCCTCTATTAAAGACTAATTTGTGTGTGAGGGTGTCTCAATGTTGAAGATGAACATGAGTTGTGTGTATGTATACAATATTTGGTCTAAGTTTAGTACTATTTTACCTAATTTGATTCTATTTTGGAATAGTTAGATGTTGTTTTGTGTGAAATTAATATGAACTCTGTGTGTGTGATGTGTGCATTTTTTAGGAGAGGAATGATTGTGATTTCTTTTTTCTTTTTTACGACTATGAAGATTTGAAGAAGAAGAAGACGATCTTGTGCATTTTTTCTTTTTTATGCACCAAGCATTTTTTTTTTTTCAGATTTTGATATGAAAGAGTAGATGATCTTTGAGGAAGGTACCTAATTGAGAGAAAGTACGAAGATGAAGATTTGAAGAAGAAGAAGAAGGCCATGTGCATTTTTTTTCTTTTTTTAATGCACTCTTGAATTTTTGTGCAGTGTATTAAATTTATAAATTTCTAATATAAATATATAATTTAAAATTTTATATATGCAAATTTTAAATTATTCTGGATATAAATATGTGATTTTGGATATGAACTTCAGTTAATGTGCATATTTTTTTTATATTTTTGCACACCTTTGTGCAGTGTTTAAATTTGAAAATAATTCTTATTTATTTTTTATTTTTAACTTATATTATTGTAATTGCATACTTGAAAATAATTTAAAATCACCAATAATTTTTCGTGTGCAAAATATTATTTGAAATGCACACTTAATAAAAATATGAGATCACCAATATTTTTCATGTGTAAAATATTATTGAAAATGCACAAAAAAATTGAAATCATTAGTAATAATTATCCATACTTATATATAGAGGAAGCAATCTTTGCCTATGTGGCAAAGGTTAAATCTTTATATTTCAAAATCTCTCCTACCTCATGAACTCATATTTCAATATTTGATCTCAACCTTTTGTTTTAAGTCATTTGATCTCAACCTTTGATCCATATTCACTTCTTCTATAAATTTCAATCTTCTACATACATTTCATACTCATCTTTCAATCCCTAATATTTTTCTATTCTTCTTACTTTCTCATCTAATTTTGTTTATATATTTTTTTCAGATTGCAAATATGATTCACAATTGATAGATATATTACGATCGGTGGGTTGGTATTTCCTCATCCATGATGATTTTGCTATGTCAACTATATTAGTCATTTGTTCGATTATTTTTTCATGTTTTGTTATGTGTTTTTATTTACCCGATTTTTTTGCTATGTGTTATTATTTACATTTTTTTTTCCAGATTTGAACGCGGTTAGATCGGACATTTGAAGATATTATTTTTTGAATTCATAATAATCTTCTCCATCTTCAACCATTTTACGGTACTTTCATAATTTGTTTGTAGATCATATTATGTGCATTTTGTAATTCTTATAATTCATAATAACCAATCTATTTCATAATCAATTTTCAATTATTTTTTTCTGCAGATTTTTACATGGTTAGATCAAATGTTTAAAGATAATATTTGGTTGAATTCATATTAATTTATTTCTTCGGATTTTACATTATGTTCATAATCTTGGTGTATATCATATGATGTACATCTTCTAATTTATAATCTACTTATTTTTTTTTCAGATTGGAACACACACAGAATTCGAATACCTAGAAGATTTTAGTTGGAACACAGAGAATTCAAATTGTGTTACTGTAACTAATTTTGATTTTGATTTTGATTAGTGGTTGTATTATCATCATTTTCTAATGAAGTAATTTTAATATTTGGGTTAATTGCAAAAAAAATCACGAACTTTATAGTCTTTATCAATTACAACATGAACTTTTAAAGTTTGCAATTTGATGCACGGACTAATTTATTTTTGCAATTTGATACATGATGTAAATTTTTGAGGTTACTCTATACATGGTGTGAATTTTTGGCGATACTAACACTATGTTGCAGCCAAAGCCGTGACAAAAAACACGTCACACGCCACATCAAATGTCAAATCTAGAAGGAAAAACCTTTTTCTTTTTTAATTTCAAATTTTTTTTATAAAATATTTCTCAAACACATATTAATAATGGTTAAAGATAGTAAAAATATTTTTTTTAAATTCGTATATTATGAAATATTTTCTACATAAACTAAAATACACCAATATTTATGATTTATTATTAAATGTGTTAAGAGCAATATTTTATAAATGAACTTTTTTAAATATTAAAAATAATAAAATTTTGTAGATTTGACATTTGACGTGACATGTGGCGCATCTTTGATGTTGACTCCGACTGCCATGTAAGCGTACATATCGATGGAAATTCACACCGTGTATATAATTGCAATGATAAATTAGTTCGTGCATCGAATTGCAAACTTTAAAAGTTCATGTTGTCATTGATAAATACTATAAAGTTCGTGATTTTTTTTGCAATTAACCCTTAATATTTTTGCAATTATGTATTGCAATTAGATCCATCAATTAAGCAAACTAAATTAATTAACTATTGTAGTTTAGATCCTAAATTTCATCACTAATATTATATCAATCAGTCCTATAATTTTTTTTTTGGTAAATCAATCTGTTGATGACCTTTTTCAATTGAATGTGATTAGTGGTTGTTTTACTCCATGAAGATCATCAAACAAGAACAATGATTATGGGATTTGATTAAATAATGCTCAAGGAATAATTTTGCAAGAGTTTGACTATTTATTGAATTGTTCTCCTCCTTTTTCATGAAAATGAATGGGGTATTTATAGACATACAAAGAGGACATGTGTCACCATCTTGGTGGTTTAACCATTGGATATTTGTCAAGTGTTAGGACACTTGTACAACATCTACACTATTGCTCATTGGATGGATGCCAAGTGTTAAGACACTTGGACCATATCTAGGCTAGTGACTCTTGGAGTTCCCAATGTTGTACTTGGTCTTTGGCACTACTGAAATGCTCTCGACGGTGACCGGTTGCTCGTTTGCACGTCTTCGTTAGATGTCATGGTCCTTTGCATCCCGAGCTGTTCGCTTCTTGCTTGGGATTGTTTTACAATGTTGCTCGCTCCATTACGGACCCGTTCGCCTGAATTGATCTTGGTTTGAGCTGCTCGCACAGCTGTTCTTTGCAAGGCTGCTCGCCTCAATCCTGCTTGCCGCATTAGTTCTTTTCTACAAAACTGTTCGCTCCACGAAGCTGCTAGCTCCTTTACAAAGATGTTCGCCCCACGAAGCTGCTGGCTCCTTTCATTTATTATCCTGTTACCAAGTTTAATAATCTCTTCTGTTTGTTAATTACTTAATTGTTCGCCACCCAACAATTGCCCCCTAGATTGGTCTCGCGTTGGGCATGGATTGATCAATTGAGACCAAGCTATAATCTCTTTGAAAATTGGGCGAGCAAGAAGGAAAAAATGGCTATTCATTCGGGCGAACATTCGAGCGGTCGAGCAAACAAACGAGCATGGGAACATACATGCGCGGCCAGCAGCGAACGCCCTTTCGTGTCGCGACGGTTGGATTCCCGAGGCACGGAATGTGAGGCGTCGCGTCAGTCATGCGCGTCTCCCAATTTGCCCATAGGGGCCTATAGTATTTTGCAAATATTGCATTTTCGCCCCTATTTTATTCTTATAAATAGGCGGTTCCTTCCTCATTTCTTTCTTTTCGGATTTTCGCCATTAAAGCATTCTCAAGCTTTTCTTCTTTGCGATTCTTGCGTACAGATTTCTTCGTGTTTGCTCTAGATTCTTCGTTTTCTAAGGTAATTCGTCTTGCATTTCCTTTAAATTTCAATTTCGTACACTTTCTCTTTCTTTTTCGTATTTCTCGTTACTGCGACTGTAATTCCGGTCGTGGACCGCCGTAGCGCCGCCGTCCTGTAGATGCTGTCGCCATCATAACTCCTCTGTCGGCGTCATTATCCGTATACTACCCCATAACTAGCCAAATTCCTCCATCACTTATTTTAAATGGAGTTTTCCCCCTCAAGTTCATCTCAATCCGGACCCGGGCAAAACCCGGAAAAACGACCCATAAATACAGCCTCTCCGCGCAGATCTGTTCGCCAAGCGTTGGCGAACAATCCGCGCACGTTATTGGTGGATGAAGGCACGGACTCAGATGCGAGCTCCATTGTTCGCTCAGTAGAGACGTACGCCGCTGATCGCTCCGGCGATCAAGAAGAGATTCGCCCTCTTGCTCGCAAATCTGAAACGTCTTCCAATCTTGGAGAAGATTCTGCAGAAGTGGCCGCAGAGATAGAGGGTTCGATTGATCTTGAGGGCGATCAAGCTGACACTGCTAGCGAGCAGCGAGTTGGCGAGCAGGGAGGTCATACGCTCACTTGGGAGTTTTTAAGGGAAATCAATTTTCCCATCTCTCAAACTACACCAGAATCTCGAATCCCGGAAGGAGTTGTTCGTGACAACGAGTGGGCGGACTATTCTGCTCGCTACTCGAAGACTTTTGCCCCCACATCGAGGGTAATTATGAAGGCTCAGGATGGGGACTATGCAGCGAGCAAGGTTGCTAGTGTATGTGTGGAGAGTGATCTGGCGAGCATCCGTGAAACATACAAAATCCCCTACGATATTTTCATGTATGTGCCGAAGAAAGGAGAGACTGCTGATCGCCCCCCTCCTGGCTGTACGGCGATTAACTTGGATGTGTTAAACACGGGTTTTCCGCTCCCCGTCCATCCGCTCATTTGCCGCTTCTTATCTGACATGAATCTGGCGATCACTCAAATCACCCCAAATGGTTGGAGTACTCTTCTAGCCTTCATGACTCTTTTTGGTCTTGAGGGCTATAAGAATAAGATAACAACCGCGGAGATCCTTTACGCCTTGACCATTTCCGAGGACGGTGCTGGCTGGTATTACGCTAAGGCGAAGACCGGATTGAAACTCGTCGAATATGTTCCCAATAAGATTAAGGGTTGGCATTGCCAATTCTTCTTTATTGGTGGAGATTGGCGAGCAACTGAGGGATTCGCTGGCGGGCAGGCGCGCATCATGTCGCCTGAAGGCTTTGGAAAAATCAAACGTAGGGCTAATTTTGTCTTGCTAATTCATAAGTAGGACTAATTTTAATCCTTTTCGTTGTTTTGCAGGTCCGAGAAATTTGAAGTGGGGGCATCCCGATATCAGCGACAAATACCTCTTCACGTTAGCCATCATTTCTCTTCGCGACGCTGCTAGTCGCGACATAGATCATCTCTTAAAGGCTCATTGTCGCAAACTTGCTGGATTGATTACGAGTCCCCATCATCTCGAAGCTCAGGCTGCTATCCCCGAAGGTAACTTTCTTGCTCACCTATCTTTCTTGCTCGCCTATTTTTCTTGCTCGCCTAACCCTTGTCTTTTTCTTGATAGATCAACGAGTCACCGTTGCTATCCCGGCTGTGCCTGAATCATATTATCTGCTCGCCAGACGAGTAAAACAGATGGCCGAAGCTTCAAGGAGGAAGATGGACCCTCCCCTTGCCATCATGCGCCTCCGGGCAGGAGAGAACCCTTCTGGTCGCCCAGCCGCCAGGGCTGGTCGCCGCAAGCCTGTGGCCAAAACTACCTCCTCCCCGCGGGATGCAAGGAAGGAGAAGAAGAGGGAACGGGAGAGGGAGAAGAAAAAAGCGCCACGGGGCGATGATGTTCGCGGCACTCATGGAGACGATCGCGCCTCGAAGCAGTCAAAAACTGTTGGAGAGGCGAGCAACATTGCTCCAAGATCCCCTATTTCGAAATCCACCTCGCTGGAAGTAGTGGACGAACAGCAAGTGGTCGCCAATTTGGTGACGACTAAGAAAGGGGACAATCCCAAAGATACTTCCTACTTGGGCTGGGATCCCATTAAAATCAAAGAGTGAGTCCCTCGTCCCCGACTTGTTTGTTGTTTACTGCCTAACACCATGTTGCTCGCTTACTAACATTTGATTTTTGTTCGTTAGGTATAACCCAACACTTTACCCTGGCCGAGGGGCAACACTCCACCATCTTTCCGTTGTTAAAAATGCCCCCTCTTCGCTTCGCGACATCCCTAATCTTCCTGTTCGTCGGGCAGCTGAAATGGTCCCAAGGGCCTGGACAAAATCGGCGAACACTCTTGTTTCTAACCAATCTGCTAGCGATAATGCTCGCCTGATGGCGTACAATGCTAGCCATCAGTTGGTCCAGTCTCAAATTTTGCTCGATCAAATCATGGAGCTCGAGCGAACAAACCGCGATCTGGGCCGTCGCGTGGAGAAGATGGACGAAGAAAAAGTCTCCGCCATCAAAGAGTGCAAGGCCGAGCATGCTAAGGAGTTGGCCTTGATGGAGAGTAAGATGGAGGCCTCCTTGGCCGGCGAGAAGAGTGCCTTGGACAAGGCTCAAAAGATGATGCTGGAGGTTAAAACTTCAGATCTGAGAGCCGAAAGGGCTGAAAATGAGCGAGCAGACTTAGCTGCTCGCCTGCTAGCTGCCGAGGAGCACATCAAAAGATTGGAGGAGGAGCGCAAGAACATGATCGACTATGAAGTTCATGAGCAGGAAGTGTTGGATAAGACCAACTTTGGGTATATCTGTGCATTTGCTGAATGTTTGAGGTCTGTTCACTTCGCCCACGACCACAATCAAGATATTCGTGGCGCGGTGAAGGCGGACTTCATCGAATATGTCAAGAATTACCCCCCTGCTCCTTTTTCCACCTTGTTCGTCTCTGATCTGGCCGAATTCGGCTTTCCCCTAGAGGTTTTTGGCGAAGAGGTTGATATCGCCGCTCCTACTTATGGCGGCCAGCCTGACCCTGCTCCAACGACGACCAGCGCGGCGGCCACTGATGAGTTCTTTGAAGGGTTGGCGTCTCTTCCTCTAACTCCATTAGATGGGGCTGGCACAAGTGCCCCAGGCGAGCAGCCGAGTGCCCAGGCGACCAGAACTGCAGATGCTCCTCCTCCACCTCCCTCTTGAAGACTTAGTTTTTTTTTTTAATTTACAATAGGATGTACACTCTTTCTGTATTTCTTATTCCTATTGTAAACATCTTTTGACTTAAAGAAATGAAAATTTTTGCTCATCTACAAATTTGTGCCTCTTTGTTTGTCTTACTTAATTGCTCGCCTCTTTCTTTTGCTTATGACTCAGTTTCTAAGTGTTCCTTTTTTCTTAAGGTAAACACTTAGTCAAATTTTAAGTTGGTCACTTGGTTCTTATATAACTTGACCTTTAGTTGTTTGGGCCATTTTGGTCGCTTGTGGACTTGGCCTTGCATTAATGTGGGCTATTGGTCCGTTATGGACTTAGCCTTGTTTTTGCTTTTAATAAGCTCTATGGTTCGTCTTATAACAGACTTGCATTTTTCAAAATTTTTTTTTTTTTTTTTTTGGGCGAGCAACTAAGTAATTTGGACTTAAGGCTCAAAATCCAAAAGAAAGTAAGTCAAAAGATAAATACGATTCTGCTCGCCTAGTAACTGCACAACTGCTCGCTTTTATATATAAACTTGCGCAAAAATAAAAAAATTACAAGGATCTATTTGTAAAACTTCTAAGACTTACAGGACTTCATTGATAGTACTTCTTGAGCAAAGTGGTATTCCAGTAGTATTGGGACGACTTGCCTTCCATGTCTTCAAGGTCGTATGTGCCATTGTGCCACTTATTCGTCACCTTGTATGGGCCCTCCCAAGTTGGGCCGAATACTCCTGGTGGTGTTAAAACTTTTCGAAGTACTAAGTCCCCAACTTCGAATTCTCTTGCTTTTACTTGAGAATTGTAGTACTTTGCTGCTCTTTTCTTGTAAATTGCATTTTTCAATTCTGCTGTTATTCTTTTTTCTTCAAGCAAGTCCAACTCTGCTGCCATTGCGGAGTTGTTTGCTTCTTCGTCGAACGCAGCTGTTCGTTTTGTTGGGACTTTTAACTCAACCGGTATTACTGCTTCTGTCCCGAACGCCATTGTGAATGGTGTTTCGCCTGTGCTTGTTCTGTGAGATACTCGGTATGCCCATAACACCTCTGGTAACTCTTCAGACCACTTCCCTTGTTTGTCGGCTAAGCGGATCTTCAAAATATGTTTAATTATTTTGTTCACAGCCTCTACTTGGCCATTTGATTGGGGGTGGTACGGTGTTGAAAAATGTTTCTTCATTCCCCACTTTTCACAAAAATCTCTTATCTTTTTTCCTTCAAATTGTTTTCCGTTATCTGTCACGATCGCTTGAGGCACCCCGAAGCGGCAAACAATGTTTCTCCATATGAAGTTGATCATTTTCTCCTGTGTGATTCGCACAAGCGCTTCTGCCTCAGCCCACTTCGTGTAATAGTCTACTGCCACCACTGCGAATCGAACATTCCCTTTTCCTGGCGGAAAAGGCCCGATGAGGTCAATTCCCCATTTTGCAAATGGCCACGGACTATTGACAGAGATTAGTTCGTGCGGGGGCTTGTGGATGTTCGGGGCGAACAACTGACACCTGTGACAAGTTCGGGCAACTTTGATTGCGTCCTGGAGGAGGGTCGGCCAATAATACCCTTGTCTTATGGTCTTATACGCTAATGCTCGTCCTCCAGCGTGATTTCCGCATATGCCTTCATGAATTTCCTTCAGTACTGCTTGCCCTTGCCCCCTAGCCAAGCATTTCAAAAGTGGGAGTGAAATTCCTCTCTTGTACAACTGTCCATCCATCATGGTGTATCTTGCTGCTCTCTTGACCAACTTGTTAGTTTCAGACGGGTTGTCTGGCTTTTTGTCGTTTTGCAAATACTCAATGATTGGTATCCTCCAGTCGTCTTCTTCGAAATCTTCGTTGACTTGATAGATTTTGTAATCTTCGGTTGATGGTTTGGACATTCTTGTTAGCGTCACTTCCGACAATTCTGCTGGTCTGGCGCTGGTTGCTAGCCTGGCTAATGCATCTGCTTGAGCATTATTGTCTCTTGGTATCTGTTCAATGTATATTTGTTCGAACAAAGAGGCCAAGTGAGCAACAATTTTTTTATACAAAGCCATGTCTTCATCTCTTGCTTCATATTCTCCTCGGACCTGGTTGACGATCAATTGTGAATCTCCAAAGATTTGCAACCTTCGTACTCCAACTGCTAATGCTAGGCGTAACCCAACGATCACAACTTCGTACTCTGCTTCGTTGTTCGTCGCCATGAACTCGAATCGAACAGCTGAAGTAAAAACTTGCCTATCCGGGCTTATCAAGACTATACCTGCTCCCGATGCTGTATTAGTTGACGAACCATCAACATTCATGTGCCAGGGATGGTTATGTCCTCTCGTTGGATCTTGGGGGTAAGTCAGTTCGACTATAAAGTCTGCTAAGGCTTGCCCCTTGATCGCTGTTCGAGGAGCATATGAAATCCCAAACTGACTGATTTCCAACGACCATTTTAGGAGGCGACCAGCCGCATCGGGTCCGTGCAGTATTTGCTTGAGCGGAAACGTTGTCAACATTTCCACCTGGTGGTCGAAAAAATATGGACGAAGTTTTCTGACGCTCATCACTAGTGCATATGCTAGCTTCTCTGTTGGTGAGTATCTGAGTTCTGCTTCGTGTAAAGCTTGACTCACATAGTAGATGGGCAGGTGGAACTTTCCTTCTGCTCGAACGAGCACTGAGCTGATTGCCACTTCTGAAGCTGCCAGGTACAAGTATAACTTCTCCCCTGGGATTGGCTTGGCAAGAATTTTCGTGTCACTGAGATACTCTTTCAGCTGCTCGAACGCTTGTTGACAGGCGTCTGTCCATTGAAACTTTCCCTTCTTGATTGCCTCGAAGAACGGCCTGCACTTGTCTTCGGATCTTGAGACGAACCTGCTCAAAGCTGCTAGACATCCGGTTAACCGTTGGACCTCTTTAACTGATCTGGGTGGTTGCATTTCCATGATTGCTTTCACTTTTACGGGATTTGCTTCGATCCCTCTTTGACTGACTAGATGTCCCAAGAACTTCCCAGAATGGACCCCAAAACTGCTTTTCTTAGGGTTCAGTTTCATGTTGTATGTTCGAAGTATCCCAAATGTTTGAGCTAGATGCTGCAGGTGATCTTCCTTTTTGGAGCTCTTGACAACAATATCATCTACGTATACTTCCATCGTCTTCCCAATGTGATCATCGAACATCTTGTTGACCAATCTCTGATATGTAGCTCCAGCGTTGATTAACCCAAATGGCATCCTCTTCCAGCACAACAAGTTTTTGTTGGTGTAGAACGTCGTATGCTCTTGATCATCGGGATGCATCGCTATTTGATGATATCCTGCGAATGCATCCATGAACGTGAGAAGCTCATGTCCAGCGGTGTTATCAACCAGTTGATCGATGTGAGGCAATGGGAAATTATCTTTTGGGCAGGCGGCGTTGAGATCTGTGAAATCGATGCAGAGTCTCCATGCTCCAGTCGCTTTTCTGACCAACACTGGATTCGCCACCCATTGCGGGCATAACGCTTGTTTGATTAAGTCATTATCCAGCAGCTTTTTAACCTCCACATCGAGCGCCTCGTATTTGTCGGGCCCAAATTTTCTTCTCTTCTGATGGATTGGCTTCTTCCTCGGGTCGATGTTGAGTCTGTGGCAGGCATGTTCGGGGCTGATGCCCACCATGTCTGTATGCGACCATGCGAACACATCGAGGTTTGCTTTAAGAAACTCAATCATGTTGGTCCTGTACGGCTCTGGTAGCTCGGACCCTATGAAGAGTTCTAAGCCCTCTTGGTTCGGGTCGACTCTCACAGTTTCCAACTCTTCAACCGGGGTAGCCCTTTGTTTCTGGCCTTTCCATCTGGGGTCAATAGTGGGCCCTTCTGCCTTTAGCTCATCTTTGGTCTCCATCGGTTCTGCCCCCAGTCGTGGCTCGATGTCCTCTGCATCAACGCTCATTGCCGTTGTTTGTTCTTCCTCGTTGCTGGTTGTAGCAGCTTCTCTATTTCTTATTTGGACAAACTGTTCGTCTTTGCATTCCTGCTCGTCTTCGTCCAACTGTGCGCCTACGCACAGCTGCTCGTCAATGCGTGGCTGTTCGTCTGCGCACAGTTGATTGTCGCTGCGCGGCTGTTCGTCTGCGCACAGCTGCTCGTCGACTTCCATTATTTCAGTATCGACGGAAGTCATGGCCTCGCTATCGTCCCCGTCCTTGTCTGAACACCTGTTCGTCATGTTGACTTGATGATCCTGCAACTGTATTTGCAAAAGACACGCACGAGCCTTCTTCTGGTCTCCTTTGACTGTACCTGCACCCTTCTTTGTTGGGAATTTTAAACAATAATAGTACGTTGAAACAACTGCTTTAAATTCATGCAAGAAAGGACGGCCGAGGAACCCGTTATAGGTGGACTGTTGGTCTACAACCAGGAAGTCTACCATTCTATTCATTTTCCTTTCCGGGTCCTTGATTGATACAAGCTCAACTGCCAACGTAACTATTCCTAGCGGGGTGGTTACAGCATTTCCGAATCCTACAATCTTGTGATCACAGTCCTTAATGTACTCAGCGCAATCTCCTAGCTGGTCCACCGTGCTCTTGAATAGGATGTTCGTATAGGAACCAGTATCGACAAGTAGACGGTGCACTTTTGTCCCCATAATATTGGCGCAAATGACCAACGAGTCATTGTGAGGAGTGAGTACCCCGTCTAAGTCTTTTTCTGAGAAAGTTAGGTCCCCTGTTTGTCTGGTTGATGGATTCACGCCCACTTCCATCACTTGATCCACTGCTCTCAGTTCTGCTTTCCTCTTTCTTTTTGACATAGGTGGTCTCCCATCAGAACAACCACCTACTGGTCCAGTGGGTTCTAGCATTAAGATCTCCGGGATATGCCTTGCTGGGGCTGCTGGGACCTTCCTTCCTTTCTTACCAGTTTTACTTGGTTGTTCATCACTGTCTCCATCATCCGAACTGGACGGTTCTGGTGCCCTTGGTCTTTTACCTGGTTCCCTTTTTACGAACTCGGACAACTTTCCTTCCTCATAGAACCTCCACAACTGCTTCAACAGATCTCGGCACTCGTTAGTGAAGTGGCCAATGTTTTGATGATATGCGCAGTATTTGTTCGGGTTCAACTTTCCTCTCTCTTGCCTTATCCTCCGTGGCTCTGACAACATTTCCCTGTCTTTAACGTTGTCATACACAGCGTCCACGGACATGGTAAGGACTTGATTCAACTTTTCCTTCAACTCAGCTCCCTCATTGAACGACTTCATGTTCTTCGGAGCCTTGTAATCACTTCCTCCCGACTTCTTGCCAAACTTTTTTGGATCAGCTTTGTCTCCCATCTCCCTGTGCAGGGCCTCCTGCATTGACACGTGGATTCCTGCTTTGTGTTTGAATTCCGCGTATGTTTTTGGGCAAGTCAAATGCATTTCCTTCCACAGGTCCGTCCCTTTCTTTAAACCAGTCATCACTGCCACTATTTTCGTGTCCTCACTCACCATTTCTCCCTCCAGTAAGACTTTATCAAATCTTTCCAGAAATTGCTTGTCAGACTCCTCGTCTCCCTGCCTAATATCTGCCAGATGGTGTCTGTGGGTCAAGTAGGACCCGACAGTTGAAAAGTGAGACAGAAACTCTTTGCTTAGTTGGGCAAAAGAGTTGATGGAGCCAGGAGCCAGTGCTGAAAACCATCTGTGCGGGCCATCTCCAAGGGTGAGTGGAAAATTTCGGCATTGTGTGGCGTCGGTTGCCCCCATTGAGATCATGAAATCCGAATATTTCGTCACATGAATTCGAGGGTCCGACGTTCCCTCATACAAATTGATGGCTGGAAACTGAATCTTTTTCTGGATCGGTGCATTGAGGACAGACGGAGATAATGGTGACGAAGGGAGAACAGTCGATCCGACACCTCTCTGAGATTCCAACTGTCTCTGTAATTCCTCGATCGCCTTTCTCATTTCCTGCAATTCATTTGGGGGAGTCTTCCCGATGGAAGGCTGTTCATCGCGATTGGGGTCAGTGACCTCTTCACGATGCAGTCCCTTGCCAACGAGACGTTTCTCCTGAGTCGTCTTCCTAGCAGCATTGCTAGCTCCATTTGGCCCTAGTCGGCCAAAAGCTGACCTCCTGATTCGGTCATGCACCGATGGGCGAGCAGGATGGCGTGATCGCTCCTCGTTCCTTCGGGATGGCTCCCTCCTATTTTCATTCCTTGTTCCTAGTCTTTCCAAAGCACTTGTTCGAGAAGTACTTTTGCTTGACTCATCTGCTCGACTTGGTGATGATTCCCCTCGACTTCCCAGACGCTCGCTCAATGGAGCTTTTCCTTTATTTCTACGGACCTCCTCGCTGTCGGCCTCGTCCCGACGCACATCTTCTCTCCTTTTACTTCGCTATTCGCCCGTTCGTTCCTGCTCGCCTGCTCGATTGGTCGTCACAGGTGCTCTTGACGGTCCTGCTGCTTGTCGATTTTGTAATGATTGAAGGACAACGATCGTTTTTGCTAGCTCCTCCGGGTTCTGAGCAAGTGTTTCCACTTCTGGTGGGATTGTATCAATGGTGACCTGAATATTTCTTTGCGAAGTTGCTCTCACCATTCGTGCATGTCCCTCGGTGGACGAAACCCTAGTCCTCGGTTTACGACTCGGAGATACACTCGAATGTCGTTCATCTTGTGATCTGACCATCTTGGTTGCCAAAATGTATGAGATAAACAAAGGAGTGAAGTAATCTTATTCTTGCAAACACTTTTCCCAAGGGTTACTAGCCTTGTGTGTGAATATGAAGATTCAAAAACCTTAGTTCATGCACACATGCATTAAAACCCTCAAAGTATTATATATCTTTGTCCTAAAAATGTGCGTTCTTGTTTCCCGGCAGCTGCTTCCCGGATTCCGGCGAGATTTTGTAGATTCCGATGGGAGTCTTCAACCTTTCTTCGAATTTTTCATAAACGGAGGTTCGAACCCTCCTTCTAGCGCCAATTGTTGATGACCTTTTTCAATTGAATGTGATTAGTGGCTGTTTTACTCCATGAAGATCATCAAACAAGAACAATGATTATGGGATTTGATTAAATAATGCTCAAGGAATAATTTTGCAAGAGTTTGGCTATTTATTGAATTGTTCTCCTCCTTTTTCATGAAAATGAATGGGGTATTTATAGACATACAAAGAGGACATGTGTCACCATCTTGGTGGTTTAACCATTGGATATTTGCCAAGTGTTAGGACACTTGTACAACATCTACACTATTGCTCATTGGATGGATGCCAAGTGTTAAGACACTTGGACCATATCTAGGCTAGTGACTCTTGGAGTTCCCAATGTTGTACTTGGTCTTTGGCACACTGAAATGCTCTCGACGGTGACCGGTTGCTCGTTTGCACGTCTTCGTTGATGTCATGGTCCTTTGCATCCCGAGCTGTTCGCTCTTTGCTTGGGATTGTTTTACAATGTTGCTCGCTCCATTACGGACCTGTTCGCCTGAATTGATCTTGGTTTGAGCTGCTCGCACAACTGTTCTTTGCAAGGCTGCTCGCCTCAATCCTGCTTGCCGCATTAGTTCTTTTCTACAAAACTGTTCGCTCCACGAAGCTGCTAGCTCCTTTACAAAGATGTTCGCCCCACGAAGCTGCTGGCTCCTTTCATTTATTATCCTGTTACCAAGTTTAATAATCTCTTCTGTTTGTTAATTACTTAATTGTTCGCCACCCAACACAATCATATTAAAATTTTAGACTTATCATAATATTTATTATAATTAAATATCATAATATCACATTAAATATAATTATCGCATTAAATTTAAAGCAATAAATATGATTTAAAATAAAAATAATATGTAAAATAGTCAAATTTTATTCCTAATAATCAGCTTAGTGATTTATTATGCTTTCGTATTTAATTTTTTTTAAAATTGACATTATCTCTTCATAAATAATGTAGCCAACTAACAATATCTATGGTGATTTCCATCTATATTTGTGGTAACTTCCGTTCCATACATTTGCAATATCATAATTATTGATTGTAAATCACAACCACAATCAATAAAAATCAATTAATTTATTATTATCATTAATTAATACCATCTTTTTAAATTTCAAAATAAGATTAATATGTTTTCCCCTTTAGTCGATTTTTCAAGTTATTGTGTTAATTTGATAATTGGTTTTATAAGTTACCTTTTTGTGATTTTAATTTAGATTCAACAATTATGCAATAATATACTATGAATCATGCCATACAACAGCAATATCGATCATATTTTTTGAATTTTTATTATTATATATCAAACTATTACTATTTTGTTATACTTTCTATTGAAATGTATTAAAGTTGATATATTTTTAGTTATTGATTGTCAATTACATTCATAATTAACGTTTCGGTAAATTAATCAATAAAAACATATTATAAGCACTAACAAAATAAATAAAATATGAATCAATTAATATCATCTCATCATCATCATCCACAATCTAAGTTAAATCCTAAGTCCTTAATTAGTTAATATCTAAGCTAAACTTTGTGGTCGTACTTCTTCCTCCCTTTACACATTGATATTAAAAACTTATAATTATTTAAAATTAATAGTAAGATAAATTAAATATATATTAATAAGTAAAATTATCCTTATGTGTTAGTGATATATATTTGACCAGATTTAATTATTATACTGTAAGGTATGTGTTAATATGTATCTTTGACTAGATTATAGGTCGGATTTTAAATTTTTTTAGTAATTCTAATTTAATTAGTTATAGATTTTTATATATAGATAAGCATCATATTTAAATATAACTTGTGACTTGTATGGATACTTATTTGACTAATATAAAATAAATTTTAACGTAAATTTGATAATTTCGGATAGATTAATGGAGAGAATATAGGGTTCTATTCCGCATTGTTCAAATATTAAAAAAAAAAAAAGTCAACTTCCAATTCCTTAACATTAGTCAACAATTCCTTTGTTTAATGAGTTTTACTTGTAATTTTAAATGTATACATTAAATATAAATTATCATCTCCTTAAGTTAGGTTACAATTTGAACATGTGTGACTCTTGAATGTCATGACTCATGACTCATACTTAATTTTCTAAAATAACAATTCCTTAAATCCTTAATTTAATCCTTCCTTAGTTGTGTTAATGAGAAAAGTTAATATAATTATTTGCATCCTAAAATAATATTTTTCCCTTGAGTCTACTATTATATTTTCTAAACATTCTATAGGATAATAACTTCTCTTGTATATATGAATTGTGTAGTCCAAAATTAGTCATAAAATAATAAATACTATAATAACTTCTATCATCATTCATTTTGAAATATTCCTAAAATATACTCCTCCGTTTCAAAATAAGTGTCGTTTTAGAGATTTCGTATCAAATAATACTGAAAATTCCAACTTATTATAAAAAGGACAACTAATTAAATAAAAAAATTTCATTAATTGATTGGGTTTTTAATAAACTTTTTAAATGTCCAGAAGTTAATTAGTTGGCATATATTTCTTCTAAAGTATTCAAGTTAAGTATATATGTATTTTTTAGCAGTCAATTTATGCGGAATTTTGGATGTCCTATTTAGGGATTCTTTTAATTATTAATATATTATAATTTTTCTTTAATGATATTACAATAATGTTAAAGTTTAGAAGAAATTCAACTAACCAAATTAATAATGATTGATCGTTATGTAGTCCCTAATAAAGATATAACCTTCTTAGTATAATCTTCTTAATTTAATACTACTTTATATTCATTAATTACCTTTTTCAACAAATTGATTGCCGATTTGTGGTATATTCCATAATAAGGTATATATAAAGCATATATAATTCACAAAGTTAATTTCTACCTCAGTTCGAAAATACTTTCCACAGTTAAATTTTTTAAAAAATTTAATATGAGAGTTGAATTATAATATTTAAATAGACAAAATATTTTTTATGAGGGTTTATTATTTAATTTAAGTAAAAAAAACAAAACAAAATTTATTTTTAATGTGTAACTATTAATGAATGATGTGTAATTTAGATATCTTTATAAAAAAATGATGAATAGTGAATTGTGTGCAAAGTGTTTGAAGACTAAGATATATTATGTTAATCAAATAAATTACTTCCTCCGTCATGATATTAATTTCCCGTTGCTTTTAAGCACAATATTTAAGAAGGATAATTAAGTATAGATATAGATATAGTATATGTGATGTGATGGAGAGAGAATAGAATAAAGTATAATGTGTTTAAATAAATGGATATGAATAAAATGTATGCATATAATATATTAGTTGATATCCAAAAAATGTATGAGATTTTAATAGTGGAACGGACAAAATGACAAAATGAAATGTTAATAGCGAGACCGATAGAGTAAAATATGTATCATGATACGCAGTTTTAAATTTGCATAACAAATTTAGAATTAACAGTAATAAATGAATTGAAATCACATTTCGTAAATTATAAATAAATATATCAGGTTTGTAATGATGAATCAGTTTCAATAGTAGATTTGTAACTTTTGAAGCTGATTTTCATATTTATAAAGAAAAAAAATTGCAATTAAGAGCTCGATTCTAATTGAAGATCATGCAAATATATACAACAATTTTTTTTTTTGTAAAGAAGTTTTCTAAAAAATTATAATTATAATTGTTTGTATTTGTTGATTTATTAGTGTTTATATACTTATCAAGTAAAAGGTATTTAATTTCATTATCTTCATATTTTAATTATATAATGTATTATAAATACTTTTGTTGATGGAAATATAAAAAAAAACATAATTAATTATTCATTATAAATATAAATTTTCTTCCAGTTCGCGAAATTCGTGGGAACTATTAGTTAGTTACACTAAAGAGTTTTTTTTTTATTACACTAAAACGTTTTGCAAAATGGTTTATACATCATTATAATTTTTTATTAATGTTTTTTTTTATTTTATCCTAATATAGATTTAACGGAATTGATCGTGTGCTCAATGGTGGATACAAATTTATATGTTCATCACCTATATGATAATGACACATAAAAGTTTATGCATGTTTTAAGAAATAGGTGTTCATTAATATTAAAATGTGTAAAGTTGAGGGTATATTAGTTAGTTC
Organism: Ballota nigra; assembly: GCA_947034835.1. NCBI lineage: Eukaryota > Viridiplantae > Streptophyta > Magnoliopsida > Lamiales > Lamiaceae > Ballota > Ballota nigra. The sequence continues at coordinate 40,322,739 of OX344723.1, forward strand.
TACTTTATTGAACGGGGTTTAGTTCATTAATTGTTAAATGGTACTCCCTCCGTCCCCCAAAAGTATGTGCACTTGCCTTATTTGTTCGTCCCCGAAAAGTATGACAATTCCTTATTTAGAAATAACACTATTCATTTTCCATTATATTTTAACCTATTTTATTCTATTATGGGCCCACATTACTAATTTAACCAGCCCAATTAACATCCTAATCTAACCATCCCATTTAATTAACCAGCCCATTTAATTAACATCCTAATCTAACCATCTCATCTACCTACCCACCAAACATCTCTAATCTCTCATCAGTTCTACGATTCTATCTCTCTCTCGAATGTTCCTCTTTGAACATCTCTCTCTCGCTTCTTCATCCACCCAAACCCTAGCCGCCGCTCATCCACTCCTCTTCTTGTTCCACTTCTAAAATGGACTCCGATGAGTCGCCTCTACTCACTGAGGTCGATTCTACTCTTTTCGAGACTATAGTGCCTGAATCGGAGTATTTGAACATGGTGGTGCCCGATTCGCCGGATTTTGATGTTACGAAGGTCGATTCGGTTGGTGTCGAAGCTACGAAGCCCGATTCGCCTAGTTTTGATGGTACGAAGCCCGATCCTGTGGGTTTTGATGCTACGAAACGCGATTCGCTCGACTTTGAAGCTACGAAGGCCGATTCGCCTACTTTTGAAGCTATGAAGCCCGATTCTCTCGGCTTTGAAGCTACGAAGCTCGATTATTTGGGTTTTGATACGGTGGTGCCCGATTCTCAGCGTTTTGATACTCCGATGCCCGATTCTTATGGTGTCGAAGCCCTTACCCCTTTTGGTGACTCATTTGCCAAAATCTTTGGTGAATTTCGTGGACCGAAGTGCCCTCGACGTCGCCAGTTTTGTGTGGATACGTATTTGATGTGGATTCCATCTGCAAAATGTCTCCTTGAAAGGTCTTCTCTGAAACCTTTATGATATTTATGTTATTGATGATTATATAATGCAAGAATGTGATGGGTAATGATGGGTTGGTGTTGTTGGAATGAAATGATGATTGCATGTGAAATTATGTCTGAGGGTTTTAATGTTTCAGTGCTATTTTCATGTATTTTGCCACCATTTGAACATGTTCATCTTGTTAGGAGGCTAAAACATGATTACTTGACCCAATGATGATACTTGGTGCTGTTTTTGTGATGATATATCTGAGGGTTTTAATGTTTCAGTGCTATTTTCATGTATTTTGCCACCATTTGAACATGTTCATCTTGTTAGGAGGCTAAAACATGATTACTTGACCCAATGATGATACTTGGTGCTGTTTTTGTGATGATACTTGCTGTGGCTTTAGTGTTTCAGTGCTATTTTCATGTATTTTGCCACCATTTGAACATGTTCATCTTGTTAGGAGGCTAAAACATGATTACTTGACCCAATGATGATACTTGGTGCTGTTTTTGTGATGATATGTCTGAGGGTTTTAATGTTTCAGTGCTATTTTCATGTATTTTGCCACCATTTGAACATGTTCATCTTGTTAGGAGGCTAAAACATGATTACTTGACCCAATGATGATACTTGGTGCTGTTTTTGTGATGATACTTGCTGTGGCTTTAGTGTTTCAGTGCTATTTTCATGTATTTTGCCACCATTTGAACATGTTCATCTTGTTAGGAGGCTAAAACATGATTACTTGACCCAATGATGATACTTGGTGCTGTTTTTGTGATGATATGTCTGAGGGTTTTAATGTTTCAGTGCTATTTTCATGTATTTTTCCACCATTTGAACATGTTCATCTTGTTAGGAGGCTAAAACATGATTACTTGACCCAATGATGATACTTGGTGCTGTTTTTGTGATGATACTTGCTGTGGCTTTAGTGTTTCAGTGCTATTTTCATGTATTTTGCCACCATTTGAACTTGTTCATCTTGTTAGGAGGCTAAAACATGATTACTTGACCCAATGATGATACTTGGTGCTGTTTTTGTGATGATATGTCTGAGGGTTTTAATGTTTCAGTGCTATTTTCATGTATTTTGCCACCATTTGAACATGTTCATCTTGTTAGGAGGCTAAAACATGATTACTTGACCCAATGATGATACTTGGTGCTGTTTTTGTGATGATACTTGCTGTGGCTTTAGTGTTTCAGTGCTATTTTCATGTATTTTGCCACCATTTGAACATGTTCATCTTGTTAGGAGGCTAAAACATGATTACTTGACCCAATGATGATACTTGGTGCTGTTTTTGTGATGATATGTCTGAGGGTTTTAATGTTTCAGTGCTATTTTCATGTATTTTGCCACCATTTGAACATGTTCATCTTGTTAGGAGGCTAAAACATGATTACTTGACCCAATGATGATACTTGGTGCTGTTTTTGTGATGATACTTGCTGTGGCTTTAGTGTTTCAGTGCTATTTTCATGTATTTTGCCACCATTTGAACATGTTCATCTTGTTAGGAGGCTAAAACATGATTACTTGACCCAATGATGATACTTGGTGCTGTTTTTGTGATGATATGTCTGAGGGTTTTAATGTTTCAGTGCTATTTTCATGTATTTTGCCACCATTTGAACATGTTCATCTTGTTAGGAGGCTAAAACATGATTACTTGACCCAATGATGATACTTGGTGCTGTTTTTGTGATGATACTTGCTGTGGCTTTAGTGTTTCAGTGCTATTTTCATGTATTTTGCCACCATTTGAACATGTTCATCTTGTTAGGAGGCTAAAACATGATTACTTGACCCAATGATGATACTTGGTGCTGTTTGCCACATGTTTACAACTTAAACATGGCACTACTTGCCACATGTTTAGGTTCTAAACATTTCAAAAATATGCATGATAATTACAATTGAGAGTTAATGCATACAAAAAGGCCACCTTCTATGGATTAGGCAAGCCACATCAAATCTTTCACTAGAGTGTCCACATCGTATGTTGATACAATGTCATTCCCAGGCAACCTTAAGTAATCAATGGCTTCTTTGATTAGTACATCATCAACTTGAAGGCAATTTGGCAATCTCCCTTCTCTGATCAGCTTATCCTTTTGCATGTGTGGCACTTTGAAACTGTTATGACCCTTGCATTTGATTATCTCAATCATGCATGCCTGTAAACTGACAAAAACTTTATTCAATGTCATAGCTGGTAGTTCTTCATATGCATTCATAACATTTACAACAATGTCATCAACTTTGTAAGAAGCTGTTTGAACTTGCAAACCCTCAATTGCTCTAAAGAACCCTAAGTCATTGATGTTGGTATCAGGTGAGTTAGGTGGCTGACAAACCAAATGGATATTGAATCCATCTGAGCTTGCAGCAGCTCTAAACTCAGTGTCATTGTTGGCTATATGAGGTTTGGCATTGTCCTGTTGTATAAATATATCTTTGCTTGCATTTGGTGGCCATTTGGACTTGATTGATGGTATAATCTGCAAAACAGTAATGTAACCAACAATTTTAAAGTTGTTTAGGGTACTTACTGATTTGAAACACTAAATGATGAAAATTTTCTGATAGTGCAAGTGTATGTGTACCTGGTTGATTATGCAGTTCTTTATGACAACTTTGGTGATTGCCTCTATTGGTTTGGTCTCCAATGTGCCTTTAGCTCTATTTTTGCTGTTTCTCATAGCTGGAACTTTTTCTGTGAATGGAAATATACCAATCTTCCCATCAAAAAGAACCTCCCCACTGCTTGAAAATATTGGTCTACTCACTGCACACATGAACATTAATTTTGTAATGTATCTCTTGCTCTTGCATGATCTGTATGGTTCTTCTTCACCTGGAACCAAGTAGTATCTCTCACACTCCTTTTTGATATAAAACCATTTTTCATCAATATGAACTGTGTTGTGCAATGGTTTGAACTTGACTGCATGAAGTGCTCTATCATATAGCAATGAACTTAAACTGAACCTCAACCTTAGCAACTTATTTTCAGCTGTTAGGACAGGCTTTACAGCACTTGTATGTGCTCTGATCTCTCCACTTTTAATCCATCTTCCCAGCACACTCTTGCTCATGTCCATTTCTTTTGCCAAACTTCTGATTGTAGTTCTCTTTTTTATTGGTATGGCTTTCATTCTTGCTGCATCCAACTTTGCTCTATCTTTGTGCTTTGACCATTGTGTGCTCTTGAAAATGACAGCTTCACCTTTCTTCAATTTTGATGATGTTTCAGCCCAAATGTTGGTGACTGAACCTCTGGAAATGCCCAGCAGTGCAGCAGTCTCCTTGACTTTACCTTTTGTTAATTTTCCATTCTTTTGATGCTGCATCAACAGTTGTGCAGCCTTTGTCTTCAATTCAGGAGTTAAATTTGGCTTCTTGGTTCTCATTTTGGTGGTGTATTAAAAGCTGAGTTGGTGGAGATGAAGATTTTGTAATTAATGTTGTATTTATGGTGGTAGAATGGGGGGGGAGGGGGAATGTTTAAATTAGTTGCTGGAGGGAGTTGAAATTTTTTGATCACATCAGTGTAATCACCCATTAATGCTTGAGTGTCTGAAAATATTCAAACGAATTTAGAATTCCCTCCTTTTTTGAAGGGAGTGTTTAATTGCTAATACCCCTCCCTTCTTTACTTTAATTAAGTTGACCCTTTTATTTAAGTTTGACTTTACTTTTTTACTTTTATTACCTCCTACCCAATGTGTAATAATTCATGTCAAAGATACATCACAATGACATTATACTTATAGACCCTCTTTTTTCAATAAATTCATTTTAAACCTGAATAAGGCATAATCATTGCACCTTGCTACTAAAGTATAATTTTAGTTTAAAAGTTATCCGTAAAATTACTGAAAACCCCTGTTATTATTGAACAATATATATAATAATGGATAATTTTGCAATCATAACAGGAATTTTTTTCAATAATAACAAGAATAATTTTTCAAAAGTACACATGAGTTGCACGGTTCATCTAGTGCAAAGAGTGTTAAGTAGTGAAAGCTCTATAGTATACTTACAAAAAATTCGTTGATTAGCGACGAATTTCGATCCGTCATCAAAATGGCCATAGATCTTACTGAATTTGAGGAGCATAGGTTCTCATACATAGCTCGACATCTAAACTGTTGTAGATCATCCTATATGCCGAATACATGTACATGAAGAAGCTATTGTGGTAACAAGACAAAAACTTATATGAGACCGTCTCATGATAATGGATAGAGCTTTGTTGTTTTACACCAAACTAAAGAAATTTTGTAATATTTTAAAATAATTAGTTTTTTTGTGATGTATATAATGAATTGTAAAAATAATAAAAAACTGTATCACTAAAAAAAATATAAAAGAATTTATTCAAGCCCGCGAAAATTCGCAGGAATATAACTAGTGATTAGAATGATTATGATCACCAAAGTATGATTGAAATTGCACGATAAAAGAAAGGAGGTAATATTAATTATGGAATTATAATTTTATAGTAATTTTAAAAAATATAAAGGGAATTTAAAAGGAATTGAAAAGAATTTCAGTGAAAGAAAAAAATACAAAAATATAAATATAAATAGTCAAATTAAGGACAAGCAAATGTGATGGAACCGGTTGATGGGATGGGATGGGATGGGATGGGAGGGAAGGGAATGGAGGCTGCAGGATAGAGGAGAGGGTGGGGCCCATTTTTGAACCTTGTTGCATTTATCATAAAGTATAGAACCAAAACAAAATATTTTTTTAGGTTTTGAACCTATTTGTAATGAACCCAAAAATAAATAAGTGAAAAATCATGAAACCTTTTGGTGAAAGTAATTAAAATTTCCAATAAAAATAATTAATATTGTAAAAAATGCATTTGACAATACACATGAAATACAAGATAACTATCCAATTTTTTAAAATTTAGATATCACCCAACAAATTCCATTTTCTCTCCATCACACTTTCAATCACTAATTTATGCTAATACACATGTTTTTTTTTTATTCTCCCTCTTCCTTTATTTTCACATATTTTTTCTCACTTTCAATTTCCAATAAAATATATTATTACATAATAATTTAATCATTACAATTAAGGTCAATAATAATATTAATACAATCTCAAACTCTCGCACATTAATTTTAGTCAAAAGAGTCAAATCTAACCCCCTGCCTTATAGTATAACATAATTAAATAAGTCCCTGATTTTCTTTTTTCATTCAATTTTTTTTTTTTTAAATCAAGACAAATAAGGTATGATGGTGCACAAAAAAAGAAAAAAAGAAAATTCCAAATATAATTACAGGAGCAAGTCTTGTATTCTCAAAATATTAAACAATTATATATATATATATATATATAATGTGATATTTTCACATATTTTTTAATACTCAAAGTTGAAATATTACAAGAAATAGTAAGAGTATGAGTGATTATAAAAGTCGCTCAAACCCACCCTGACGACGCCTGATCTTAAAAAACACTTACCGATTTTTTTGAAATAAAGTCGGCCGGTGTATCCATGGCCAAAGTTAATTGATTTAGTTAAAAGATATCGAAAATTACAGAATATATTATGAATAGGTCTCTCAAGCATTATATGAAAGAATTTGAGTTATAAATTTTAAATCCACAATATAAATCTACTCCATTTACTTGGATGAGATATTTAAAAGAATGAATTTTAAACTCTTAGCTTCGCTTATAGTTTAAGTTGGAGTATTTTTAAATACTTAGCAAAATTATGTCATTTGAAATTCGCTGTATTTTCAAATGAAGTATGAAGTGAATTACAATAATAAAATGAGTATGTATAGAGTGAAAATGATTTATAAATGAATTATCGAAGGGTATTTTAGTTGTTTTCACTAATAAAAAACATTAGTTGTTTTCATTGAAGGGTATTAGTTGTTTTCACTGAAGAACCTTAGTTTGTTTTCACTGAACAACTAAGACTTTTCAGTATAAATAAGCAATACTCTTCAGTGAAAACACTAATACTCTTTAGTGAAAACAACTGATTACTTTCAATAATTAATGTATAAACTATTTTCGCTCTATACTCTGTTTGATAAAATATGAATGCCTATATATAGAATTTCTATAGCAGTGGGTTGCTCCGGATTCAAACCCAAAAGTAGTCTGATGAAGAATATAATTTGTCTTATATGTTAATTAAATAAAATTGTTGTAAATTATAAGCGTAAAATTGAAACACTGGTTTGTTTATCCAATTCGCCGATAACGAGTTTGGGGGCGTATCAAGCCAGGAGCTTTCAGTAATATTCCCGTGTGTTTACAATATTGAGTACATGGATCTATTTATAATAGAGAAACTCTAATCTAAACCGTAAAACCTATTTAGGTTATTAGGTATATAAGTAACGTCCACCTCAATTTTTTTGAACTTGGTATATTAAATCCAATGAATTTACAATAAAAATAAAGAAACCGTGCTTGCATTTTAAACTACACACGACTTTTCCTATGTATACATCAACTTGTTTTATAAAGACTTTGGAAACAAAAGTTGAATACTCCGTTAATCTAACCCTTATTACATACTACATCAACATTTCAAAATAGTGGAAATCCAATTTGAATTTTTTTTTATCTCTTAATCCATTTGAAAATATAAGGAATTTTAAAATGAATAGATTTAAAACCAATAAATTTCAAATGACATGATTTTGTTAAGTATTTAAAATTACTCCAATTTAAACTAGAACCAAAACTAATAATTTGAACTCCATCTATTTAATAATTTTACCTAAAAAATGAAGAAGATTTAGAGCTTGAATTTAAAATCCATTGTCTTAACACCATTCAAAGTGTATTTAGTGCATTTCAAAAGTATTTTAGATCCGCATCCCGTGAAGTGTTAGGGTTCGAATTGCTTGCTCGTTTAAATTTAATACATCCCATATAAATTTGTGCTAAAACTCAATTTACGGCTAATTTCCGACCATATTTTTGGTTAAAAAATGGGTATCCATTGCCTACCCAAAATTTAAATTTGCCAAGAAAAGATATATTACGAAATAACCCTCTTGACTGGGCCACAACCCGAAGCTCCATTATACTCTCTGAAGTCTTCTTTCTCATAGGCTAAAACCTTCCTCGGGTTGTCATACGCCGTCGTCTCTTCCTTCCCATGCCGGAGGAGTCTCCGATGCATCTCACCGCAGGTAAATCCTACCCATATTTTCTCTATTAGCTTAATCTGTTGAAAATTTTAGCATAATTTGTAGTAACAGTCTCCAGTTTATTGTAGAATTTCCGTTTTTTTCAACTATGATAATTTTTTGAGGAATGGCGATTTCAATGCAGTGCAGAGTGCTGTTTTGGGGTTTGATATGATAGAGATGACTTGGCTTAGCGCATTCCTGATTGGGGCGGGTTGTTTTGCTCTGGGATGCCTAATTGGGGCGCGGCATTCGTCTCGTGGTGCTTTGCGTTTGTCGAAAGATGCTGAAATCAAGGATGAAGGGAGGAAGAAGATTAATAGGGGCAAACAACCTCTTGAGGTTGAGAAATTAGCCGAGATTATTGAAGATTTTAAAATGGTAGTATACGTTTCTGTTTTGTATGTATGATATTTGGGAGGATAATATGGTTAGAGCTTATGGTTTTTTTGTGTAATTGAGCATGTTTTGCGTTTGGTTACTGGATTTAGGTTTTGGTTGTGAGGAATGACCTGAAAATGGGGAAAGGGAAGATTGCTGCCCAATGCAGGTAAGTCTCAACAATGACTGAGATAAACGAAAGGCTTCTGCATTGTTTGGTGTCCTGCATTTGGTTTACCTGAATTCCTTTCTCTGGTGGTTATTAAGTATTTGAATGTTAATATCTTGGAGGTATATTCTTGTTCAATCATTTTAAGTAACAGCACTATTATTGGCAAAATAGATTTAATGTGTTGAATGCGAGTAATAAACAAGAGAATGTATAAGTGCTTGTCTAATGCAAGGAGGGTTTATTAGGAGTTGAAGACTAACAAAATGTGGATTTCTATTGTCTGTGAGGTCTCACATTAATTTACCCTTTGTGTTGAATGACTACCATTATTATATTTTTTCAAAATTTAAAACGGACTTTTGATTTATTCGCCATATGTACGAAATTCCATGAGCCTCCGTTTTTGCTTTAAAGATATTCTGGACAATAATAGTATATTATATATAGACTTGGTAGTTGATAACTTGGAATTCAGCTATCTAGGAACAACCATATAAAAGAAATATATTGCAGTGTGGACATATATTCATACACTCTACAGTATAGTGGAAGATAAAGACATTAGAAAATAACATTAGAAAATTGTTGGTATATCTGTCTCATTATAGAAAGGTCTTCGTTAAGTCTTGATTGTTACTACTTGTTAGTTAGCTAGAAAGTTTGTGTTCCAATATGAGATTATCATTCTGACTCTCAGTAATATTACTCTTCTTGGTTGTAGCCATGCGACTTTGGGGCTGTACAAGAAAATCCTACACCGTGCACCAAAGGCTTTAAACAGGTATGTTAGACCTACTGCAAAATGATTCTTACTTGAACCAATATAAATAATTCATTTATTTTTTAGTTTTACGGTTATCTGTATACAGATGGGAGATGTGTGGGCAGGTTAAGGTGGTTGTGAAAACTGAAAGTGAAGATGACATGCTTGTTCTACAGGTCAGATTGGCGTCTCTATAATTCTTGACTTATTAGAGTACTCATTTTTAGCCTATACAACATCAATAATAAAATAGAAAATAATGCTGCATTTTTTGTTAGCAGCACTGCATGATGAACTTTTTTTTTTTTGTTCTTAAGTTGTTCCTTATAGTATCTAATATGAACACAATGATGGGATGTATGGTTGCTGATTCTGATTCCCTTGTTGTAGAAAGGATTTGAAGAAAAAAAATAATTAAGAGTTAAAACTTATATATTAATGATGAGCTTTTTATTATTTTCTTTAAATTGTTCCTTATATCTAATACGAACACAATGATGGGATGTATGGTTGCTGATTCTGATTCTCTTGTTGTAGAAAGGATTTGAAGAAGAATACATAAGAGTTAAAACTTTTATATTAATGAGCTTGTTTATTTTTATCTTACATTGTTCCTTATATCTAATATGAACACAATGTTGGGATGTATGGTTGATGATTTTGATCCCCTTGTTGTAGAAAGGATTTGAAGAAGAAGAATACATAAGAGTTAAAACTTTTATATTAATTACAAATTTTAAGTATCAATTTTTCTCTAAACACAAAGCATAACCAAGAAGAAAATCCCACTCTGAATAAGACATGGCATGCTTCTTTCTAACTGCTGCTATAGATGTATATGATATAAGAATTAGGGACGATGAAGCTGTTCTACTTAGAGACTTTATACACTGGATGTCATCTCAACTATAAAGAGATACAAATCCATTATGGATATAGTTATTTCAGACTTACCCATGCAAGATTGTCACTATCTATTGAGTCAAATAATTATCATTTGGAATTTATGTGAACACCTCTAGGTGATTTACTCCGTTCTGCACGATTAACTTGACGTACTGGAAACATCTCCAATTTGTATTTCTTTTTTACATGGTTGGAGTTCGATCACCAGCAGACTCTATCCCCCGTTTTTCTGTCTAAATAATTTTTTGTTACTCATGCAGGAAAGGGCAAAATCACTAAATTTACCAACACATATTACAATTGATGCTGGAAGGACACAGATTGCTCCAAGTGAGTGCCATGATTTTCTGTTTTCTGGTGCCATACTTGTGCTGGACATGTAAAAAATACGTATACTTTTGTGATCTAAATGTTGTGACTGTAAAAATATTACTCCCTCGGTCCCTCCGCCCCATAACAATTTGACTTGGGGTTTGAGGGGCAATTTTGTCCATGTGTGATTGTGTATGTGTAAAGTGAATAGGTGGTTTGAATTGGGTGGTTTATTTGTGGGCCCACTTCAATGACATTTTGTGTGAATATGAGGATATTGTGAGGGTGGAGTTTGTTGAAGATTTACAATTTTTTGGTGTGTGCAAATTGTTGTTTGGACGTCCCATTAAGACAAGTGTGCGAATAATAGCGGGACGGAGGGAGTATCATACAAATTTGCGCTGTGTTGTGTACATCTGAGAATTCCATAAGCATCTAAAACTCAACTTTATCTTATGACCTCTGTTTATGGAATCAGACCGTTGCGTAGATAATGAAACTATCTTGCTATTTCTGTATTTTCTTGATTGTCAAACAACTCATTTTACTGTTTCTTGTATTCCAGATTCAAGGACAGTGATGACAATCCTTGGTAAGCTTCTAATCTTATTAAGCTTCGACCCAATCTGTTTGTCATTCATTCATTAATTCTCTTTGATTTTTGTGCAGGGCCTGCTGATCTAGTTGATGAAGTAACAGGTGGTTTGAAGCTTTTATAGTTGCATTGTTGTTGGCCTCGGGTCCAAGTCAAAGAAGCTTGAGATTCTTTGGCCACATTACCGAGTTTGATGCAGGAAAATGGGGTAAACCATTTTCTAGCATTTCATTGCAGCTGATGATGATGACAAAATTTTATATATGAACCCTTTTCGGATACTTTATTGTTTCTTCAGGATGTTGCAAATGAAGAATAGATTAGATGCGGCCTTACCTAGTATTATTTCTGAAGTCTTGCATCAGTAAAAAAAATCAAATATTGTCTTGGAATATGTAGTTTCTGAATGAACTTAGGTTGTGTTTGGAGGGAGGGATATGGGCTATGAATTTTAAATCCATAATCTAAATTTTGTGTTTGGAAGGAGGGGTTTGAGCTATGGATTTTAAATCAATAACCTAAATTTACTACACTTATTTGGGTAAGATATTGAAGTAGGTGGATTTTAGATACTTATCTTTAACCCTAGTTTAAATTGGAGGAATTTCAATTACTTAGCAAAATTATGTCATTTGAAATCATAAAGTTTTTAATCCATTCATTTTTAAATCTCTTGATTTCAAATGACTATATCCAAATGCAAATTTAAGGGTGATATTATTGCCTTGCTCTGTCTCATTTGAAATTCGCATGAATTGGTTGTATTAGGGACTAGTATGTGTGTTGAGACTTTGTAGTAGTACGGACTATGAAAATACCAATTCAATTTATTACAACGTCCCGACTAATCTGCTTGTCGCCTTCAACAGATTTAATCTTAAATGTAGTCGAGTTCCAAGCCTCATTTCTTGACACTTAAAATGCCTCACTTTTTAATAAAAAAAAAAGTTTGACACATTTTTACATGTTTAATTTAGTATATGTATCACTTTTAACTTGAATAATATCACTTTTAACATTGTAAAATGTAACGCATTATCCATTTTATATATTACATTTTTTGAAATATATAGAGAAAAATAATTTTTTGGTCCCGCAACTTGTCTAGTGTCCAATTTTGGTCCCAAAAAAATTAACTTTTTAATTTTGGGCCCATAACTTAATGATTCAGTAAGTTAATGGGACCAAAATTGGATGATTCAGTAAGTTATGAGACCAAAATAAAAAATTTAATTTTTTTGGGACAAAAATTGTACACTAGATAAATTATGAGACCAAAATTTCACTTTTATGCACCTTCTTAATTAATATTGTACTCTAGGATTATAGTCGATACAACAAAAGCACGATACAATAATGTAAAGTCCATTAATTTTGAGATTATCCGGAATATAAAAGACGATTAATGTGTTAATTCCATTGATACAAATACAAATATTTGAAAAAATCTATAAAATATGAAAAAAGAAAAATACAATATTTTTCAATACCAATAATTATTATTTAAGATGAATTACAAAGCTCCCATAAAATACTAATAACGAAATTTTAATTACTAACTAAGAATGTAAATCGCGATAGAGTAAATAAAATACTAAATTAATAATTTTCCTCTAAATTTTTATTCTCCATATCTTCGTAAAATAATCCCAAATTGTTAACGTGATCTCGTCTCCACCAATAGTATATAAATTATTATTACAATGATTATTTTAGAGTAAAATATGAAATTATAAGATTGGAACAACTCTCATGCTCGTCATCAATATTTTAGAGAATGTCATTTTATCTTCCAAAATCTACATATATAATTAATTAAATAGTGTTTGATATATATATATATATATATATATATATATATATATATACACACAAGGTGAGATAAGAAAAAAAAATTAATGAATACGAAAAAATAAATTTTTTTGTCCCTAACTTGTTTGGTGTCCAATTTTGGTCCCAAAATTTTAATTTTTCAATTTTGATCACATAACTTATTGAGTTGTCCAATTTTGGTCCCAAATGGGACCAAATTTGGACGATTCAATAAGTTATGGGACCAAAATTAAAAAGTTAATTTTTTTGGGACCAAAATTGGACACAAGACAAGTTGCGAGACCAAAAAACTATTTTTCTCAAATATATAACTTTGAACTGAAATGCTATCACTTTTTAGTTGAAATATTGTCACAAGAAAACTTTTATGGACGTAAAAGTTTGAACTAGAATGAAATTAGAGATTTGCAAGATTATTCCCTCCATTCAGTTTTACTAAACCTATCTTTTGACCTGTTATTTTTTGTCATATATTGGAGGGTATTATGTCGTATTGTGATGTTTATTTATGAATAAAATGATTATTTGTGAAAAATATGATAATGAATCTTACAATATCCCACAGTATCTTCAAACATACTCCTTAAAATAATCGGTCAAAAAATAGACTTAATAAAATTGAACTGAAGACTAATTAATGATTAAAGAGTATGTATAGAGTGTTGTTGGTGATCAAATTTAATCGTGAGGATTAGTGGCTGTTTTAATTCGGTTTAGGGTCACCAAACAAGAACGTGTGATTGATTATCACCGTAAATGATAAATCGAAGGTTCGGGTTGTAAAATCGTAAATACGAGAGTCAAATTCGTATTTATTTCGTATGTGTGCACGATTAGGTGTGTTTATGTGTGTTTTGGGAGTATTTGTGAATTTTAACTTATATTTCTCAGCTGGAGAGCAACTATTTATAGAGACCACCAAGTAGGTGGTGTACAAGACTCTTAAACTTCCTAGCTTGCATGTAAGACAAGTGTCATTTGTCCTTGTTTGACCCTATCTAGGCTGAAATTTAGTTACAAAGTCTTCTTTGGCCTTATCTCGGACTCATTGTTGTTCGTCTTGATGGGCTTGGTTGGCCCAGATTATTCTTTCGGTAAAAGTTGTTCGCCTCTTGAGGTTATGGTTCGGAAGCTGTTCGCCTTTGTATTCCGTATAGATAGGCTTCGGGATCTTGATCCTTTGTTCGTCAACATACACCTTTTGGGCTGGTAAATGCACCTCCTTTAGACAATGTTGCTCGTCATTAATGACTTGATGTAGGGTCCATATCTGGCCTCGGGTTTCAGGACCTGTTCGCCAGTATGTTGTTCGTCGCGGGTAAGGGTGTGCAAAAGGCGGTTTGGTGGACCAAACCAAACCGTAAAATAAAACCGAAATATTTTAACCAAACCGAAACTGAACCGTATTTGTAAAAACCGAACGGTCCGAAACCGAAATATTTCGGTTCGGTTCGGTTCGGTCCGGTCCGGTCTATTTGGTCCAAAAACCGATTTTTTTTTTAATTTTCAAAAGTAAGGATAAAAAACATGCGATTTTTTTCATGAACCACAGTAAAAAAAAAATATAAAAAATAATTTAAGCATCAATCTGGTAGCTCTCAAACCCAAAAACACTACAAAAGGTTAAGCATTAGTAGGTTCCAAAAGCTAGCCTCCGAACCCCACATCTTAAGTATCAGTACAATAGCTGTCTTAAAGCTTAAAACAAATAACAATCCAAACAATCTCAAGTAATGAGTCAAATGATAAATAAGCATAAACTTCAACTTCAATCTATAACGACTAGCTTCAGCCTTCAAGACTTATAAGTTATGTTGCTTTTTTCGTCGTAAAGGAGAGAGATGAAGCTGTATTTATGCTCTTTCAGGTTTACTCAATCTTTGATTTCTGTTGTTTTTTTTTTTTTTTGGACAAAGTATAGAGTGAAAATGGTTTATGCATGAATCATTGAAGGGTATTAGTTGTTTTTACAAAAAATATTAGTTGTTCTCATCGAAGACTATTAATTAAGTGAAAATAAATCAAGACTTTTCAATGTAAACTAATACTCTTTAGCATAAATAATTAGTATCCTTCATTGATTCATATATAAATCCATTTCACTCTATACATATATATTTTTTATATTGAATTTGATGTTTCTGCAGGCAACCATCTAGATTTGAAATAAAGAGATTTGTAATTGAAACTAAAATTTAGTCACCGAAAACAACAGTCTATATAGATGGTAACTTATTGTAGCCAAGTAGGCTTCGATCGATATTATACAAAAAGCCCAGAAAAATACATATACATTGTAAATTTATAATCATACATATATCAAGCCTATGAAAGGAGCCCTAAACTCAGCAATACATTTGCTGATACTTTTGCAAGAACAAAATAAACAACTGTGCTGCCATCCCTATTTGAATTAGGATACTTTTGTTTCCATGCTTTAAGTCTAGACTCTAGAGAGTTAATAGTTTTGTTTTGTTTTATATTTATTAATTAAAATTTAATTTAAAAATTTGCAAAAAGAACCCCAAATTTTTTTAATTTTAAAATTTCGTACCCACCTTATCCTAATTTTAGGTTGGTTGAAATTAAATTTACATTAAAAAAATTAATAAATATATAATTTTATATATTTTATAATTATTTCGGTTTGGTTTGGTTTGAACGGTTTTTTATTAATAAAAACTGAAACCGAACCGAAAAAAATATACTATTTTTTTCAAACCATAAACCGAACCGTAAACCGAAATTTGGACCAAAACTTTAAATTTTGGTCCTGTTTTGACCGTATTTTGCACACCCCTAGTCGCGGGAGTTGTTCGTCGTTCAATACACCTCCTGGATTGATTTATGCACTCCCTTTTGATTTTCTTTGTTAATTATCTCTAATTTGGGGTCGATGCTTTATAATCTTCATTAGGGTTTTAACTTGTTGTTCCCCATATATTGATTGATGTTAGCCTATCAACAATTGCCCCCTATCCTGACTAGATGTTGCTTCAGACGAGCAACTTTGTGGCGAGCAACTGTAGTTAGGATATTGTCTGGGTAAAGATTTGGACGAACAGTCTTGCATTGACGAGCAACTTTAGGGTCACCGTTTCTTCTTCCCACGATCTGGGGGATATCCGAGGATGACGTGGACGGCATGATTATGCGCCGTCCACGCGCGAGCAATCCCAAGGTCACGCGCCCCTATATTTGCATATAGGTCCCCCAATTTTTATTCTTACTCGAAATTTACCCTGTTTTTTTTATCAATTTAGACCACATTCTTTGGGGTAATTATGGATTTTACCCCGTTTTTCTTTGGGTTATAAAAATGAGTGGGAAATGAAATTTTTCCCACTCTTCACTCTCTGCTACAGAAACTCCGGCGAATTCCACCATCTCCGGCGATTTCCAAGCTTTCCCGACGCAATTTCTTCAAATTTCGACCTTTAATTGCTCCCCAAGGTAGTTATTTTACTCCATTGTTCATCTTTTCCTCTTTTTTCTTTCTTTTTCGAATTTCGCCATCACCACCGTGTAAGGTCCAGCGCCGCCGTCTGCAAATCACCACTGGGGTCTCTAATTAAACCTCTAAAAACTCTTTAATCTTCAATTTCCTTGTTCCTAATCCCATCCTTATTCCTAATCCCATGTCTTCGCATTCGAGCAACCATAGTTCCGAGGAAACCCTTGATCCTCTCTTTCCGATTGTTACATACGAAAACCAGCCTCCATTCAAAATTTCATCGGCGTCGAACCCCAACGTTGATTCAGTTGTTTGATCTGTGGAGGACACTGGTGCTCACCCATCTAGAGGCGAAGTTGTTGTTGTGGCGAGCAGGGATTCAAACGGGGATTCTTCATCCAGCTCTAAATCGGAGGAAGATCCCGAATTCGACGAACTGACTTGCGAATTCTTGGAGGGGATAGACTTTCCGCATCCCAAAATGCTGGAAAATGAGATCCCATCTGGAGTTGCTCGCCCCTTTGAATGGTGAGCATATTCAAATGAACATGCTAACAACTTTTCTCGCCCCAAACGATAAATTATGAAATTGGAGAAGACTGAGTTCCAGGCGAGCAAAATTAAGAGTGGGTTCTTAAGGAAGATCTTGATTTGATCCGAGAGACATATCAAATCCCTTTCGATATCCATATGTGGGCTCCCAAGAGGAAGGAGAGAGCTGATCGCCCACCTCCAGGATGCACGGCGATCAACATTGACACGTTGATTGCCGGGTTGCCGCTGCCTCCAGTTGTTGGTCACTTTCTAGAGGCGACCAACCTTGCCATCACCCAGATCACGCCCATTGGGTAGATGAACTTGCTCGGCACAATGAGCCTGTTCGCCCTGGAGGGGTATGTTGATCGTATCACCATCGAGGAAATCAACTACCTTATGACGGTTACCAAGTGTCCCGTGGGCGAAGAAGACTATTACTATCTGAAGGCCCAGACTGGACTTAAGATGGTAGAAGGGATGCCGAACAAGATCAGGGACTGGAAACAACACTTCTTCTTTATTGGGGGTGATTGGCGAGCATCTTCTGGCCCACACGGTGGTGTTGGGCGGATAAACTCCCCCACATCTTATGGAAGAATTAGACGTAAGCTTATTTTTGTTCGTCTTTGAACTGTGTTGTTCTAATTTAATTTTTCTTGTTTGCTCACAGATCCTCGATTGCTTAAGTGGAACACAGAAGAGGAAGAGATTGGCTCAGAGTTTCTCTTTACTTCCTGTTTGGTCGGCTTACGAAATAGAGCAGACATGACCATTCAGTATTTTAGCGAAGAGAGGTGTCAAAGAGTTGCTCGCCTGCTCATATACCCTCATCATCTTGAAGCCAGAATTGAGGTGCCCCCAGGTATGAATTTTTACTAACTCCCATGAACTTGCTTGTTCGTCTAGGAGAAGTTTAAATAATACTTGCTCGCATAATTTACAAATTAATTCTCTTCTCATAATTTTTTTTATTAGCCGAGCAAGTCACAGTAGCAGTCCCTCCTTGCTTCGGCCTTCTCGAACAAAGGGTGCATGAGATGCCTCCACCGAAGGGAAGGAAGATTAAGGGGGACCCACCCTCCAAAGTGTTAGCCATGACGAACAAACCTGAGGGGTCGAAAGTTGCTCGGCAGGCTGCCCCTCCACCAAGCGTTCCACCCCCATCCCTCCCTGCCTCATCTCCTTACGGGGGAAAGAGATTGAAGAGGGGTGATGGGACCCCTATCACTGTAGCTGCCCCGGCCTAAAATAAGGAGAAAGATAAAGGGGGAAAAGGGCATGCTCGCCCCCACCACGAGGATGTTGCTCGCCATTGTTCCCTCGAGCCAACTGAGCGGGCGAGCAAAAGTGGGAAGGATATCACTCCCATTAACGACCCAGAAGATATCACCCACCTCGGCTGGAATGAACGCAAATTTGTCGAGTAAGTGTACCTTCCTTTTTGGTAGTCTTAACTCCAGTTCTTTCTTGAATTTTTCTAAGTGTAAGTCTATAACGTTGTTCGCAGATACCGGCCTGAGAACCATCCCGGGCGAGAAAACCTGGTACATCAATATGCTTGCTCCAAGACCCCCGTTAATATAAGGGAAATTCTGGGCGAGCATGTTCGGAGGGCTAC
Source organism: Ballota nigra (assembly GCA_947034835.1). NCBI lineage: Eukaryota > Viridiplantae > Streptophyta > Magnoliopsida > Lamiales > Lamiaceae > Ballota > Ballota nigra. Next base: position 40,341,445 of record OX344723.1, read on the forward strand.
AGAGTTGATCTCCAGGGCTTGGACCAGACCTCTAGAGAAGACTATCAATGCGCAGGGGGTGGAGGACAACTTCCACTACTCCATGCTTCAACATGCCAACGCCCTTGTGACTGCCCAGAAGGGGATGGCCCAGCTCGCCGAGCTAGAGGATGTTGTTCGCTGGTATGCCGGTACTGCTCGGCAGCTGACTGAGAAAAAGGATGACCTCGTAAACAATTACGAGGCCAAAATTGCTCACCTGAACAATCAGCTCAACCTTTCTCTCGACTCCAAGAAGAAACATCTCGAGGACATTCAAGGCCTGTCTACCGAGCTGAAATGCAAAGAAGCTTTGCTCGAAGAAGGGGGGAAACGGCTAACTGCTGCCGAGCAGAAAATCGCTGAGCTCGAGGCAGAAGTTGCTCGCCTCAAGGAGGTTGATACCAGTATGTACATCGGCGAGCAACTGGAGGCCGAGCTGCAAGTCCGATTTGCTCCCATCTCCAACCTAGGCTATATTTGCACCTATGCCGACTGTATTCGTCTGGCTAATGCGTACGAGTACAAAGATTTAGTGGAGGAGATGGGCAAGGATTTGACTGAGTTCGTAGAGAACTGTCCCCCACCTAACAATATTGAAATCCAGTTGGGGGATATGACAGATTATGGGGTTAAAATTGACCATCTTTACCCCAGTATCATTGTTACCTGTCCTCCAGCCCAAACCGAGGAAGACGAGCAAGTTGCTCATGACGAGCAAAATGCCAATGCCGAGCAGGCTGCCCAGTAGCAGGAACAGAAAGCAGCCGAGGACCTGGCCAGGGATATGATCGTTGACCCTCCTGCCGATCAAGTTCCAGATCTCCCTCAGAGCGAGCAACAATAGGATTAGGACTTTGAATTTCTTAATATCTCCTCCTGTAACAGTTGCTCGTCCTTTTTGTAGTACATTATCTTTCCATACTTTGTACTATTTTTTAGGCTCAAAGCCTTTTATTAATGAATGTCTTTTTGTTCGCTCATTTTCTTTTTATATGTTAATTGCTTTATATTTTTGTTCAATGCTTTTGCAATTATAACATATAATGTTGGGCTTTGTTCGATTTGAACTTTGCCTTTTAACAGAATATGGGTTTAGTTTTAGGTTCTGTTCATCTTAAAAGACGAACAACCTTTAAGTGGCCCTGGTCCTTAAAAATGGACTTGTACCTTGAGCTTTGGACTTTTATTTCAACGAACAACTATATTTACATCGTGAAAAATTACAAGTGTTGTAAGACTGTTCATCATTAACATATATAAACTGACGAACAACTTTGAACACCAACTAAAATATGTTCGCTTATAATATTTTTGCCGAGCAACTTTATCTAAAATAAAAAAAGATGAACCAGCACCAGACTATACAATGTGCCGAAAAACCTTTCATTCTATACTTAGCAAAAATTTTCAAAAAATTAGGCAAGTTTTTTGGTTTATTTGATTCACTTGCCCCCCAAGATATTTGTTCGCCCAACAATCGAACTTGTTCGACCTATTGATAGTACTTCTTTAGATGTACATCATTCCAGGAATATTGGGCCGGCTTGCCTTCCATATCTTCAATATCGTATACACCATTAAGGAATTTATCCGTTATACGATACGGGCCCTCCCAAGTTGGTCCCAATACACTTGGAGGTTGGGCGATCAACTTTTTTAGAACCAAATTTCCAACTCTGAATTCCCTGATTTTCACATGAGAATTATAGTAGCGTTCTGCTCGCTGCTTGTAGGTAGCATTTTTTAGCTCGGCATTTAATCTTTTTTCTTCGAGCAAATCCATTTCAGTAGCTAGAGCAAAGTTGTTCGCTTGTTCATCAAAATTGGTCATCCTGATTGTGTTGGTCTTTAATTCAATTGGTATTACAACCTCTATTCCGAAAGTCATTGCAAAAGGTGTTTCTCCGGTGCTTGACCTGGGAGAAACTCTATATGCCCATATGTTACAGCAGAAAATATCCTCACCTGACAGGAGGTCAGATTCCCGTAGATACACTGACCCGACAAGATCGAGGGTCTACATCAGAAAAGAGCATTTAATGTACTATAGATTTACTGTAGATCGTTAGATTAATAATTGTAATAAATCCTTAAAATAAAGGGTTAAGACGAGTTTATGGCCACTTTTGGGCCTTTGGGGGTGAACCTCTATAAATAGAAGATTACCCCCTCATTGTAGGGGGTTCACATTTTCCCACCTTCAACATATATCCAAGAAGAAGCTCTCATATTTGAGGGAAGAACCGTTCGTATTCATTTATATTTATTGTTTGTCGGGCATAACCCAAATAGCCACAATACATATATCCGTACCAAAATGCATGTCAACAATTTGACGCTAGAAGGAGGGTCAATTCGTGTTCATCTCGATGGATGAACACGAAGATCCTCCCCTAAAAAATCAAATTCCTCACACCATGAGCCTTTTCGATCCATACAAACAAAAAATCAATAAATATCCTACAAAGATTCAAGACAAATCATCCTCTCAAGAAATCCACGTAACAAGCTCACACAATATCCGAACAAAATTTCAAAAAATAATCCCATTTTCCTTATGCAGATAACAAAAAAGAAAGAAGAAAGAGTGGTTTTAATGTTTTCGGCAATGGAAGGCACATGCAGCCGTTTCCTGTAATTTTCGGTGACCACGAAACTCCGCCGTCGGAGTTGTCTCCACCGGACGTGAACCCAGCCCTGCGGTATGGTCAGGTAGTCTTCACCGTAGTTCACGCCTCCTCTGCTGGCGCCAGGAACCACTGGCATCGTCGGGGCCCAAGTCCGACCGCCGCGCCATCACAGCCATAGACCCGCTCCGGGGCCGTGTTATGGGTTTTCTTAAGTGAAACCACTGGTTTCTGCTTTGGGTCATCCGATTTTTGCCTTGGTTAGTGCGCCTGCTTTTCCCTTGCGTCTACAGTTTGATTTGATGCGCCACCCAATGCGTGCTGAAAGTCCACAGTCCTCTGCAACATCGATCTGTGTGCCATCGCCTAACGGTCGTTGCTGGGCGCAGCCCGATGCAACTTCTGGCTACGAACCGACAGCCGTTGCTCGCTGCCTTACCGCAGTTTTCCCGCTGCTCGCACACCGACGCCCATGGGCACCGCTCCACCCAGCGCAGCCTGCTCGCGCTGCCACCCGAGGTCGCTTCCCGCACCTCTTGGTCTCCCCGCTAGGCGAGCCCGCGTCGCCATACACAGCCTCTGTGACTCCTCCCCGCACCTTGTCAGCCCTCGCCGTAGATCGACTCGGGCCCGTAGCCCGACCTCCGGGAACTGCTTATCGCGGCCAGCCCCTCAGCCTCCCGCAGCGCGTGCGCAGCCGCGCCACGACACCAATCGAGGCCCAGCCTACCCGATCCGCCAATCGAGCTACCCTGCCACAACCGGTATCACACCTACCCGCGAAGCGATCTTGCGACAGCCGCTACTCGCCGACGCTGCGCAGCCGCCACACACGCCTCCCCGCGACCAGCACTGGCTACTCGCACCACCCGTCCCCATAGATCACGGTGTGCCCGCCTCGCCCGACTGCACCTTTGCGGCCTACCTTCCCCGCATGGCCGCCTCCACCGCCTTCGCGGGCTCTTCCCCGCTCCGCCCATCGCGGGCACCACCTTCGCGGCTCTTTCCCCTTCGCCGCCCATCGTAGGCTTCCTGCCCGCGCTGCCGCCGCGGCCTCCCCGTTGAGCGACCCGGTCACGCCACTTCTCCCCGCCGAGCGCCACCACCGATCGGCGGGTAGCGGTCTCAGCCTCCATCACCCGATTGATTCGTACGTATATTCCAGAACCTAAGTTTTGAGTTTCAGTTGTTGGGCTGTTCTTATTTAAGTGAGTTGGGCCAATTTTATTCAAAGTCATTGGGCCAAATTATTGCTTGTTTATTTATACCTAATTATAGATACTAAATAGGCCATAGATTGTTGGGCCTGATTTAATTTGTAAAAAAAAAAAAAAAAAAAGACATGCGTCATAGACGAGCATCAGGAGCCTCTTTGACAACGAAAATCTACGGGCAGTCATTTGCCCACTCGAATCAGGTTTATTCCGATAATTTCCTTTTAATATATATTACAACTCGCAAATTTCATATAAATTAAAAGCGGGGCCATATATTCATATTTCAAAAATTCAAAGCGGGGGCAGTTTTTGAAATACAATTTTCATTCGATACTTCCTTTTAATATATATCGCAACTTGTAAATTTTCATATACATTACAAGGCGGGGGCATGGATATACATATCCTAAGATCATTTTGTGATATAAAAAATAAATTATTTGATACTGAGTTTAATTAAATACAATCAGTTATTCCAAATTTCGAATATGATCTCATAAAATTATTGTTGAATTGTTCACCGAGTACATAACTCAATATTTAAAAATGATCATACCTTTCGACTACAAATATTAATCCGCCTTCTCGGTGTTGATTAGTCTGTCTTTTTAGGCATTGACGTTTTGATTAGTTTGTCTTCACCGACGTCAACTAATCTACTTCTCGAGTTAATCCGCCTCTCTGGCGTTGATTAGTCCGCCTTTAGGCGTTAACGTTCTGCCAGGAGTGGCGAAGTAATCCGTCTTCTAGGCGTTGATTAGTCTGCCTTTTTAGGCATTGACGTTTTGATTAGTTTGCCTTCACCGACGTCAACTAATCTACTTCTCGAGTTAATCCACCTTCTCGGTGTTGATTAGTCCGCCTTTCAGGCATTGACGTTATGATTAGTTCGCCTTCACCGGCGACAACTAATCTGTTTCTCGAACTAATCTGCCTTCTCGGTGTCGACGTTCCGCCTAAATTGGCGAAGTAATCCGCCTTCTCGGCGTTGATTAATCCGCCTTTTAGGCATCGACATTCCGCCCGGATCGGCGAAGTAATCCGCCTTTTTGGCGTTGATTAATCCACCTTTTAGGCGTCGACTTTCCGTCTAGATTGGCTAAGTAATCCGCATTTTAGGCATCGACTTTCCGCCTAGATTGTCAAAGTAATCCTCCTTCTCGGTGTTGATTAATCCACCTTTTAGGCGTCGACATTCCGCCTAGATTGACGAAGTAATCCGCCTTCTCGGTGTTGATTAGTCCATCTTTCAGGCGTTGACGTATTGATTAGTTCGCCTTCACCGGCATCAACTAATCTATTTCTTGAGTTAATCCGCCTTCCTGGCGTTGATTAGTCCGCATTTTAAGCGTTGACTTTCCGCCTTAATGGGCGAGGTATTTTTTAGTTTGCCTTCACCGGCGTCAACTAATTCGCCTCTCGGCGTGGATCTAGTCCGTATTTTAAGCATTGAATTTCCACCTTAATGGGAGAGGTGTTGTTTAGTTCACCTTCACCGGCGTCAACTAATCTGTTTCTCGGTATTGATTTGTCCATCTTAACAACAACAACTAGTCCGCCTTCACCGGCGTTGAATAACCTGCATCACTGTTGCCCGCTTGTGGCCATGATATATCGTGTCCAGGATGCTTTGTTTAATCCTTAATCGATTGTTAAGTCAATCACGTATTCATGAAGTCACTGCTCGTCAATTGGCTAAAACACTTCACTACTTTTATCATTGATTAATCAATTCATCGATTGTTAGTTCAATCACGTATTCGTAAAGTCGCTGTCCGTCAATCGGCTAAAGCACTTCACTACTTTTATCATTGATTAATCAATTCATCGATTGTTAGTTCAATTACGTATTCGTGAAGTCGCTGCCCGTCAATTGGCTAAAGCACTTCACTACTTTTATCATTGATTAATCAATTCATCGATTTATTAGTTCAATCACGTATTCGTGAAGTCGCTTCAATCGGCTAAAGCACTTCACTATGTTTATCATTTATTAATTAATTCATCGATTGTTAGTTCAATCACGTATTTGTGAAGTCGTTGCCCGCAAGCGGCCAAAACACTTCAGTAATTTATCATCATCGCGGTCCTTAACGCCCTATTACTAAAGTCGCTGCCTCATGCGGCCATAACGCTTTATTAATTAATCATCGCGATTTTTATTGCTAAGTTATTAAAATCTCTTGTCGGATCTGGTGGGAAAGTTAGTTCGACAATAAAGTCGGCTAAAGCTTGCCCTTTGATTGCCGTTCGAGAAGCATAGGTTACCCCAAACTGGCTAATCTCTAGTGACCATCTCAATAGACGACCAACTGTATCTGGACGATGGAGAATTTGTCTGAGTGGGAAAGTTGTTAGCACCTCAACTTGATGGTCAAAGAAGTATGGTTGTAACTTTTTCACACTCATAACAAGTGCATACGCCAGCTTTTCTGTCGGGGAATATTTGATCTCCACCTCGTGTAAAGCCTGGCTGACGTAATAGACTGGTTGATGAAATTTGCCGTCTTTCCGTACCAAAACAGAGCTGATTGCCACTTCTGACGCATCCAAGTACAAATAGACCTTTTCTCCTGGGATGGGCTTTGCTAGGATTTTAACATCTCCCAGGTAGTCTTTAAGTTGGTCAAACACCTTTTGGCAGTTGTTAGTCCACGTGAATTTTCCCTTCTTGATGGCCTCAAAGAATGGACGACACTTGTCTCCCGATCGGGATATGAACCGGTTCAATGCTGCTAGGCATCCTGTGAGCCTCTACACCTCTTTTACCGAACGTGGTGGTTTCATATCCACGATGGCTTTGACTTTTGTTGGGTTGGCATCGATCCATCATTGGCTAACAAGATGGCCCAAGAACTTTCCCGAATGAACTCCAAAGCTGTTTTTCTTTGGATTCAACTTCATGTTATAGTGTCGAAGGATTTCGAACACCTGAGTTAAATGTTGGAGATGATCTCCTTTTCGGGGACTCTTGACTACGATATCGTCTACGTAGACTTTTACAGTATCTCCAATTTGTTCGTCGAACATCTTGTTCACCAACCTCTGATACGTTGCTCCGGCATTGATGAGACCGAATGACAATTTTTTTCAACACAACAAGTTTTTGTTTGTATAAAATACTGTATTTTCTTGATCGTCTGGATGCATTGGGATTTGATGGTACCCGACAAAGGCATCCTTGAACGTTAACATCTCGTGACCCGCAGTGCTGTCCACCAATTGATCAATATGGGGGAGAGAAAAATTATCCTTCGGGCATGTTGCATTCAGATCCGTAAAATCTATGCATAGCCTCCAGGTCCCGTTTGGTTTCCGCACAAGGACTGAGTTTGCTACCCACTGTGGACAGAGTGCCTGTTGGATTAGATCGTTGTCTAACAACTTCTTCACCTCTTCATTCAAAGCTTGATACTTGTCTGGACCGTATTTTCTTAGTTTTTGATGGACTGGCCTTTTTGCTTGATTGATATTAAGCTTGTGGCAAGCATGCTTTGGATCTATTGCCATCATGTCTGCATGAGACCAAGCAAAAACATCTAGATTCTTACTGAGGAACTCTTTCATCCGGGACTGTAAGGCTCGGGGAGCTCAGATCCTATGTATAATTTAAGATCTTCGTTTCTAGGATTAACTTTGAATGCCTCCAGTTCTTCGATTGGAGTTGCTCATCGTTTTTGTCCTTTCCAACGAGGATCAAGTATTGGTCCCTGAGGGTTAAAATCATTTTCGATGTTCATGGGCTCTGCTCTCAGGCGGGGCTCTAGATCGTCTGCTGGTTCTGACCCATTGTTGTTAGTCAATATTCGGCCCTCCAAGTCATCTATTGTACGTTTCTCGTCACCACCCCTATGTTGCTCGTCAAATAGAAGTTCCCCCTGGGTGGTGATGAGTTGTTCGTCCAACACTTGCTCATCAAGAGGCTGCTCGTCAGTATCTATATGGTCCTCTTCCATGTCCATCATGTTCTCCAGCACTGATGGTTCATCAACTGGGTAGCTGGCGGTGGCTTCCATCATGGATACTTATGCCTGTTTTGCTTGCAATTGTAGTAGACATTCACGAGCTTTCCTTTGGTCTTCGTTTATTGAGCCTGCTTTCTGTTGGGAACTTTATGCAATAGTGGTAAGTTGAACATGCAGCTTTAAATTTATTTAAAAAAGGTAGACCAAGAAACCCATTGTAAGTCGATTCTTGATCTACCACCAAGAAATCTACTTTTCTTGTAATATTCTTCTCGGGTTCCTCGACCGTTACAAGCTGAACGGACAACCTAATTTCCCCTAACGGGACTGTTACAATATTTTTGAAGCCTAAAATTCTATGATTTGAATCTCGTATGTAGCCCGAATAATCTCCAAGTTGGTCGAGCGTCTTTTTGAAAAGGATGTTGGTGTAGGCTCCGGTGTCCACCAACAATCTATGTACTCTGGTCCCCATGATCTTTGCATAAATTACGAGCGAATCATTGTGTGGAGTTAAAATCCCATCCAGGTCCTTCTATGTGAAGACTAGTTTGGATGTTTGTAGGACAGATGAATTAACCCCCATTTCTTGTACTTGGTCGATCGCTCGTAATTCGGCTTTTCTCTTCCAGTTAGAAATTGGTGGTCGTTCATCAGAACATCCTCCCGCAAGTCCTGAGGGTTCCATCATGTATAGATCCTCAAATGGACGAGCAGCAACGGCGGGAACTGGTCGCCCGGGCTTATTATTCCTTTAAGGTTGACCATCCTCCTCATCCTCTGAGTTGTTCTCCCGGGCTCTCTTTCCAGGTTGCCTTTTGACGAAGTCGGAGAGTTTTCCCTCCTCGTAGAATTGTCAAAGTTGCTTGAGCAAATCTCTACACTCGCTAGTAAAGTGCCCCACACTTTGATGGTAGGCACAATACTTGTTAGGGTTGAGTTTGCCAGTTTCTTGGCGAATTCTTCGAGGAGGGGAGAGCAATTTTTTCTCCTTCACATTCTCATATACAGTATCGATTGATACTGTTAGCACTTGATTCAACTTTTCCTCCAGCTCTGTCCCTTCAGTAAATGCCTTCATATTTTTAGGGACCCTATAGCCTGTTCCACCGGGTTTCTTATTGTTCTCCTTGGGATCAGCCTTGTTGTCTCCCAAGTTTGCTTGCAGGGCTTCGTGCATGGAAACGAATATGCCGGCTTGGTTTCTAAATTCGGCATAGCTTTTCGGGCACTTCAGACGTACCTTCTTCCATAATTCAGATCCTTTCTTTAACCCGGCCATGACAACTATGATTTTCGTATCTTCGCTAACTGGCTCTCCTTCTAACATCACTTTGCCGAATCTTTCCATAAACGCCCGATTTGACTCATCGTCATTTTGCTTTAAGTCCGACAACTTGTGTTTTTGGGATAAATATGACCCAGCAGTTGAGAAGTGGGAGAGGAACTCTCGGCTCAGTTGAACAAACGAGTGAATTGATGCTGGTAGCATTGCAGAAAATCACTTGTGTACTCTGTCCCCCAAGGTCAAGGGGAAATTCCGGCATTGAGTAGCATCACTGGCTCCCACAGAAACCATGTAATCAGAATACTTCGTTAAATGGACTCGGGGATCAGCAATGCCTTCGTATTGTATGCTTGCTGGAAACTGGATCTTTTTTTGGATCGGGGCCTTCAATATGATGGATGACAAAGGGGAGGATGACATTCTGGTCGCCCCCATCCCTCTTTGTTGATCAAGCTGCCCCTGCATGCTCTCCACAGCCTTTCTTAGGCTAGATAATTCCTCATGAGATGCCCCCCTGGCTTGGAGGCTGTTCGGCGAGCAAAGACATTGGCCTTTCTGCTCGTCACAGTCCCTCACTTGGAGCGGGCATTTCTTGAAGTTGTTTCCTAGGGTTGCTCGTCGTATTTGGCCCTAGGCGCCTAAAAGCTGACTGTGATAATCTTTCGTGTACTGATGGACGAGCCATCCCCTGCTCCCCTTCTTTTTGAAGTTGGGTTGACCAAGTCTTCCTGTGCACTGGAACGAGTTATTCCGTGACTGGACATTGTTGTTCGCCCGTGTGCAGACTCAGCCTGACCCTCTGTTTGGTCGGCCACTTTGGTTTTGCTCTTATCCCGCCGGACTTGGGTACTGTTTACCTCATGTTGTTCGCCCCTAGTCGACCTGTCCCTAACAACTTCTCCTGGTCTAGTCCTAGACTTTGCTTGTGAAGGTCTGTTTTGTTCTTGTTGCCTCTGGATGGTTTGGAGAGTAGCATTGATTTTAGCCAGTTCATTAGGGTTGCTTGCCAGAGCCTCCAATTCTGGTGGAATGTTATGGTTTACGGCCGTAAGTCTTGATCTGTTCGCATGTCTAGGCTTATGATCTTGGTGGCCAACTGACGAAGCTTGAGTGGGAGAAACTCTCCTCGATTAACGTGAAACTTGTGTTTCTTTAGACTGAGGCATCCTGATTTGAATTATCATCTCAATCTTTGAGTCTTCAAATTTAATATTGAAGAACACTTTTGTTTGAATCTTCAAGAATTTCTTGAGGATTTATTCAAATCTTCAAGTTATGTATGAATTTTGAGAGGATAGCAGGGCTTGAGTTTATGGCTTTGTGTGTAATTGAGCATATGTCGTGTGTGATGATTAGACTTAGGTTTTGGTTGTGAGGAATGGCCGGGAAAGGGAAGATTGCTGCCCAATGCAGGTTAGTCTCAACAATGATTAATATAAACGAAAGCTTCTGCATTGTTAGGTGTTTACCTGAATTTCTTTCTTGGTGGTAGCATGTTAATGTCTTTAGAGGCATGTTCTTGTTCTTCTTTTAATCATTTTAAGTAATAACACCAGTGGCGGATCCAGAAAATTCAAATAGGGTATGCACAATTCTAAGAATGCTAAAAGAAAAAAAAAAGTAAAATCATGCAATTTAATAAATCTAAAGTAAGTCCTTATAAAATGTAGAACAAAAACAAAATATAAGGGTTCGCTTGGTTGGGGGTGATGATTATAGGGTAATGAGAATTAAAGTGATTGAGAAGTCATCAAAATAGATGGTAATGAATGAGGAGTCGTTTGATATGTAAATTATAACTCATTTTCAATCTTATTACAATGTGTTGATAACCAAGCACTACTAATCATTCTCATTACCCTATAATCATCACCCCCAATCAAGTGGACCCTAAATAATTTAGGGGAAGCTTGTTTCAAAAATTTCAATAGGAAAAAAAAATCTATTCTCAACTCTCGAATATATTAGATGAATGATCGTCTTTATAATGATTAAGCCCCTAGTGTTGTACTCTAGGTTTGAAAAAAGAGATATAAATAAAGATTGTTGGTGGTAGCATAAAGATAGAAATGATTGGGAAAATTTGTATAAGAAGAAAGATAATTAAATGGATGAATAATTACTTTATTTAAGAGGGAAAATAGTGTCGTAGATCATTTTTATTCTCATTAACCACTATGATTATCATATACTTCCTTTGTCCACATAAAATGGTTCTGTTATTTTGCACATAATTTAATGCGATATTTCAGATGACATTATGGGTATTGACAATCATTTTATTCATAAACGAATCTCACAATACCCCATAATACCATCCGAAATATAGCATTAAATTTTGTGTAAAAAGTAGGACCATTTTTTGTGGAGGAGGTAATATTTATCAACATTCCTATTTCAATGGAAGAATTTTCAAATCAAATGCCTCCTAAAATTTAAAACATATTAATATTATGAATACAAGATTTTTTTTTAATGTAAAATGAAATATAGTTTTCCTTTACATTTTTTAATAGCCCATACATCAAAAAATATATATAAACATTATATATGTAACTATTTGGAAAAAAATGTGGGTATGCACTTGCATACCCACTCACCTATATGCATAACACTATTACCACAGTATTGGCGGAAGAGTACAAAAACAAGAGAATGTGTAAGTGCTGGGGTTTATGAGGAGATGATGACTGAAATCAGGTGTCATCAAGTTAAGAAAACTAGTTATCATTTTCAAAAGGCGTCAGTTTCATAATCTTGAAATGTGGGTTTCTATTAATATTCACCCCATGTTGTTAAATGACTATCATTATTATATTTTTCGAAATTTACAACAGATTTTGGTTTCTATGCCGTAAGTACGAAATTCCATGAGCCTCCGTTTATGCTTTAAACATATTATGGACAATAGCATATAATAGTTGATAACTTGGAATTCAGATAACTTATCTAGGAGGAACAAACATATACAAGAAAAACTATATTGCAGTGTGGACATGTATTCATACACTCTACAGTATAATGGAAGCTAAATATATTAGAAAATGACATAGTATAATTGTGGGTGTATCTGTCTCATTATAGAATGGTCTTCATTCAATTGCTACTTGTTAGTTAGCTAAACAGTCTGTGTTCCAAAATGAGATTATTATCTGACTCTTGGTACTATTACTCTTCGACTTTGGGGCTGTACAAGAAAATGCTACAACGTGCACCAAAGGAACAGACCTACTGCAAAATTAATCTCAAGTGGCTTGAACCAATATAAATAGTTGTTCATTTATTTTTTAGTTGTATGTTTATGTGCTGGCAGGTTAAGGTGGTTGTGAAATTGAAAGTGATATTACACATTCTAAGTAATGGTTTTTCATTAAACACAAAGCATATTGAAGAAAAATAAATCCGACATGGTATGCTTCTTTCGAACTGCTGCTATAGATGCATATAATATAAGAATTGAGGATAATGAGCCTGACCTACTTAGAGACATTTTACATTGGATGTCATCTCAACTACAAAGAGATACAAATCCAATATGGATACAGTTATTTCAGACTACCCATGATCATTTGGAATTTATGTGAATATATATTCGAATCTAAATGTTGTGACAGTAAAAATATTATTCCCTCCGTCCCATAACAATTTGCACCCTAAAATGAGCAAATAAATTAAGAAAGTGAAGAAATGGGTTGGGGTTTGAGGGTCAATTTTGTCCACCTTTATGTATAAAATGAAGAACTGGGTTCAATATGTGGGCCCACTTCAATGACAATTTGTGTGCGAATACAGGGATATTGTGAGGTGGAGTTTGTTGAAGGCTTACAATTTTTGGAGTGTGCAAATTGTTATTTGGACGTCCCAAGGAATAAGACCTTTGCGTAAAAAATGAAATTAACTCATTTTAATGTTTCTTGTATCCCAGATTCAAGGACAGTGATGACAATCCTTGATAAGCTTTTAATCTCATTAGGCTTCTACCCAATCTGTTTGTCATTCATTCTCTTTGATTTTAGTGCAGGGCCCGCGGATCTAGTTGATGGAGTAACAGGTGGTTTGAAGCTTTTATAGTTGCGTTGTCGTTTGCCTCGGGTCCAAACTTGAGATTCCTTGGCCACATTACCGAGTTTGATGCAGGAAAATGGGGTAAACCACTTTCTAGCAGCTGATGATGATGACAAATTTTTATATATGAACCCTTATTCCGGATACTTTATTGTTTCTTCAGGTTGTTGCGAATGAAGAATGCGGTCTTACCTAATTATTAGTTCTGAAGTCTTGCACAGTTAAAATATCGAATATTGTGTGGGGATATGTAGTCTGTGAATGAACTTATAGTCGATATTACTGCATTTGATATTCGCATCGCATAAATGTTGGCGTCCGGAAGAAACTGAAGGTCAGGAAGAGTCCTTGAGCGCGGTTTAATTGGTGATGGGAGAGCTGTTAAGCCCCCACCTAACTCTATCCAAGTCTTTTACAACATTAACAACAACTTGCCAATTTGTTTTCCATTCTGCTTGAAGCAGCTTTTATAGTTGCATTATCTTTGTTTTCCATGGCCGGGTTTGGTGCTGGAAAATTGGGGTAAACCGATTTCTAGCATGTGAATTTCAAAGCTACAACATAATAAAATATTATCCTTTCAAATTTTTATCGTATTTAATTCCCCTAAAAATATAATAAGACCCTTGACCAAATATTAATGTTAATAGAAGACTTTACGAATAAAAAATTATTACCGGTCCGGTGGTCTTTCAATATACTAGAATTTCATTTTTATTTGAGAACCTTTCAATTTTCAAACACTTGGGAAAAAATTTACGCATCTCCAGTCTTTATTAATTTCCATGGTTGAAAGAAATCGATGATGGAAAACAGAGAGGCAGATGGAAGCAGGTAAAAAACACATCAATTTGACATAATTCCCTCCGGCCCCTATAGTTGTAGAAAGAATTCAAAGATTTACTTATATGTTGTGTTATTTGTGTCATGAATTCGAAGAGAAGAGGCTGCTGTGTTGATTCTAATGGCAGCAGAGTCGTCTCGTTGGACGATGGTGCGTTGACGCAGATCCTCCTGCGGCTGCCTATACAACCTCTGCTCAGATTTAAATTAGTAAGCAAATCATGGCTCTCCCTTATCTCCTCCCATTATTTTCGTGGTCGCTACAAACCTCGCGGACCCTCTCTTATTCTCACCACGCTTGTGTCGGGTATCGTCGAAAGAAGTGAATTCTTTTATTCCAGTCAGATCTTCAAAACAAGTGAAAAACCGACTATAATGCCTTTTGACATTGATGGTATTACTAATGTCAAAATCTTGAATTGCTCGAATGCTCTCGTGTTATTGAAGAAATGGAATGTGGATATGTACTATGTTTACAATCCCACCACCAAGCACTCACAAAAACTAAGCCTAAGTGACCATCATGTTTCATCGCTTCATCTAGTATTTGATCCTTCCGTATCGCCACATTACAAGATTGTTTGCGTTCGGCACAAGGGGCCACTACAACAGATTGAAGTTTTCAACTCGGAGAATGGAACCTGGAGCGTATGTGGGGAGCAGGAGTAATAACTGATGTTGTACAGTGCAAAAACTTGATATACTTTATCTATAATGGATGTCTTCACTGCTTTGACATTGTTAAAAATGGCTCCCAATTTATGGTTTGTCCTCTACCCGAACGTGCTGCAGCAGCAGCAGCTTATTCCTACAAACTCCAAGAGTCAAATGCTACTCTATATTATTATGCCCTTTTCATAGATTTCCCATGTAGATCAACAACAGTCTGCTTGTGGGAGTTGCAAGTGAATGGGGATAATCCTTGTCGGTCTAACTGGTTCTTGAAGTATGAGGATAGAATCGATCGTCTTCCAGACAGGCTTGGATTAGGTTTGCTGACCTTCTTCACGGAGACGAGCACTATATTGATTCATATTCCTGGAAAGATTGTGGCTTACAGTTTTCCTGATAAAAGTTACAAGGAGCTTCTTGATTTGGTCACCCAGCCATATTCTTTACATGTTCATCACTTTGGTGAAACTCTAGCTAGTCTCCCTTAATTTTATGTGATTAATGTAGTTTTTCGGTTACTTTTGTTTCTAAGCTCCTTCTCCTTCAAGAGAAGTGATTTTGCAAACAATAGTATCATATTTTAATGATATAAGATTATCCATTATTCCTTGTATAATAGTTCCATCTGCTGGGGGTGTGGAGGAATGTAACTGAGATCATTTCTAATTGAGATGTACAATCACAATTCTTCCCTTTTCTCTTAATTATTTTCTGATTGAGATGTATTCTTGTATAATTCCATTTCTTTCCTTTTCTATTAATTCTTTTCTGATTGTTCTGGAATTAATACTTGTCTTACTAGTTGCTGATGTCTTTGAGAATTGACAGTATCATATTTGAATTTTTTCTCTGTAGCTTGCTTGATCTCATGCATTTGTGTTTGTGTTCAATTGTTTGAACATTCATAACATATCTGTACTTTAGAAGAACATCATACTATTGTATACGTGTAATAAAGTAATTACTGGGGATCGGGTGTTTTGTAAAACTAGGCTCGTGCATCTATCTTACTCATGTTGGTGTTGCATAAGACAATGGCTCGAGATTAGGTATGAGGAGGTGTTTAGAGCAAAATCCTTCATCTGCTCACGCCTCGTAGCTCCTGTTGTATGGTGCTTAGAGCAAAACTAGGAAATTTGCATCCTCTCCCGATTGTTTGAAATCATCTCTACATCTTTGGTAATGTTGGGGGTTCTATTCCATGGTTGATAGTGTTGATTGAAGAAAGGATGATGACTGGAGCCAATCACAAGTGGGGGAATAATGATATTCAATTCTTGTGTAGACCACAAAAGATTCATCTGCTTGACCTATGCTTGTTAAAAATATGTGGCACAAGTTTGTTTGTCCGGATGCACTATTAGTATTAACACCTACTCCAAGAGTCAAATGGTGCTCTTTACTATTGTGCCATTCTCCTTGTGGGAGTTGCAAGTGGTTTTTGAAGTACAGAGTCCATCGTCTTTCAGACGAGGTATTAGTAAATCTGTTGGCATTCATGTCGGAAAGATTGTGGCTTGCAATTTTCTTTACTGGGAGTTTCTTGATTTGAAACTCCATAAATCTTCTGCTGTAGGTGTTCATTACTTTAGTGAAACTCTAGCTCTACTTTGATTTTAAATATGTTACACAAACTTATATTGCAATATGAGATTATTATTCTGACTCTCAGAATTGTCAATTTTTATTGTAGCCAACTATTCCCCGTCTTTTCTGTCTAAATAATTTCCGGTTAATCAAGCTGGAAATTAAGGGCAAACTCACAAAACTTACCAACACGTATTACTTTTGATGCTGGAGGTACACAGATGCTCCGAGTGAGTGCCGTGATTTTTTTGTGAAATAATGCCAATAAAAATTAAACACTTTAAAACCCTTTTTTTTTTAAATTTAAAATAATCAAATTCAACCAAAAAAATAAATAAAAAATAATAAAAACACATAAACTAAACTCACAAAAAACCGCAATGTATTCGCAAATAATTATAGAGAAAATACACACAATTGCCAAAAAATAAAGGGAGCACTTGTTTTTTAACCCCTTTTGCAAAAAAGATGTATTTTGTTCCAAAAAGGTTGGCATTCGGTTGGCAGACGGTTGACACCATGTCAACCTGTGTGCCAACCTTTTTTTAGAGCGATAAACATCATTTTCAAAAAGTTAGGTAAAAAACATTTTACCCATATATTTAAGGACAATTTTGCGTTTCTCCCATAATTATATAGATATTTGAACATAAATTACCATATTATGATATGAAAATGATCATATGCCACCGGTGGACATAATATTATATATTCTCCGCGAATGTGTTAATGATACATAAACAAATATAAACAATTAATTAAAATAATAGTGAACCCTTATTTATATGTCATTAACACATTCGCAATGAGTATATAATATTATTCCCAATGGTGGACATGTGATTATTTCCGTGTATTACGATATTAGGCCTTAGGTCGACAAGGGATGGTATCAATCCCCTATAAATAAAATCGAATTGGGAAATTTCTTCGTTGCCCCCTCCGAAGAAATCTCTTTGAACCCTATCCTTGAGAAGAAAGTGAAAAGTGAAGGAAAACGGAGTGAAAGTGTCAATGCTATGAAAAAAAAAAAAAAAAAACGACACATTGGATGTTGGATGCAATGTGATCACACCACGTCCAATATCTGGGCAAAACACAGCAGAAATCAAAGTAGCCAACGAATAAAAAATTCACTTGTGAGTGCCTCAGGGCAAAATCAATGCACTATAAAATTGTGAATTACAATGAGTCCTTTTGAAATAGAAAATAAGCTTAAGGACTTTAAAACAGACTGAAAAAAGTATAACAAAAAGAACCAACAGCTGAAAAACAATTTCATAAAATAAATGTTTTCTCAGTTGTGGTCACATACTCAGTCACATTAGCAGAACCAGAAAAGTGCGATTTTATCAGTTTCTCTCTCTCACGATGCTTGTTCTTCTCCATCTCATGTTGATATCCCATGATCATGTTCACGTTCCCCACTTGAAAGATCATGAAAGTTCTCCATCTTAAAAAATAAGAACGTGAGTATACGTAACTTTGATATTCTTAATCTCACTCCTTGATATGCTCCCTTGAAAATCTCAACTAAGGGATATATGATTTGGTCAAATCTTCCACCTATTAAAGATACAAAATATATTATCTAAAAAATATTCAAATCTTAATTAATTAAAATAAATGTGAATAAAGGCAAAACAAATAAAAAAAAAGATTAGAGTTTAAAATTAAATAAACACTAACAATCTCCCCCTTTTTGCCTTTCTTCACAAAAATCATCAATTAAGTTGCAATAAAAAAAAAAACATAGAAACTCCCCCTAAATTGAACTTCAATCTAAACTTGGCACAAAAATACACTCCCCTGAAAAAAATAATAAAACATCCAAAATAAAATCGGGTGTTGAGTGATCTCCCCCTTTTTGAGAAGAAATAAAGAAACGGATGAGTAAGAATTTTCCAAAGGGAAGACAAAAAAAAAAAAAAAAGCTTATAGTAACATTATAATACTCCTTGAAATAATTCAAAACACATGGAAAAATAAAACATAAATTCTCAATCAAATACATAGCAAATAAGATAAGGTAGTCCCTCACGAAAAAAAAAACACCCATTTCTCAAGTGTATAAAATGGGTAAAAGTATCACTCAAACTCAACTCCTAATGAGAAGATCTTCCATAAGCTTGCATCTTTTCTAATTGTCAACCGTTTAGAGCACACACTGGACAAAAATCAAAGGGTCTTATAAAGGGTTGTAATGGGGTTTTGGTTATTGGTGTGAATATTTTTGGAAGAGTGACTAAAAACCATGATCCAAATAGAGACATGATGCATCAACATAGAAAATCTTTACTGGATTCAAATGTCGTCTTCAGTGTCCCATCATTAGGAACAACATTTTGGACATAAAATTCACTTTCCACTTCTTCAATTTTTTTTTTTTTAAGTCAACACAATACTCATTCACCTCCTTTAACACTTCTTTGCATAGAGTAATTCAACTCCTTTTGCTTCTCCCCCTTTTTAATTGTTCACCCTTTTTTTTTCTTCTTCTTCTTTTTAGAGGAATTTTACCAAAGTACCACCATACAATGAACATACATTCCTTATCGCCATCACTTTTACCACAATACTTCCCTCAACAAAATGCTCAACACAAAACTCTAAATGGACCACGGTAGGCTAAAGACATAACATTTGGATATAGAACTCAATTTTTTTAGGGAAGAAAAAAAATAAGCTTTAGGCTCAAAGTGAAAACTAGGGATATTAAAATGTTAGGTGGGAAAACACTATGGATAAAATAGCTTGTAAACAAAAACATGCTGCCCAAATCATTTTAATGTCAGTTTGCACAATACATTTTAAAAAAGAATCAAACCAGTTCTAGAGATACTAAACATAGGAAGAGATAACACTCAAGAAATAAAAAATATAACTGTTAACAATAAACAGTTTAAAAAGGCTCAAATCTCATGGATTATTTGGACTACCACTTTTATCAACTACATAAATGACATTGAATTTACATCTAATTATTCACATGTAGTAGAAAGATCAATCATATTAAAAGAAACTATACTGATATGTAAATGTTGCTAAAAATGTGATCACATTGGGGGTAACATTTGCTACAGACAGAAACATCATGCAAGACAGAGATTTATGGTTGTTATAATATTGTTTAAACATTCATCATTGTTTTGCACATATGTATTTCAGAAGATTTGACTGTTGCATTTGCGCATAAAAAAAGTAACTATCAGTTAAGTGTTTTGGCTCATGTGTTTGTCTTATTCATGTAATTGCACAAGACTATGAATCGCGATTAGGTTTTAGGAGGAGGTGTTTGTTGCAAAATCCTTGTCCCATTCATGTATGCAATATTCCATAGCTCTTATTGGGCGGTCGAACCCATCTCGATATTCCATGCATGTTCTTACTCATTTAAAGATGAAATGAGGAATGGCCCTTTATATTTTTTAATCTGTAATACTCCCCCGTCCCATTTTAATTTGCATGTTTACTGTTTTCGCGTGTTTTAATGAGCGATTTTTTTATTAATATTTAAAATGATAAAATAATTTTTTAAGTCATTTTATAATAGAGGAGATATAAATCTATCATACCCAACTTTAAAAGTCACTTTATCATTTCAAATATTAATAAACAACTTGCTCGCAAAAATACGAAAGTAAAGTTAGTATGCAAATTTAAGTGGGACAGAGGGAGTAGCATCTTACGTCTGCCACCACGACAAGTTCCTGATGCTCAATTGTCGTTCTCTAAAGTCTTTCTTTTGGGTGTGGTTGTCTCTTCCTCCACTCGGACGCAGAAAGGAATCTCTTTGCATCTTATTGTATCCACACGGTTTACACAATTTGAAATCGGTCCAACAATTTCAAATTTTTTATTTCAGTCCTTTTACCTGCTAGAGCAGGTCACAAATTCGATAACTGCAGCGATGGTTATTTACTTTTGTTTTTCTTTATTTTTCAGCGCCACCTAATTATATTCTAATATTTTATTATATTTGGGTGTGCGGCTCTCGCATCGGGCAAAAACGGGTCAGGGCATCAAAGAATTTTGTTAGTAGCTGGCGAAGCACGGTTCGATCGAGAGGAAGGAGGCGTCGACAACCATAAACTTCGCCTCTTTGGCAACTTCCTTTATGTCGTCTTTGACTCGAGACTCGGATAGTCTACAATAGTCAATGTCGTTGGGGGTTTCAAATAATTCAAATATAAAGATGTGGCGCAAAAAATAAAGGAAAACAAAAATGAATATCCAACGTGACAGTTACTAGGTATGTGACCTGCTCTAGCAGGTAAAAGGACTAAAAAAAAAAAAGAACTTGTTGGACCAATTTCGAAACATGTATTTTATGTGGACCAAATTAAAAAAATACGCCAAGTTACTTGACTTGCAAATTTATAATCTCTTTGAAATTTATATGTGATAATTGGTTAGAGATACCATAAGAATTACTCCCTCCATTCATAAATAAGTAATGTTTTAGCATTGTTTTAAACCAATTTCACAATTTTAGAAAATATGCTACAATTTTCAGTTTAACTTTGTTAATTAGAAATATAAGAAAAAGGATTTAATGAAAAAAAATCCATTTAATGTGCTGAGATGACAATTCATTATTTAAGCACAAAGTTGTGATTATACACAACTTCTAAATTCCATTAAAAAAGTTGTTATAACATATACCAACTCCTAGGGTTGTTAAGGAATGAAACAGAGAACATATAATACATCATATGCATATCTATATATATATAAAAATAGAAGTGAGGAGAGAGAAAATGATATCATTATTGGAGCAAGTGAAACCCACTTGCTTTGTGGTGCAATAGTGAGTCTCACTCTCCACTAAAGAGAGTGGATTTATTTTATCAATTTCTTTTCCTTTTACTTTGTACCAATATATTGGAAAAAAAATAATTAAGTTTCTACTTTTGAATCTATTTTCAACACACTACATATCAAATTAATTGTCTTTTGAACATTTTTAATTTAACATATATATTACAAATAAAAAAAATCATATTTAAAATATTTATTTTATTATTTTAAAGTATTCTTTTATTGACTTAACTATATGCTTGATCGAATTTAAATAATTTTTATTTAGTTGTTAAATATTAAAATAATCATATGAATTTTAATATTTGATGTGAATTTAGTATAAAATTAAAAATTGTATGATTAATTATATAATTGTAATACTCATATATATACAATATAATTTTTCCATATTAATTGTTTTATGGGTAATATAAGTTTAATTTTAACTTTTACTATAATTTATTTATTATACAATCTCGCATTTAAAATTTGTAATATTCAATCCGTGCATCGCACGGGAGAAACACTAGTATGGCTTAATGCTAGAATTCATCCCTGATTCCAACCCATGCAAATTTTAAACTATCAATGGTATATGACTTTAAGTCTATAAAAATATTAAATTTTTTGTGATTGTACCAATTTACATTTATTATATTTGAGAATATCCTATATTTAGAAAATTTTACATTATGACGCACAATCAATTTCTACAAAAATTCGGTATATTATGCGGGACAGTATAACACAAATATAGTGTCCCTGATAATTAATAAGATTGTTTCAATTTGGGGCCTCACATTGTGGGCTTTGCCTTTGGTGGGCGAAGAATGGAGTTTGTTTTCTTTTTAATAAGAAAAGATATTTGTATCTTCTCCCTATTCGTATACTCTCCCA
The DNA here is from genome assembly GCA_947034835.1 of Ballota nigra. Classification (NCBI taxonomy): domain Eukaryota; kingdom Viridiplantae; phylum Streptophyta; class Magnoliopsida; order Lamiales; family Lamiaceae; genus Ballota; species Ballota nigra. The sequence continues at coordinate 40,363,430 of OX344723.1, forward strand.
AGATTTTGTCAATTAATTCTATATCTAATTAATCTTTGTTAATGTTGGGGTAGTGTGGATTGAAGAGAAAGAAGGATTGAGTTGTAAGAGGAAGTGAAGAGATGAGGAAGAGGAGGGTTATAAAAAACAGAGAAGCAGATGGAAGACGCAGGTAAAAAACATTACTTTGACACAATTGAATCCTATATTTTCTCCAAGATTTATCAGTTGATTCTAAATATTTGTTAGTGTAGGGGTTTTTATTCCATGGTTTGGTAGTGAAGATTGAGGAGAAAGTAATTGAATAGACTATTACTTTGACGGATTTAGATCGTGTACTGTACAGGACTAACCGGTGAAACCGCACATAACCAAATACATGGCATGGTTCTACCATGTTTTGCACAGGATCCAAATCCTACTTTGACACAATTACCTTCTATAATGCATGCTACATGGTTTGATGATTCATTTACGTTTGTGTGTATTGTGGCATGAATTCCAAGTCGAGGATAATACCTTTTGATATTGATGATTTTTTAAAATTTTCAGCATCTTGTTGTTCAAATGGCCTCATGTTGCTCCAAAGTAAGGACGATAATGCAGGCAGGCTACAATGTTTACAATCCAACCACCAAGCAATTAAAAAATCTAATGACAAGTACATTCGCGTTGAATCACTTTATTTAATATTCAATCCTTCAAAATCCCCTCATTACAAGATTTTATGCGTTCGGAGGAAAAATAAACGACCGATTTGAACCACATCCAACTCAAGAGAGTGGAACATGGAGGGTATGTGTGGAGCTATGGTGGGAAAATGGACAATGTTGCTTCTGCACACATTGCACAAGTCTGATCTAGTTCTAAATTTTTTGACAAAGTCCAATTTTGGTCTCAAATCGACCAAAAAAAGACAATACGACGTTGTTTTAAGTCCCAAACTGACGGGCCAGTATTTAAGCTGTTGACATTTATTGCGGGGACGAACACTATGTTGATTCATGTCCCTGGAAAAAATGTGTCTTATAATTTTCTTGATAAAAGTTACAAGGAGCTTCTTCTTGATTCAAAATTTGACATATATTCCGTAGATATTCACATGTTTGGTGAAGCTCTAGCTCTAGCTCTAGCTCTGCTTTGATTTTGTATGTTTCTTCTTGCTATCAACTGATGTTTGCAAATAATATATTATTATCTAATTTATTTATTTATGCAATAAAATCCACTGGTCTTGGTATATTAAAGAAGAAGGGCATTTACAAAAAAATAAAATCCGACCTGCCGGATTCGAACCAGCGACCTAAGGATTTGCTGCAAGACAACTACAGTCCTCCGCTCTACCAACTGAGCTAAGGTCGGTTTATTAATGTTTAGCTCGAGCTAACTATTTATTATATGAAAAAAAATTAGGTTATGTTTGGATTGAGGATTTGAGCTATGAATTTTAAATCAACAACTTAAAAATCACTCTATTTATTTGGTAAGGTATTTAAATTGATGAGTTTCAAATCACTAACTTTAATCCTAAATTAATGGGAGGAATTTAAAATACCTAGTAAAATTATGTCATTTGAAATCAATAGATTTAAGAATTTATTCATTTTCAAATCTCTAACATTTCAAATGACTCTATTCAAATGCAATATTAGTGAATTTTATAAAAAAATCAAATACTATCTCCATCCCTTGATTTTTTTCATCTTATCAAGTGAACACATTTATTAAGAAAAAAGGAGGATGTGAACATGAGTTGAATAAAATAATGGTAATTTATTTTTTTTATTGATTTTTACGAGAGAATTATTTTCTTTTTTGGAATGTGAAAATAATTGTGACGTCCAACTAAGACCAGTGTAAAAGTAATCACGGAAGGGGTGTAGTTTTTTTTTTTTTTTAATAAATAAAAAATAAATTAAGGAACCGCTAATAGTTAACATCAATTAGAGCGTTAAATGACTTATTTTGATGGTGGATGGTACAACTGGAGTTGGTCAATGGAGGAATAAAATTCTGGAACTTGCAGATGACAAATTGAGAGTGATGGAGCCCGTTAGTATGGGCTTGGACTTTGAGGAAACGCTACTAAAAGAAAACGGGTCAAAATTAATTTAATTGTATATACAATGTAGAAAAATATATAGATAATATAAGTATATTGTTATTATCTGAAATAGATTATTATAATTTTGAAATTTGATTTTGTTTAGATTAAATCTATCATTCATAGTATATTTTGAGATACGATATGTCTTTGGTTAGAATCAATGTAAAAATATCTTTATTTTTTTATATATTTTTATATTCCCTGTTTCTTAATAATTTTTACATTTAAATAGAAATAAAACACTTTCACACTACTCACTTTATTTCAGAATATTTTCCATTCATTGGTCTAATAATAACATTTTGTGTTTTAGTAACATGAGCGAATTTTGAATTTTTTTTACCAAATTCTACCAGATCCAATCAAGACCCACAATTTTTTCAATATAAATTATTCTAGGAATCATATATTCATAATATATTTAATATAAGTACTAACATAACATATAGTATTGAAATAGATTTAAAAATAACAATTAAGATTAATGATATTATTGATAAGGTTATTTGTATTTTTAATCAAATATTCGATATTTTAATATAATTTTATGATAAATTTATCATGAACTATTTTATATAATACTTTGCCCCTATATATAAGATAAACTCAATTAACAAAATTTTAACGTACTAAACCATAATCCACGCCTCGGCTCGATCGCGCTGCTTCTCTATGTTCCATGGCAGAAACCGATAATGATGACGGGCCCTTAAACGAGGACGTATTGAGGGGAATCCTGGTGCGTCTGCCAATGAAGACTCAAATCAGATTTAAATTAGTGTGCAAATTAATCGTGGCTCTCCGCCAATCAAATTCGGCCTCTCATCACAAAAGAAAGAGCGGTGTTATTAGTTTTGAATCCAAGTGATGGACAATGCCGCTTACTGTTAAAAATTCTGAAATCTTGTGCTGTTCGAATGGTCGGTTATTATGTTCACAACTAGGTCTCGCCTGTCACCACTCGCATGTATTCGATCCTTCCAAATCACATTACAAGATTGTTTGCATTCGGTCGAGCCTCAACCGTCGAATTTGATTGAGGTTTTCAGCTCCGAGAGTCGAAATTGGAGGGTTCGTTAGTGACGAAACAATGAACTTCGCTGCTTGTGTACAATGCAACAACACGATCTACTTGATCCATGATAGCCGTACGGTTTGCTGCTTTGATATATATGTCTCCCAATTTATTGTTTTACCAGAGCCTGAATATTTTGCAAGAAGACCTTATAATTCACACTCACTTCAGGAGTCAAATGGTCGTGTCTACTATTATAGACGGCATTCTTTTGAAGTATTTCTCAAGGAGCAAAACTGTTGAGATTCATTGCGGAGACGAGCATTCATGTCCCTACAAAGATAATATTGTGGCCTACAATTTTCTCAGGAAGCTCCTTCGTTTGGATGTTCATGCTTATCCATATTATTCTCTGCTCAAACTCTAACTCTTGTAAAGGCGAAGCCCTCGCCCCCAGGGCCCCCACCCCCTGGCCCGACAGGATTGGGTGGAGGAAGTAAATCATGGTGACTCAGCGGCCCATTAGGTGGGAGGACCAGTGCCTGGTGCCCACAAGGAGCTATCCCCCACATTGGAGGGATAAAACTCCCACACTGCGGCTGTCAGGGCTCGATCCTGCGTCCTTATCAGCTTCTTCTTTTTCCAATCAATAATATCATTGACTAATTTGCTGTACGTTACAATATCCGTGTATATTTTGTTCACTGTATTAAGTAAGGTTGTGTTTGGGCAGTTGCGGATCCAGATATTTAAATTTGGAGGTACAAAATATAATTAATACATTTTTAAGTCTATTTTTCTGAATAATGGGGGTACACAAATATTTTTTTATATAGAAAATTAAAAGGAAAAAAAAAATTTGGGGGTTCCGCCACTGTGTTTGGGTGGGGATTTGTGCTAGCAATTTTAAATCTATTTGTTTGAATAAGATATTTAAACTGATGGATTTTAAACTCTTAGCTTTGTTTCAAGTTTAAATTGGAGGAATTTTAAATATATATAGCTAAATTATACTATATAGATTCTTAAATACATTCATTTCAAATATTTTTTCCTTTTCAGTATAGGTTTATCCCAACACAACCTAATAGTATAATTTACTAAGTTGTTATATTAATAGGCTTTATGTACGCCTTGTATACTTTATTAAGCAATAACATTATTTTTTCACAAGACCTAAAATAATATTTTCTTTATATTTTTTTAAGGGTTATGCAGATAGAGAACTCTCCCATTCGTACTGTACGTTTAATATTTTCTTTATATTTTTTTAAGGGTTATGCAGATAGAGAACTCTCTCATTCGTACTGTACGTTGGCCTCTCAGTTGACTAGGATTTAAATTGATGAATGTGTACAAATATCAGACATTTTATGGGAGAGAATCAAATAGACATTGACAAAGTATTAGATTGAAATTGGTTCATGCATTGAAGGACATTAGTTGTTTTCACTATAGAGTATTAATCGTTTTTATTGAAGGGTATTAGTTGTTTTCACTTGTTTACTCACACTAAGACTCTTCAGTGAAAACAATTAATACCACATAGCGAAAACATCTAATACCCCTTTATGATTCATATATAAACCAATTTTACTCTATATATACATACATACTCTTAGACAATATTTCTGTCCTACAATAAATTTTACACTTTTTTTTTCATCCACCCCACAATACTCTCCACACTCCTAAAACGAAAATAACACTCAATTATAACACCCGCACAATACCATTTCTCAAATAAAACCCTAAAAAATAACTTTTCCGCAGCTTTTCTTAAAAAGTGTGTCATGCTAGGTGGGAAATAAATATTTTTTTAGGCTTATAACTTAGGGCTTGTAAAAGTAGGACAATATGTTTTCGAGCTTGTAAAAGTAGGTCAATATTTTTCAGTCTTGTAAAAGTAGGACAATCTACTACACACATCCGTAAATGTAGGATAATTGAGTCTGTAAGGGGTGTATTTCGGGCTTCTAAATTAGGGCTCGATTGTCCTACATTCACATATTTTTGAAACACACTGTCCTACTTTCACAAGGCTCTCCAGGTACAAGGCTCAAAGGAAGCTGATAAGAACCCCAAAGTTCTGGAGATAGCCTAAATGTTAAGTTCAAGAAGGGTAAGAAGAAGTTCCAAGGGAAGAAGAAACAACAGACCAAAGAAGGAAACAAGAACTCAACTGAATGAGTGGAGAAAAGGAAATGTTTCTCCTGTCACAAGGTGGGCCATCTCAAGAAGAATTGTCCAGAGTCAAAGAAGAAACAAGGAGGGGATCAAGTTGAAGCAGCTATTGCTAAAGAAGGCTATGAGAGTGCTGAAGTTTTGTCTATTTCAAATGACAAAATTGTAAATGAATGGGTACTGGATTCAGGGTGCTCATTCCATATGTGTCCACATGAGTCTTGGTTTAAAGATCTGGAGAGATTTGAAGGAGGAATGGTTCTATTGGGAAATGACCAGACTTGTAGAGTGCAAGGCATGTGTTCCATCAGGATTTAAATGTTTGATGGAATGTACAGAACCTTAACAAAGGTCAGGTATGTACCTGAATTGAAAAGAAACCTTGTCTCTCTAGGATCTTTAAACATGATTGGGTGTGAATTTAGGACTGAAAATGGTTACATACTTGTAACTAAACATGGTAAGGTAATCATGAAAGGTAAGAAAGCAAATGGTCTGTACATTCTTATTAGGAAATCTGTGACTGATGAGGTAAATAGCACTATGGATAGTTCTGAAGCTCTGCTATGGCATAAGAGACTGGGACATATAGGTGAGAATGACCTAAACAAGCTAGCAAAGAAAAATGTCCTTGGAAGTACTAAGTCCATTAAACTGGATTTTTGTGATCACTGTGCTCTGGGAAAGGCTAAGAAACACTCATATGGCAAAGGAGTACACTGTACTAAGGGAATTCTTGACTATGTTCATTAAGATGTTTGGGCCCTGCAAGAACTGAAACACATGGTGGTGGCAAATACTTCATGACAATTATTGATGACTTCAGTAGGAAGGTTTGGGGGTTTATTCTGAAACACAAAAGTGAAGTATTTGACAAGTTCAAAACCTGGGTAACTGAGCAAGAGAACAAACATCAGAAGATATTAAAGCACATTATAACAAATAATGGCCTTGAATATTTGTTTGAGGAATTCAACAACTTCTGCAAGGAAAAAGGAATAACAAGGCACATAACAGTTCCTTTAAATCCACAACAAAATGGCTTAGCAGAGAGGATGAATAGGATAATATTGGAAATAGTCAGATGTATGTTAGCTGATGCCAAGTTACCAAAAGTTTTCTGGGGAGAGGCAGTTAGCACAGCATGCTACTTAATCAACAAATCTCCTTCTTCAGCCCTAAATTTCAAAACACCAGATGAGGTCTGGTATGGTGCACCATCTGACTATGGAATTCTTAAAGTTTTTGGGTGTCTGGCTTTTGCTCACATCAGGCAGGACAAACTTGAACCCAGAGCTGTAAAGTGTATCTTTATAGGTTATCCCAAGGGAGTAAAGGGTTACAAGTTATGGTGTCTAGAAGCTGGTAAACGAAAATGCTTGATCAGTAAAGATGTTAGTTTCAATGAGAAAGAAATGGGGTACACACATACTGGCAGTGCTCAGGAGCTGGATGGAATTCTGATTGATGAGGAAACATCAATTGAGGTGGAGCCTTACATTGCTGAAAATGAAAGGCATGAACCAAATTAGAATGGTGCAAGTTCAAGCAATCCTGTAAATGAGGTGCAAGAAGAAGATGAAGATACAACAGATCTCAGAAACTACAGTCTAGCAAGAGATAGGCATAAAAGGCATATACACCCACCAAGCAGGTTTGGCCAAGCAGATATGATATCTTATGCATTAGTTACTGCTGAAGATCTAGAGTATTAAGAACCAAAGACATACAGTGAAGCTATATCTAGCAATGACAAGGATAAATGGATGTTAGCTATTATTGAAGAACTAGAGTCACTGAGAAAGAATAACACATGGGAACTGGTTGAAAGGAAAAGAAATCAAAAGGTTGTTAGCTGTAAATGGTTATACAAGAGAAAGGTTGAAGTGGGGGTCTCTGAGATTGTAAGATACAAGGCTAGACTTGTAGCCAGAGGGTTCACACAAAGAGAGGGCATAGACTTTAATGAGGTGTTCTCCCCAGTTGTGAAACACTGCACAATTAGGCTGTTTCTTGGCATTGTTACTCAGGAGGATCTGGAATTACATCAACTGGATGTGAAAACAACTTTTTTACATGGTGACCTTGTGGAACCTATCTTTATGCAGTAACCAGAAGGATTCATACAACCAGCAAATGAAGATAAAGTGTGCTATTTGAAAAAATCACTGTATGGACTTAAATAAAGTCCAAGTATGTGGAACAGGAAATTTGATCAAGTCATGATCTCTATTGGATTCAGAAAGTGCAAGTATGATTTATGTGTTTACTTTCACATTGATCCAGAAGGAGTTGCTACTTATCTACTCATTTATGTAGATGATATGCTAATAGCCAGTAAGTGCAAGAAAAGGATTGCCAATCTTAAGTGTAAGCTGAGTTCTATCTTTGATATGAAAGATCTGGGACAAGCCAAAAGGATGTTGGGCATGGATATTATCAGAGATAGAATTCATGGTAAGTTATTCTTATCACAAAGGGATTATCTGGTCAAGGTGCTTAAGAGGTTCTATATGCACAAAGCTAAAGCTGTCTCTACTCCACTTGGGCAGCAATTCAAGCTTTCAGTTACTAAATCTCCTAAAACTGAGCATGAGAAGAGGTATATGCTTGGAGTTCCTTATGCCAGTGGGGCTGGGAGTCTTATGTATGCCATGATCTGTAGTAGATGTTGGTCCCAAAAATATTATTTGCGGAAAATGTTTTATTCTTAATTTTAAGGAAAAATCCTTTTTAAAGTGCTAAAATTAATTATGCAGAAATTATAAATAAAAATAGTAAATAAAAGAGACACGAGAATTTTTATAGTGGTTCGGATATAACGATCCTACGTCCACTCTCCCTTTCACCAAAGGGGTCTCACTCACCAACCAACTTACTTACTCACTGGAATTGGGAAGTACCAAATCCTTCGTACAACTTACAACAACCTTTCAAAGTGGTGAATAGGTTGAGTAATATTCCAACTAGAACTCCTAAAAGAGTAGATATAATACTTGTATGAACAAGGTGAGTGTATGGTGTGTTCGTGTATTACTCTAACTTTTATGCTCTCTTGCCCGTCTTTCTTGTGTTGAACTTTATCACCATGCACTCCTATTTATAGGCGTCAAATAACTAGCCGTTGGAAGCTAGAGATTCAAACATCTACAAATAAAGGAATATAATCAATCATCTTGATTGATTATATGACTGATTGATTGACTCTTCTTTGATTGATTCTTCTTTGATCTACAACCAATCTTCCTTGATATCAGTTGACTTCCCTTTCTTGATTCTTCTTATCTTTGGATCACAAGATCTTCTTGGTAGAGTAGTCTAGTAGAGCTCATCTGGTAGTGTAGTCTGGTGGAGCTTATCTGGTAGAGCTCATCTGGTAGAGCTTATCTGGTAGAGCTCATCTGGTAGAGCTCATCTAGTAGAGCTCATCTGGTAGAGTAGTCTGGTAGAGTAGTAGTCTGGTACACCTCTTCTTGTCTATCTCATCAGGTCCTCTACCTCATCTGGTCTTCTACCTCATCTGGTCCTCTACCCATCTGGTCCTCTACCCATCTGGTCCTCTACCTCATCTGGTCCTCTACCTCATCTGGTCCTCTAGTCCTCTACCTCATCTGGTCCTCTACCTCATCTGGTCCTCTACCTCATCTTATCCTCTAGTCCTCTACCTCATCTTGTCCGGAGCTCAACTTGTCCGGACCTCCTCTTGTCCAAGACTCATCTTGTCCAAGACTTCTCTTGTCCAAGTCTCATCTTGTCCAAGTCTCATCTTGTCCAAGACTCCTCTTGTGCAAGACTCCTCTTGTCCAAGACTCATCTTGTCCAAGACTCATCTTGTCCAAGACTAATCTTGTCCAAGACTTCTCTTGTCTAAGACTTCTCTTGTCCAAGACTCATCTTGTCTAAGACTTCTCTTGTCCAAGACTCATCTTGTCTAAGACTTCTCTTGTCCAAGACTCATCTTGTCTAAGACTTCTCTTGTCCAAGACTCATCTTGTCCAAGACTCCTCTTGTCTGGGACTCCTCTTGTCCGGGACTCCTCTTGTCCGGGACTTCTCTTGTCTGGAACTGCTCTTGTCCGGGACTCCTCTTGTCCGGGACTCCTCTTGTCTGGAACTCCTCTTGTCCGGGACTCCTCTTGTCTGGGACTCCTCTTGTCTGGAACTCCTCTTGTATGGGACTCCTCTTGTCTGGGACTTCTCTTGTCTGGGACTTCTCTTGTCAGGGACTCCTCTTGTCTTGTCTAATTCCCTTACCCCTTAGCCTAAGACATATTCTAGTCCTAGACTAGTTACCAGTTCTTATTTTAACATCTTCAAAACATCTAATCTATATCCCAACAGTAGACCAGATCTTGCCTACAGTATAAGCATGGTAAGCAGGTTTATGTCAAACCCTGTTAAGCCTCACTGGGAAGCTCTAAAGTGATAATGAGATATGTAAATGGATCTTCAGAATCTGGTCTATTATTTGAGAAGACAGAAGATATCACTGATCCTGTGAAAGGTTATGTGGACTCAGACTTTGCAGAAAACCTAGACACAAGAAGATCATTAACTGGTTATGTGTTCACCTTGTATGGAACAACTGTAAGTTGGAGGAGTGTACATCAATCCTTAGTTGCTTTGTCCACAACAGAAGCAGATTATGTTGCTCTAACAGAAGCTTTTAAAGAAGCTATGTGGCTTAAAGGAATAGTACAAGACTTTGGAATAAAGCAGAAGAATGTTACTGTCTTTTGTGACAATCAGAGTGCTATTCACCTTGCAAAACATCAGGTGTTTCATGAACGGTCTAAACACATTGATGTGAAGTTACACTTTGTTAGGGGCATGATGGAGAAGCAGATAGTTCTTGTAAAGAAAATACCTACTGAGGAAAATGTTGCCGACATGTTTACAAAGCCCTTACCTTACAGCAAGTTCAAGCATTGCACAAGCTTAATTAAGCTTGTGATGCTTGATAAATCTTAAAGAGAGCAGGTTGAGGATGTGATGAGCAATTTGCATTGAGGTGGAGAATTGATGAAGTGTGTTCAATGCAATTTGTGTCAAAGAGTTGGAAAGTATCGGTTTATCAACGAACCAGTGCTACTTGATGATGAACCGGATCGATTCGCATAAACCAGGTTAGGATTCCTGAACTGGTAGTTATACTAATTTGAAACAGAATTAGGGCGCGCTTATGGTTGTTCAATCTTCGATGGAAACCGTTGAACAAAATTCGTTAGGGGCGTGGCTTGATATTTGAGGGCTTTCATACTCTAACAGATTGTGAATCATATAGTTAGTTTTCCCTTTGTATCAGTCACGAATTGTTAGCTTAATTTTGGTTTTAGGGTTCTTAGATACGAGTTGAGAGAATCCAGAAATTGAGTGTATTGTAGCTTGCAATTCGATACAATTTAGTAGTGAAGAGCTCTGATCCTCCGTGGACGTAGATCGTTAGTGATCGAACCACGTAAAATTGATGTGTTCTTGCTTGATTTCAGTTGCATTCGTTTACAGATCATTTAGCTTGAAAGTAGATCTTGATTGATCAATTAGCTTCTGTTAATTGTGATATTCACTTACAATATGACTACAACACACTGATTTTTGGATTACATGTAATGTACAAGGTATTATGTATTAGTTCTTTATTAATCATAGTATTAATTTTTTTATAAACAGTAGTATTAGTTTTTATCAGCAATAATATTGCATGTCAAGGTATTACTAGTATTTTTTTCTACTAAAATTGGATGTAAGTATTGCTGCATGGATAAAAATAGGCTCAACTCAAAGAAACTGTCAAAATTTTTATATTTATGTTTACATTCAAATCATGTTTAAAAGAGAAAAAAGACTCTATCATAATGAAGCCGTCTCAAACAATAGTTCCACTTGCAATTAATTTATTGCTCTTTTAGAGCTATCTTTGTTCGTATATGGTATTATCTCCCTCCTACAATACATAGGTAATTTACTTTTGGATTTTAAAAGTTGATTTTTGAAAATTAATAATTTTAAAATTTATGGAATTTTAAAATATGTGTTCTTTTTTTTAATTTTATGATGTATAAGTAAAATGATGTTGTAAATTATTTAATTCTGTATAATTAGAATTTCAAAATATAAATTTAAAATGCAACTTATAATGATTTTTAAAATGCAAAATCCAAATCAGATTTGTCACATATTTTAAAGAACACTTGAAATGAACATACAAATTGTCACAAGTTTAATATTGTGTTTGCAAATCCAACTAGTAGCTTAAAATCATTTATTTTTTTAAGTACAATTATTTTGGTGTGTTTCTCAAACTCAACAAACTAATTAATTTAATCACTTAAAAAGCAATTTCTTTTAAAATGTCCCATGCCAACTTCAGCTGCTTAATGCAGCTTCTCTTATTTTATTATATATTTTTATACTTTAGTCATTTATTTTACAACATTCTTCAAAAGGTGAAATATTAAAGGGAATTTTTGTAAAGTTATAAAAAAGTGATTTGTTTTTGCAAATACTCCAGTTTAGAAAAAAAAAACAATTAACGTACTTTATTTTAGAACACTACGTACTTTTTAGTTTTACTAAAAAAATTATATTTCTTCACTTTGAAAGAAGCACTTTTATTTGCAACCACATCCTTAGCTACAAAATAATACACTCAATTGTTTCTTTTAAGTGTTGGCTGCTGCCTGGTGAATACAAATAAGTGTTCTAGTGGGATTTTCATAGATATAATCTATTTGATTATTGGTCGAATTGTATCACTACTTTGATTAAATCAAGAAATATTCAGATGACACTTGGTAGGTTTCAATTGTTCCCATCGATCATGCATTAAAAAATTAGAGAAATTAAATTTAAAAACAAAATCCGACCTGCCGGATTCGAACCAGCGACCTAAGGATTTGCTGCAAGACAACTACAGTCCTCCGCTCTACCAACTGAGCTAAGGTCGGCTTGTTTCAAGACCTGCTTAAGTCCCATACATATACAAAACATGTATAGAATTACGAGAATAGAATTGCAGAAAATATAATTAAAAACGAGTATGGATGATGATGGATAGAGAACGTTACTACTTACTAATTTTGTAAGTAATTGTAGATTAATTAAATTAATTTTTTTAGAAAACAAAATTCTTTTAAAATGTGTAAAATGTAAGACGTGTATTTACTATTTTAAATTAAGAGAAGGTATGAAGTGCGTTTAAACTTTAAATCAATATACGTAACTGCACATTAGCGTGGACGACAGACTTACATGCAAAACTCCTCCAACATTCCTGCAATATTGTTGCATTAGACGAGAGTGTTATTTCAATATAAAAAAAACTAAAATAATAAATATACACCTAGAGTAGAACGAAGTATGGGGGTTATATATTAATTCACTCCATTGTTATTGTATCCTTTATGCAATTCTTTTCTTTTTCTTTTCCATTTTACATCTCATCCTCCCTTTTGCGTGAGGATTTCGGTGAGAGTGAACGAGGGATTAGGGCATCTACGAAAACTATACCATACTTGATATACCAAAAATTCCGGTATTTTTCTGGTACACCATATTTTAATTACCACCCCTAAACCTATGTATCATACAATACGATGATTGTGAAATTTGACAACAATACCCCAAAGCAAAAACATTATTGTATTCACGGCTGATTAGACCCTGATAAAAGAGGAATTCTGGTGTTGTATATATATTATCACCAATGTTAGGTCCATAATATCCAACCAGCAAATGCAACATCATACCGACTCGAAAAGTATAATTAAAAATACAATATCCATCAAGTCTCAAGTAATGTTCAAAGCCAGCCAATTACCAAATATTTGAAAATAGAAAGCTAGTTTCTAATGAAAAGATTCAGACTCAAAACATGTATGAATATATACACAAATAACCAACATTTAGAGAATCAAGCCCTTTGGAGAAGAGGGCTTGTTATCAGTCGTAGCAGCAACCTTTGGTGGTGAGTCAGGGGCATGGAGTTGAGTATAACCTTCAGATTCATTTTTTCCATGTTCTTCTTCAGCCACTTTATCCATCGTTTTCTGCCCGACTTCCCTGACCCTACTCAAAGCACCCGTGACCCATGAAGCCCCGGTCAAAATGTACCGGTTTTTCATGATGGCTGATCCTGCAGTACTGACAGTCTGCTCAGCAGCTGCGAAGGCCGTTTTTGTCTTTTCAGAAACCTGGAACTTCTGGTCCACTTCCTTCACTTTATCATTGACGATGGTTGCTCCAAGGGAGATTTTCTCAGTCAACCCAATTTTTTGGTCCAAAGATGCCACTTTGGCTGCAGCCGTGGATGTGACCTGGTGCCTCTCATCAAACGACTTTGCCTTGTTGAGAGCATCCTTCCCTAGTATAAAGCCCTTGGCTAACATGCCACTTACAACTTCTTCAGCCTTTTGGGCAGCAGATGCAGCACCGCTCCCGACGTTATTGTTTTGTGATGCCTGAAAATGATGCGTTTCAGAGACATTTATCCACAGAACAAATAAGAGAGGGATTAAACGTATATGGGAAATATTTCCATACAGCAGATGCTGCTGACGCTGCAGCTGGCAGTGTGTAGTTTGGTTCGAGGGTTATTGTAACTGACTGGTCGACTATTGTAGCTCCCTGCATTAGAACAAAAGTGCTAAACTGTTAAGACATGTGGGGATCACAAATGGAGTATATAACAAAATTCGTTCTCCTACATAGCATGAGCTCTTTTCTCTTATTCCACATTTTTATAAGTAAACCACACTAGCGAAACAAAATGAAGATAAACAACATTCAACCAAGTTGTTTGGGGGTGGGGCGCTTTTCCGATCACTTGGAAGGTGAAAAGAAATGACAATGTGCAACAGAAAAAATCAATACCTACCTCTGCTCAAATTTCTAACAGTAACTAAATTTGAATACCAATTTTATCACGGCAAAAGGCAACTTTCAAGCAGTTAGACCAGACATATCTGGTACACTTGATACATACTTCATTATCAGAAAGATTAAAAATTTAATCTCATGTTACAGAATTCTAACTGCAACAGTACACATGCATAAATTTTCGTGTAAATATCATCTTTGTTCCAGAAATTTTAGAGGTATAAGCTATTGGATAGGCAGAAAGAAAAGTTGAGAAGGATACCGAAAGAAGAACTGCAGTCTCTGCACCCTGAGATTCCTTGAAAGTGACGAATGCATCTTGAGATCGCTCATTCACACTAAAACCAAAATGAAGATGAAACAAGGCAATGATGAACCAAAATTAAACTTGAATGTATTCTGCATGGTCAAACCTTTTCATTTCAACATATTCAATTACACCAGAGAACGAAAAGAACTCCTGAATGTCTTGTTCAGTTGCACTGAGTGACACATTGCTCACTTTCACAGTCCTGACCTGCTGTGATCATGGAAAGAAAGTAAAAAATGAGAGAGGTTTAGAAAGAAGGGAGAGGGTGTGGGAGTGTGGGAAGTCATCTATGCAAGCACAATGACGAAACAATTTCAGCTCAAAGTTGCAATGTAGATATATCATCAATAATTGACCTCAGTGGGATGCAATTCATCAAAACAACACAAATCATACTCGTCCCAGACTTTTCTTGTCAAACAATGTACTATTTTGTATATGGCTTGTACTACCGAAGATTACAGAACAGACTACAACCAACACCAAGAGTAGAGATACAAATCTATGTGGGTTTTGTGCAATTGTGCCTCGACAATTATGTCCTATCCTCGTCAAGGAGAACTTTTTATCATACATCTATTATGCATATTACAGTATCTTCAGTCACCAGTTTCAATAGTTCAGCCTAGTACACTTAAACTTATCAATTTATCTAGCTCATTGATAGTAACATACTAACATGTGTGTCTTTACATGCATATACATAAATATTTTATTAATGACACAATAATCCAGCCTAGTAGACTGCCTTAACTCATCAAATCCTCTACTTCAAGTAATGTCCGCATGTCAATACAAACGCATAAATATACATATATATGGCGCAAAATGGTCAAAAGACCAGACTGTATACACCATCAGTATACAAGCCAGTTCAATTCATGATATCCTGAAGCATACAAACGGCATATCATATGACAGCAATTCCACAAATTAAAGAGGACTTGCAGAAAATTGATCAATCCCGATCCGTTTTAGCAACAAGGAATGAGATCACATCAATAAAACCAATTTTTACAAGAAACCTAATTAAAATCCAACTTCAACAGCAATACATCGACCGAAATAAAGACGAATCCTTAAACATCATATTTATAAACTTAATTTAATACAAATTGAAACTTAAAACAAACAAGTTAATAAACCGACATGTAAGCTTAGAAATACTAACCGACATTTGCGATGAATTTGGGCGATTCGTGGAGAAATATCAAACGGATTTGGATCTGTGAACAAAATGGGAAATACTGAAATTTGA